>OZ022591.1:732500-745000 GCA_963669155.1 Arbacia lixula | reverse complement strand
TAGATTGATGAGAGCATTATTATTATAAAACATTAACTCATAAATAAACTCACCGTGGAGGCGTGCATTACCCTTGGCTGATGAAGCTGATAATCACACACTAAGTAAGGCCTTCTGAAAAGAGGATTTTGCCATTTTTAATACTTGATTTGTAAGGTGTTTTGAAGGAGTTTTTTCAAACCTGTGGGCATTTGCAAAGTGTTGAATCAATCCATCAAGTTATGAGGACAATTGATGATGTGGCATGACAATATCTGAAACCTTGTAGTTGATGCTGGGTTCAATAGTATAAGATTTGTCCTTTTGGGCAATTCTTTTAAAAGCATCTTGTGCTTGCAAACTGGTATGTTGAGCATTTATATAACTTAAATGATAAATGTGAACCTTTGACATCAGTGAACAAGTGTTTTCCCCACCATATTTGCCTTAGAATTTTACCATAATTACTTTTTTAGCCAGGCTTAGAAGACCTCGAGGCTCTTTAGTTCTCTTTGTGCAAAATGTTTGTAAGTGTTTTTTTCTGTCTCTCTTCATCACTCGTCTACAATTTTTGATATCTCTCTCATTCTACCCCAGTTCACTTCCTTCTCCCTCTCATCTGTTATCTTTCTCCTCTTTCCCGCTCTCTCTCTCTCTCTCCCTCTCCCTCTCTCTCTCTCCCTCTCTCTCTCTCTCCCTCTCTCCCCCCTCTCTCTCCATATCTGTTCCTCCCCCTCAAGATATAAACAAGACTCATTACCGAATCTGTTACAAGTTGACAGAAGCCTTCATTAAATGGCTGGTAATTGTAACACCTCTCCCACACAGTGAACCCAGTCACTGGGGCTCTGCCCTGGATCCCCAGGCTGGGTTTAACCCTCTCTCTCCCAGAAATACCACTGCTCTAATGAATTTGTGTGTGCATTAGGGTGGGGAAACATTCTCTAATGGGAGGTGAAGAGTTAATTCCCTTATTTATCACCTGATAATGACAACAAAGAAGAAGAAGAAGATGTGAGATGGAGGTTGGCTTGACGACCCATCCAGGCATCAATGAGGGTTGGTATTGAGGGAGCCCTGATTGGCGCAGCGGGCTGACATCCGATCCGATGGGTTTAATCAAGACCGGTTTCTAGGAGGGACAGGATCCTCAGGTGGGTTGGGGTGTGGGAGGGGCAAGAGATGGGGAGGAGGTTGGGGGTGGGGGTGTGGCCCGGGGATGGGGAAAGGGGTGGCTGAGATGGTAAGAGAGGAGGAGAAAAAATGTAATAGTGGGGAAGAATAGAACGAGGAGCTGATGGAGGATGAGATGAGGTAGAAGGAAATGGAAAAAGAAGGTTAAAAATCAAGACTTTTCACAAAGTGCTTTTATAGGTGTAGATTGATAGGAGAGAGAGAGAGAGAGAGAGAGAGAGAGAGAGAGAGAGAGAGGGGGGGGGGGAGGGTGAGCGAGACAGAGAGAATGAGCAAGCGGGGAAGTGGGGGAAGGGGGGGATAAGAGAAGGGAAAATTTATCTGGTTGGCCTGAAAAGTGGAAAGAAGGAGAAAGAGAGTGAAACACTATCAATCATACAGGCAGATAGACAGACAGACAAACAAAAATAATTGATTAGAACCCTTTCAACCATTCTGCATGTGAATCCACACACAGAGACCTGGCCTCTGTTTCTAGCCACTGATTTGCAGTGTTGGCTAGACTAATTAATTTGCGCGCTGCCCCACATAAGCTTACTGGCAACCTAGGAGGAGAGAATCAAGCCTTGATATGTTGGGTGCTGCCTCCCCATCATCAATCTCCTTAAAGGCACACATGGCCCAAAGCTGATCTTAAGACATTGCCTTAAGAATCTTACAGGCATGAAACACACCATTGTCTTGTAAACTATCAAGCTATTGAAGATTCCTGTTCTAATTGGATGATAGCTGTATAGTAGGGCCACCTTCTTCTTGCTTATTATAAATTAAATTTAAAGGGCATATACTATTCTCAAAATTATCAAAATGTTTGGGCCGATCAATTTCAGGATTTGTAATCTAATCACTAATTTCTCCACATATTGATCATTTGAGGGCAAATAACTTTCAGCAAGTTTCTAAATTGGACAATACATGAATTTAAGACCATTGGCAAGAAGATTGCTCATGATTACCTTTTGAAGGCTTTTTTGTCTTCCCAGTACATTATATGTAGCTGGTGATTAAGTATATTCTTCATCCATTGCTCATGGTTAGATTTTTTGGTTTTGTGAACCCGGTTTGGCTAGGATGTCATAATTTGCATTAACTAGCTGCACCCTATAAGAAATTTGAAGTTTGTTCTGAGCGTGTTGTCTATTGTCCAGACAGCAGATTACGCTGTAATCACTCTGCTCAGTATCTGAGTGGAGAAAAGCCAAATACGCGAGCTCAATAAAGAACTGGTTAAGTCTTTCCCTCTCAGACAAAGACCAGATCTATAGGACTTATGTGATGCAAAAATTCTCAAATGTCACGCAAAAGGTGAATATACCATCACAAACAATGGAGTACGAGCTGGTGTACACTATAAATCAATACAACTCATGCAAGTCTACGATACAACCTAAAACGTCAAAATTAAATTACATGGTTAGTAAGGTCTACACTTTTGTTAATAGCATTTCACAGGTTCTGTAATTGTGTGAGCGTGATGTCTGCATGGACTTGTGACAAAGAGATTCATCCTGAAGTTTATTTCTGTAGGCAGGCCATTCATGAGAACGTCAGTAACCTCTCCTTGAGCTTATGATATAGGAGATCTGATTTCAAGGTCTGGTACACTCAATTAGCTAGTGCTATGCCTGGGGGAAGACAACTTGAGAGGAGTGGTGTGCATTATTGGCAAACAAATACTATAATAACACTTAGAGATGTAAATTTAATGTGCATACAAAATTATAGCGTTGCACTGACTTGCAGATACAACTCTAACACCCCACTTGTAAGTTCTATTTTTACTTCAACCTCTCCTTCTCTAAACTGATGTGAGTGGGAAATAGCAATAGATATGCAAGCTGATGAATGTGAGATAGAAAAGTGTCATGGATGATGGAAAAGCTGCAGCCATATGTGGATATATATATGTTAATTGTTTTTAACTGTAATATTAGAAAGTTATGTGACGAGCCTTGGAACATTGAACTTGTGTGAAGTAATCATCTCATTTCCTCAGGCACGGCAGTGTGTAAGAACAGAATGAATTAATTGGCTTGGCATTGAGAAGGTTTATGATTGAGGTCACATTTGATGTATAGAAACCAACATACTCAATATGACAATATATGAAGGGTTCATTTGCAAAAGCGGTTAGATCCATTTTTCATCAGATTTGATTTGTTTGTCTCAATGTATAGATTTGAAGTAGCTCTATAAGATGATACCAGAGAAAAGTTGGAATTTCAATTAAAAAGTGAACAATAATGGCAAAGAAAAATCACTTCTTTTTCAAAAGGGGTTGGATCCATTTTAGTTTGTTTGCAAAAGGGGCTAGATCCACAAAGATATTTAAAAAAAACATTTAAAAGATATGAAGACTGATAGATTTCTTTTATACCCAATACCCAATTTTATGTTCACATGGTAGAGTAGTGTATCATGACATTTTAGTTTCACATAAGAATATTGCAGTATGGGAGAATAAAAAAAAGTAGATTTTCTCAGAATGGTCTGAAGTGGATCTAGCCCCTTTTGCAAACAAGCTCTTCATATGTGATATAAACCAAGCATGTGTTTCTGTTAAAACATGCTTGCTCTTTTGACTGATCTTGTAGCCGTTTATGAAGCTACTTATCAGATACTTAGCAATGTCTGATAACACAAAAGCGACTCATGCCTGCTTTTCATTCATTATTTGAGGTAAATGATTACGTGGTAGTATGAACTTTGAAAGATTTATTGAGTTGACATTTAGCACTATGAAACACTTTATATGCCGTGTGGGTATTTTATCACCGTTTATTCACACAAGCCCCCCCCCCCCCCCCCCCCCCGAGGATAAGTTTGTCGGGTTCACAGAGCGTTCACACACAAGAAATTGTTTTTCTGTTTCTCATCATGATATCCAGAGACTTGTAAGGAGAGTTACTTCATATCTTCTATAGATCGCATCAAGTTGCCATGGATTTTGTCTCCTCTTTAGAAATGGTTTAAGGATATTGATGACTACGGTATGGGCTTTCGACAAAAATGATGGATTGTATGTATAGTAGACAAGCTATCGCATTTGACATGGTATTGCTACCTTTCTTGGCATTCTAATATTTCCTTTGTTTGTTTTTGTCATATCTAATAGTAAAACACCCAAAAAAGGTAAAACAAAATCATTATAGATCCAATGTTTTGTTTTGTTTTGTCAGTGTAACAGATTTTTACAGTTTTTATACAAGCAGAGGAATTTACCAAACTCATTTATGCAATATTAATCGTGTTTTTTTTGCCAGGAAATGGCTGCTTATGGGTTTAGTGGGTATTTCTTGTCCAAAAAAGGCATCTATCGCATACAACAAATTAATGTACATGAATCATCTTCAGCAGTAATAAAGAAGAAACACACTTTTCAAAGGTCTTGTCGGAGAGCGGAAACAATCTTGGAAACGTGACGAGAGTCTATAAAATCAACTGGCCTTGTAAAGTAAAAGGTGTACCCATGAGTGCAAATCATCAATGGCACAGACATTTGCCATATCCATGTGTTAGACGGTGACTCCCCATACAGTTGGCTATGTAAATACATGCTGATTGGGTCTCAGTGCCTCGGGTCATACTCTCTAGTGCAGTAAATTGTCTTTAATATCTGCCACTGTGTGTGTGTGTGTGTGTGTGTGTGTGTGTGTGTGAGTTGGTTTTCCCTGAAATGCAATTCCACTGAGCGTTACATTTACCCTGTTTAGTGATTTAGAGAGGCACTATCCTGGCCTCGGCAGGTGAATGAAACAGGGCGATTTGACCTAAATAGTGCAGGATTCAGCACGGATATTCCATGAAAAGCAATTTGAATGAGTGATATGTTGTATGTTTGTGATGCATTTGATGATTTAAATGATGCATTTGCCTTGCTATGGTAACTGAACCCAGTGGTTCTTATTTCTTACCATATAAGGAGCATTGATATTTAATACAGAGCAGTTTGAATGAGCGACATGTTGTTGTGCATTCAATCATTTGAGTGATGGTAACTGGGGTAGTAAAGCAGAATACTAGCGGGATTGGAAATATATTCCATGGAAACCAATTTGAGTGAGTAGCCTATTTATGGTGTCCAATGATTTATATCATGTACTCCTATGACACTGGGAGGAATTCCAGTGGATGTAGCAAAATAAACAAATAGTTCATACTTCATGTCTTGTCAGAGCAGGAATATTCCATGGAAACCAATTAGAGTGAGTGCACTATTAATGGTGTAGAATGTATAATTTATGAGTTATTGGGTCAATGGTAAAATAAGCGAATAGTTCACAACCGTGGCGGAGCAGGAGTATTTTGTGAAGAGCAATTGCAGTGAGTGCCCAATATGTCATCAGTGGTGTTCTGCGCATTGTTAGTGTCTCCAGTTGCGTGTCTCTTTCAGCTTTTTATTTACATCTCTCTCCCGGCAACCCCTTTAAAAGTTCTGGTGGTATCTCTGGAGGATACAATGCCACAGTGGTGATAATCTTCACTGACCATATTTGTTCTGTATATTGCCAACATGAGGCTGTTAGATATAACATCCCTTACATGGAACCACTCAACTCATTCACTCCTTACTCTCCTTCCACTTCCTCATTATTATATACATTATGTCATGTATTGGGGGGTTTGTGATTTTTTTTTACGTAATTTGGTAATATGCGCAAAAGGGAAATAGATATGATGAATCACAAACAATTACTAATAGCAACCGAATGTTTATCAATCTTCCTTTTCTTTTTCTTGTCTATATCCCCTGATGTGACATTCACATCCTCTCCGCCGAACCACTCACTTTGAACACCACCCTTCCTCCCCCTCTTCCCCTCCCCCCCCCCCTCCCCAATGAACTCTAGACATTCTGTCATGTCCAAATGTCATGCCGCGCTGGTCTGCGGGCTACCTCAAACAGTCCGACTGCTCTCAACCAGACAGTAGTGCATTCAATGTGCCTTACCTCCTGTCTGAAGTGCAGGTGCAATTTAATCATTGTCATTCCGTAGGTCACCATGGTTATTGAGGAGTTTGTTGATTTTTGAAACAGGGAAGGGTGGGAGAGGTTAGCAGGATGTTGCTTTCTGACAAACATTCCAGTGTCAATCATACCTTAGTGCAATAAGGCTGATTCCTTTCTACTGAAGTGCATTTGGCATTAAATCAATGTATGTTACCATGGTTATTGAGGATTTTATCTTCTTTGGAGGATGGGGTTCACAATACCTGACCCCTACTGAAGAGCAAGAAGGGAACTAATCATTCTTATACTTTTAAGTCCCTCTATAGTGATTACTTATGGAGTATCCGTTGAGAGGGGAGAGAAGGGGGAGGCTTTCAGCCCTTTAATCATGATGATATCAACTATAGAGTGCCGAAGTATGACGTCATATGAGCATGTTGTCACGGCAACTCATGCAAAACTACGTGAGTAGAGCAAACATCTGTGATCATAGCGGGGACCCTCTTTGGGAGTGCCTGACACTAGCCTACTAGACAATGTCAGACCAGTGAAACTCTCACTTGAGTGATGATGTTTAGAACCAGCAACCTGCATTACAATGGATATGACGGCACCACTTTGGGATTCTATACCATGGTGTACTGTGGTTGCCTTAAGTATATTTGATTATTCTTGCCATGCGTGTACTTTAAGACTTCAAGGTTGTTGCTTGGAAAATGAAGATAGTGAACTGGGAGCTGGGTGGAGTGGATTGGGGGGGGGGGGGGGGGGTAAGTAACGTGCGACTCTTGAATCCCTCAAACATTCTGGTCACAGCCAGCCTTAGTGTATTCACAGTGCCTTATTATGCTGAATTGCAGGTGGAATTAAATCATTATAGAAAATATCGCCATGGTAATTGAATAGTGTGTGCTTTCGAAAGGTGTGGTGAGGTGCGTGATTTACACCATTGGAATGTTGCTGTCCATTGCCCCGCCCACCTCCCCCTCTCCCACACCCCACACACACATTGCATTACAGTGTCTCAAACTGTACATCTTAGATTCGAGGTCAAAGTGTTTGTTTGTATTTTAACTGTCAAGATCATCAGTTATGCTTATTTGCCTGCAGTTAGGATTTTATAGTATTATTATTAGTTTTTAACTTTATTATAGAAATAACCAGAAAATACTAAAATGAGCAAAACAAGGGACACAATACAATAAAATATAAATGACAGAAGGAGACAGGATGTGGGTCAGGGGCCACAAAAACGATATAATTCAATTGCTCAAGAGCATATTTACCCACATATGTGGACCCACACACAAACTTAATAGTATTCTATTCTAGTCCCCATTGTTAAATTACATTGTTTGGAAGATTACTTCTGAGAGAGACAGACAATAATAGAGACAGAGATGCTGACAGATAGACTCTGACAATCCTCTGAGATGCATTAAAGAGGTGATGAGATATATTTACGATTCTAATTCTAAGGGTCTGTATGTGAAATGAGGCTTGAAATTATTGTCTAGTCAGGACAGTGAATTGTTGTGTACCAATTCAACACTCATCAGAGAGAGAAAGAGAGAGAGAGAGAGAGAGAGAGAGAGAGAGAGAGAGAGGCTAGAGATAGAGGGAGATATTGAGAGACATTACAAGAGAGATAGATAGAGAGAGAGAGAGGGAGAGAGAGAGAGATGAACAGAAGAGAGATGAGTTTAAAAAGTTTCACTCTGTCATTACAACTCTAAAAATTAAAATATTTAAATTATATATCACACGTTAAACATACTGTAGCTAATGACCATTGGTAGTAATTATGACTGTAATTGAGTTTGTGTTATATATATTTTTATGTACCTTGATTTAAAAGATAAAGCAAGCAGTAGGGTGTGTATGTACATATCTTATCAGGACATGTAGAGATACTTTTAGTCTGGAGACAGAAAAAAAAAACCAGAATTAACCTCAAAAGAAAGAACTTTACCCCAGGTATATTATTTGGAATTAATGTCTGCTAAATTTTACATCAAGAACCCTACGGAGAAATGAGGTTAAATTTGTTTTGATGATCTGTTCTCTTTCTGTGAACCTCTTAAAGAATAGTCTTAAAGAAAAGCAGAGTGTCATAGACTAGGTGGGGGGGGGGGGTTGAGAATCCCTTTTTTTGTCTCGCCCACCGGAGGTGAAGGCGAGACTAAGGGATCCAAATGGCGTCCGTCCGTCGTCCGTCCGTCGTCCGTCGTCCGTCACAAATGTTAAAGTTTACCTGCAAGACTCTCTTTTGACAAATAACTTCACATGGGTTGCTTGGATTACAACCTAACTTGGGTCATAGATGCACTGGGGGTACCTTCATGTTATGGTGCCATTGGAGGTCACAGGATAAGGTCAAAGGTCATTTGAGGTCATACGTTAAAGTTTACTTGCAAGACTCTCTTATCACACATAACTCATCACATGTTGCTACAATGGCAATCAAACTTGGATGATGGATGCACTGGGGGCACCTGCATGTTATTGTGCTGTAAGAGGTCACATGACAAGGTCAAAGGTCATTTGAGGTCATACATTAAAGTTTACTTGCAAGACTCTTGGTGAAGGCTTCCTAACTTGTGCACAGAATTGTGTGAGGGATACAATTCTTTTGCGTAGCAACGGAGATCGCGATATTTCTGGTTATTTTCGCAAGTGGGCGAGACACAATATTGCTAATGCCTTGTTTTATCTACATGGTTCATATAAATATATTAACATTGCAAAACAATAATCGGTTCAGCAAAGGGTATATGAGTGGTGCTTTTGTGCTATAATGTAATTGATATGGGAATCTGGCTGGAGTATCATAAAGTAATGGATGTTTTTGTCTTTCATTGTAACATATACACAATAAAAAAATTCGGCCTTGATGAAATACATTTATACACAGAGGGTATATTTGTGGCATATAGTAACTACACATCATGAAATAATACCTTCACAGTGGTATCACCTTTCACTCCATTCATCAGAGCTCTCTCTCTGAGAGGGGGATTATATCTATATCTGTGAAGACGGTTATGACCTTTCAGACATTACCCCAGGGAGCAATCTAGGAGTAAAAGATTGATACAGATGATGATCATCCCCCGCTCAACGTTCAACCACCGTATTCCCCCAAATCACTCTCATCATTAGGCATAGCCAGTTATATCACATGTCGCTTTATTTAGGAAATAGAGCAAATGTTGTTGCATATATATGTGTGTGTGTGTGTGTGTGTGTGTGTAGGTGTGTGAAGATGAAAGTGTAAGAGAAAGAGAGACCAAAAAGGAGAGAAAGAGAAATATATATCTTTTTTTTTTTTTTTTTTTTAATGGTATAGAGGATCTTTCCCATCGCAGTCCGGAGACTGAATTAAGAGGGATGTTACAATGTGAGCCCTGGTCGCTGGATACAAGAACATATCATGCACACATATGTGCACCATCTCCACTCCCTGGAGAGTATTCCTTGCCCGCTGCACGATATCGGCGCTGGGTCAAGATCATTTACATAATCATCCACCTCCTACCAGGTACCCATTTATACTCCTGGGTGGAGAACAGCAATGTGGATAAAGTATCTTGCTGAAGGACACAAATGCCATGGGTGGGATTGAACCTGGGACCTTGAGATCTTCAGTCACAGTACACAACCACCACACCACGACACCTCCACAAATCTAGAGAGTGAGAGAGAGAGGAAGAAGGGAAGAATCTTAGAGATAGTGAATGAAGGAGAAAGAGAAGAACAGTACTGATGTAGACGGGAAAGAGAGACAGGAAATGAGAGAGGCAGAAAGAAAGAGCGGGATATGAATATATTGGGGAAAAGAGAGAGAGACAGAGACAGAGAGAAGGGATGAGAGTAAGATGGAAGAGAGAGAGAGAGAGAGTTGGGATGAAAAAGAAAGTGGAGGATGGAAAAGAGATAGAGAGAGAGACAGAGAGAGAGGGAGAGAGATAGAGGAAGAGAGAGAGAGAGAGGGAGAGAGAGATAGAGGAAGAGAGAGAGAGAGAGATCAAAGGTGTGACATGGGACCTCATTTTGTTACATTTTCTCTGAGATGTTAGTGATCTGAAGGTTGACTACCACCGTGCTAGGTCTGACAATCACCAGGGAATTAGTGTCAATTTGAACGGAGAAATGTAAGCAAGGTTTTTACGCCACGTCAAGACATCTTTCGAGGCCTTGAAAGTGCAGCATTTTCATCGACCCGGGATACATTTCCAAACCTTTTCAATTCTCATTGAAAGGGACGCTCCACGTTCAGGCTTTTAATAGGTGCAGAGCAGGGCCAACTCTGTTTGGGAGATTTGTGACAAATAGGGTCCTATTCACACCACAAAGGTAATCTGCATTCTATATGTGTGATGAGTGCATTTCTTCGTCCGTTTTGCACCCAAATCACAATTGTTGGGTGTTGAAAGGTCAGGCAAGCATACAGGCAGAACAATGTCCTAAAATGATTTCTATATCTTTGGATTTTTTTTCTGTTTTGTTTTCCAGGTGACAATGCATATTTCTATTGTGACTGCATGCATGACACATCCTTCAAACACGACTAAATGTTATAAATCTATTTGGGATGGAAATGCAACATTGTACCGTTTCATGTGTGCACTCTGTACCAGCTTAAAGGTTTGTCTGAATGTACCCTCTAACCTCTCTCTCAGTGAAATTATATCATAGCATTAACAAGCCCTCATTGCACACTTTCACACTTGATACCAGCTTAAAGTTGAGTCTGAATGCACCTCTCTAACCTCCCTTTCAAATCGATTCCATCATAGCCTGTAAACTCCCCTCACCGACACAGAATGAGTGATAATTTTCTGAGGTTACGTTTTGTAAAAGCTACCAATTTCCTCACTCTTCCCTGCGGGTTCAAACCGCTATTGACAAGTCATCTAGTGGAGGTCGTTACTTTAAACCCCTTCTCATCTCTCACTCCATCTGTTCTCCTTGCTCCTCTCTTCATCTCACTCTCCCGTTTCTTCCTTGAGGAGAAATTCCTATAGTGTTCCAGGAGTGCAGGTAATAGGTATAGATTTCTCTTCATCAATCTTTAAATGGTGTTTCTGTTGTCACTGCATTTTGGAGATGAGATTTGAATACCGAGTAAGATGGGAGTACTTAAAGGGAATAGTCAAATGGGAGAGTAATGTGTCTGAGTGGAGAGTGAAGTATTTGGGGAGCATTTACATTTCTTGCCAGTTTTCTCCCACGAAAATATATCTCATGTTACAGCACAGTGACATCATTTATGTGGGTGTGTGTGGGTGTGTGTGTCTGCTATTAATGTGTGTATAAAGGTGTGTGGTCATTGGGTAAGTGTATGGTCATTGGGTAAGTGTATATATACAAGCAATAATTTTATGCATTGTGACTCTATCCCAACAAAGTGTGTCTGGAGAGGTCAGACTATGTTTGTTACAATGCCTGTATACTCTTGAATGAGCCTAGTCTATTTTTATAAAGTGCAGACTCTGTGTAATGTCTTACTAATGTTAGTGCCTAATCTCTGTTAGGGTAATGGACAGTAGTCTTGTAGGAAGGAGCACCTTAATGTGGAATCCATACAAATCTGTAA
Source organism: Arbacia lixula (assembly GCA_963669155.1). NCBI lineage: Eukaryota > Metazoa > Echinodermata > Echinoidea > Arbacioida > Arbaciidae > Arbacia > Arbacia lixula. The sequence goes on along the minus strand of OZ022591.1, from coordinate 733,277 downwards.
AATCGCTGTTAGAACCGACTTGCAAGATGGAACTTAACTGCTCGAGAGAAGATTTGAATTCTCAATGAAAATGACGGTAAAACGGTTCTACAATGATCATGGGGAAATAATGAAAGGAGGGTTTTCTCTGAAGTCATCAATTTGTATTCACCACTTTTCTGGAACACAGTCTTCTTAGTCTTTGAACTAAGTGTCTGAAAAGTGGATAAAGTCAAATTTCATTGGCTAAGCTTGTGTCACAGAAACCATTCATGCCCATGGAATGCAGAAAAAGGAGGAAGGGTTTCCTCGGAATTCATCGAACTGATTTGAGCACATTTTTGGAAACACACTCTTCTTAGACTTTCAGGTTTGTATCCGACTGTGGAGAAACCCTGGTTCCCTTCTCGGAATCTGTTGCATTGTGGGTAATGTTCATGTCCGTTGAACAGAGGAAAAGTGAGAAAAGTCTTCTTTGAAGTCATCAAAATGAACGTAGCACACTTTTTGAAACACATTCTTCTGAGACTGTTCGCTGCAGTGTCTAGCTACTTTCACTCTCTGAGTGTGTTGCATCATGGGAACCATTTATGGGGCATGTAGAATACAGGACACGAGGTTCTTCTCTAAAGTCTGCCAAATGAATCTAGCACATTTTTTTGGAAACACATTCTTCTGTGACTTATTTTATAACTACAGTCTCTACTTGGTTCCCTTCTTTGAGTGTGTTGCATCATGGGAGCTGGTAATGCCCGTAGAATACAGGTTAATCCGGCAGCATGCCGCATCCTAATCTCT
>OZ022591.1:720000-727500 GCA_963669155.1 Arbacia lixula | reverse complement strand
TTCTCAATTGCTTGTAAAATATTTTCCAAATATTTTTCATGCTCTAATTTATTTAATGAAGGATACATGTATTTTATTTTATAATGTGCTATGAATAAATTAACAGTATTATCAATTTGGTGTAATAACTTGCAAGTATATTTCTGAAAATAATTTTTTCTTGAAATATTATTTGTATTGTTATGCATTTTATATATTTTTTATATTATTATCATTGTGTTCATCATCATCATCTTCATTTATTTATGCATTTATTTATAAACTTATACATTTATTCATTAAAAACAAAAAAATGTGGGAAGGGGGTGTTGAGTGACGTGTGGGAATGAAGAGAGGGGAGGAGAAGGTCCCTGTCCCTCCAGCCCCTTCCCATACATCGCCTCGCCGCTCAGTTTCTGCGTTGAGCACGGCCGAAAGGAATGACCTATAATATGATTTAGCCATTAGATCTGCCAGAGTTTACAGTCATTTAGGTTTACTGTTTGTTTTCTGTTGCTGTAAATTTAGGAGAAAATGGAAAGCTCCTAGAATAAGGGTTGCCTTTTGAATAGTTTGATTGATATTCTAGATGTCTTTCAGTCAGTGGTGTCCAATATGCTCATGCATGTAAAAAAATTGCCGCAGAGAAAAAAGGGGTTCAGACTCAGATACACAATTGAGAGGAAGAGATGAGAGCTAGAGAAAAAAGATGAATCGGGAGAACAGAAATATAATTAAGAGAAAAGAAAAGAGAGAGAGAGAGAGAGAGAGAGAGAGAGAGAATGAGGTAGATAGAGAGAGAGAGGGGGGGGGGGTGAGGGAGAGAAAGAGAGAGACAGAGAGAAGAAGAAAACTTGCACATTTCATATAATAGAAAGATGATCCTTTTCATGGTTTGCAAAAGTTACGCATATTTGATAAATGTCCATTCCAATTTCAACTCTGACCCACATGTGCACAGTTCTCCCAATAAACTAAAAGACAGACTACTGGTGTGTTTACAAATGATGCCCAGGCAATTATAAACTATATGTCTGGTTTAGGAAAATTAGAGTAGAATCTGTTGAATTACTGTCAAAATATATGGTCCTATCATCATGATCATGTACCTCCAGCTGTCAGATGGCAGGCAGGTTTCTTGAGACATCCCGGAAGACAGTTGCAAGGACGTCTTCTTCTTTATTGGCCCGCTTTCTTCTCCAATCTTCCAGGTCTTCTCATCCTGATTCTTAGGATGGAGGGACATTAACATGATAATGGGAGGTCAATTGTTTCTGGGGTAGAGTTCAGCTTGTGAGGTGGAGAGGAGAAGGGTAGGAGAGAGAGAGAGAGGGGGGGGGGGAGAGGAGAGTGAAAAGAAAGAAAGAGAGGAGTGGGAGGGAGAGAGAGGAAGAGAGAGAGAGAGAGAGAGAGAGAGACAGACAGACAGACAGACAGACAGACAGACAGACAGACAGACAGACAGACAGACAGACAGACAGACAGGGGGAGGGGGAAGAGAGGAGAGGGAAGAGCAAGAAAGAGAGGAGTGGGAGAGACAGAGAGGGGGGGGGGAGGGTAGAGAGAATGAAAAAGATTGACTAAAAAGAAGTGATGAGATACGGAGAGAGGTAAAAGGAGAGAGGGAGAGAGAGGGGGAGGGGGGGGGGGCTTATTACAATACAGTAAAGATGGAAATTAAAAAACGAATGAAGAATATTGCTCTTGTCATGGTGACAGCATAAGAAAGAATGAGTCAACAACTGGTTTGCTGGCACATATTGATCACAATGGATTACTGCAATGATGAAAAGTGACCAACAGAAATGAGAGAAAGGAGGGACATTGAATATAGCATAGGTTATAGTGGGAGAAGGAGGGAATGGCAGATATCCAAAGAGCTGGAAGGAGGGTCAAAGGAAGAGGAAGAACAGAGATAAAAGAAGTTCACCGACAGATGAAATTACCCTGGTTGTTTGAGGACGGTTTATTGCCCACCTCTGTATGACAGCTTGGTGACAGGAGAAGAAAGGGAACCAGAGGAGGATAAGGTTACAAAAGTGCAGAAAGAAAAGACCCCAAAAAGGCCTCAATAAACCCAAATAATTGAATCTGGTCAGAGTCTGTCCTCTGCAAGCAGTCTACCAATGGTTGGCTAAGGCAAATATGCTGGATATTTGGTGTCTTTAGCCATTTTTGTATCAATTTTGGTGAGCTGCATGGAAGTTGCAAAGGTGGGGGAGGGGGGGTCGTTCTTATTGAGGTATTTTGTGCATGATTGCACTTTTCCTCCAAAGGTGAAAGCTGAATAGGTTGCTTACAGATCATTATTACCACTATATGAAGAGTCACTAAGTATTTGTTATCATTTGATCATTTAAGAAAACAGGCTAAGGAGAATTTTTGTTTTGAATTCCACGGCTACATGTGTAAGAGTTTCAATCTGCTTTCCATCTTGTGACTCTCATGTATGTAATTTTCTTGAACAGTAATAAAGGCACCTCTTGTAGGTGTGCATATTTTTCATTTTGCTTTTCGCTGATGTGATTAGACCACAAGCGGCCTGCAATGCCTGGAGATGCTCCAGATACCGATATGTTTGTCCCTCCTCCTAAATCAGTTTAAGAACCCCCCTGGCAATTTGGTCAAGACCACGCTAGCTGACAAAGTTATTGTAACAGACTCTCGTGACACAGCGATAATTGAAACTTTGGGATGAAAGGGAACCAAGAAGAATAGAAGTCGATGTGGAATAACATCGTGAAAGAGATCTATTTCTTCCTGGAAAAACAACAACACAACAGCAAGAAAAACAACTTAGATGATGCAAATGAGAGTGAAGAGAAAATTCAATTACTGGCTTGCATTGGTACAAACTAGATTAGAAATTTCATGCATTCTTAAAGGGGCAGTCTTATCACTTATTAGAAGGTAAGTGCAGTTAATCAGAGAAGAACATCTATGAAATTCTGAGTAAGATTGGGCAAGTACTTGTCAAGTTTGAATGTTTGAAGTGTAATAATAACTCCATTCAATGAGCAAGCCTGTGATGTTTTAGGTGAAGTCAATAAGAACCATCTCTTTAATATCTTATATTGGCTCTTTCACAACTCTTGGGAAGCAACGTGCTGCTTAAGTTGTTAAGGTGTTTTACAGGTGGAAAAATGAAACATTGGCACACAAAAAATTGTGTATGGAAGCCACAAGATTGAAAATGCAGCGTATGTAGTGCAAGTTTTGAAGCATCTTCTTAAAATCTTCTTTAAAAATTATTCTGCGGGTTTAAATCAATCATCTCCCTTTTACCCATTGGCCCATTGGAAGGGTGTAGGTGAGGTGTGCTGTTGCTTTTCTCGAAGGACAAAATATAACACAATATTGATCATGTTCTTCCATTTTATTTTGCAGATGTGAGCAGGGGATGTCCCTTCGTTTCTACCTCGCAAGGTAAGACAACATCAACTTTGTTTTTCTCTCACAGAGTGTTATGATTGAATGAGATGTAACGTTACAGCATGTGTAGTCCTGGCATGGAGGTTAAGGTAAGTCTTTGGAGAATGGATTTGAAAACAGCTTCTCACTTCTCAAAAATTGCATCTGCAACAGACAAAAGAGCAAGTTTTTTTCCAATCTGGGAAAGAAGGCAAGAGTTTGAATAAGGTGCAATCAAGATATTCTTGTATCATGCTGTTTTAGTGATGCATTTATAGAACAACATTTCAGTGTCATAGGAAAGCTTTCTTTTTGTACTGAAATGACAATGTGCATAAATGAAATGTTAGAGTATGTTACACAATTTTCCATTGCAGATGGAATTTAAAATGGATGTTTCTAATGTAAAAGGTTCTGTGCTCATACTCACACCAGGCAATATTCGCTTGTAAGCGAATATTTAAATTCAGCATTTGATGGATCGCTTGTCCCGATGCGTGATGGTTATCGTTGGTTTCCCGCGTCAAAAGCGTTGGGGAGTGCCCGATGTCAATCAGAAAGGAGAGGGGCCGATCGATTACGGTGAAATTCTAGAGACGTTTTTGTTGGCGTTGGGCCATTATTGTTTGTAATGACACACTTAAGTGGAGAGCTATGTGTGTGTTTGTGTGTAGCGAGGTATAAGAAGACAGAGAGAGAGAGACGGAAAAGGAAGAGAAGAAAAGCAAAGGGAAGAGAGATCTAGGAAAGGAAGAAGGAAAGTGATACAGAGAGAGGACAAGGAGGGAAAGAGAGAGAGAGAGGATAAAAATAAAAATGAAATTGTGTCTTTTGGTTGCTATTGTAAAATACAAAAGTGATGAAAAAGGTGAGAGGAGTTGAAAGCAAGTTTAATGAAGAATGAAATGGGAATTATTTTCACTGTTTCATTTCCATGTCATTTGTTTTATTCAAGCGTTTTACACCAAGTTTGCAAAGCCAAGATTTAGAAATATTTTTCTACTGAGCAGGATATAAAAAGGAGCCAGTAATCCTGCATGGGGGAGTGTAATCTGCGATGGTTATGAAAGAAAAGGGTTCAGAAATAAACCTGGGGGAAAAAAGAGGTTTTATCAATATTACCTACAATCAAGAGGATAACAATCTGCCTGGGCTCTGACGCACTTTCTGTGATAAACTCAGTGAGTAGTCATCAAACTTTTAATCAAAATCGTGGGAAGAGATGGAGTTCCCTGGAAAACCTCAATAGTCTAATTGAAGGAGGGAAGAAAAACAGTCACGCAAATTAATTAAAGCATGCGAATGTACATGTGTATCTTTGTAGACAATTGGGGAACAAAGCTCTCTGGGTGAATCGTGATTGCTTGTATTTGCAATGCTTATATATATCTTTTTGTTTGCGTGAATATTGGATAAAGCACAACTGATAACCAGCCTAGTTAATCTGGCACATGGCATGGTTATAACACTTAGGTATGTATCGGGGAGAGAGTATGTCATACAGATAAGGGTGGGCAGATGAACTCTAAACCTATCCATGTAGATGATTGGACAACACAAAGAATATAATAAAAGGAGAAAGAGAGATGGATGTAGAGGAGAATAACAGATGTATGGAAAACAGAAAAAATGTATTTAAAGAGAGAAAATTATATCCATTGCCCAGGTGCCATCATAAGAGATGGACGGGGAAAATAAAAAAAACTTTAAAAGCAAAAAAGGGGAGAGAGAAAAAAGACAGAGCATGACATGAGAAATGGACTTCCTGAGACAGAGAGAGAGATGGAGGGAGGAGAGGAAGAAAAAGAGAAAGAACAAGTGAGAGGGGAAAGAGAGAAGGAGAGAAAGAAAGAAAGAATGAGAGAGAGAGAGGGAGAGAGATAGAGAGAAAGAGACAGAGAAACAGACAGAGAGACAGAGAGAGAGAGAGAGAGACAGAGAGAGAGAAAGAGAGAGAGAGAGAGACAGACAGACAGACAGACAGACAGACAGACAGAGAGAGAGAGAGAGAGAGAGAGAGAGAGACAGAGAGACAGAGAGACAGAGAGAGAGAGAGAGAGAGACAGAGAGACAGAGAGAGAGAGAGAGAGAGAGAGAGAGGGGGAGGGAGGGAAAGGGAAAGAGAGAGATAAATGATATCATTGGCTGATTGTGAGTCCCTGCTTGGTGAATGTAAACACTGAGAGATTGATTACATTCCCAGAGCAGAGCTCCAAACAGATTAGAGACAGACCTGGCCAAATCTCTTAAATTACTCCTCAGCTATGGCTGGATATGTGTAATCCAAAGTAAATAGTGTGTGACTGTATTCATATTCCATCCACAGTTGCTGTTTATTTTGTGTTTATGCCACCAGCTATAGATTTGCTATTATTAATTGTTGTGTAGAGATTATTATTTGATTATCCCATACTTCATTTGGATATTGATGCAAGAAATAGTACAAGTGAACCAAGTCCTTATTAGTACAGTTTGTGTATTTCATATTAATCATTCCATTTTAGGGATGTTATTGAAATAGTTCATATATGTTATCATGTTGTATGCAGAGAGGTGAAAGTCCATATGTGTTTCATGGGCATAACCAGACAGTTTGGCAAGGGTTGATGAGAGAAGAATAGATGTTTGCTTTATACATACAAATGCCATAAAGCTGTAAACACAATAAACATACAAATGAAAAGTAGGGACAAAGCGGTAGTTACATGTACACTACAGCTTAAAGGAATTGGCATAGGGAAAGGGAAAGGGAAGAAAGGGAAGGGGCCTCAGTTTTAAATCGCGGTATATTTTGTCCAGTTCAGCATGAAACAAGATGCGTTTTAGGCTAAAGTATCGTGTTTCATGCTGAACTGGACAAAATATACCGCGGTTTAAAAATGCGGCTTCTTCCCTTTCCCTTTCCCTATGCCAATTCCTTTGAGCTGTAGTGTATGTATGTCTCTGTTAATGATGAAATGCAGCGTCCTTGGGAAGAATAGTGTTCCCACTAATTAGGCTATCTTGTGTAAATCAAACCGTTTTGTTAAAAATTTTCATTTTATCTTTAGTTATGCTCTCATTCCTTACATTTTGACAATCATTGCTTGATTGATGACAAAAGAGACATTTTTTTGTTGCCCAGATAGCCTTAGGTTACATGATAGTACCTAGGGTGGTGTAATATGTTGAGATCTGAGGCCAGTCATGTATGGTGGGTAAAGATTACATTCAAGATTGATGCAGGCCGTCTGTCTGGGGTGAGAAATGAGAATGATACAGTCAAGATTGAGGAGATACACAGAAAGACTGAGTAGAGAGAGCGAGAGAGAGAGAGAGAGAGAGAGAGAGAGAGAGAGAGAGAGAGAGAGAGAGAGAGAGAGAGAAAGAAAGAAAGAAAGAGAAACAGAAAGAGAAAGAGAGAGAGATAGAGAGGGAGAGAGAGGGAGAGAGATAAAGAGAAAGAGAAAGAAAAAGAGAGAGAGTGGGAGATAGAGAGAGAGAGAGAGAGAGAGAGAGAGAGAGAAAGAAGTAGACGGACAGAAGGAGAGAGGGAAAGAGAGTACGACGCAGGAAGAGGGAAAGAGAGATATATAGAGGGAGACATAGAAAAAAAAAGATATAGAAAAAAAAAGATATAGAAAAAATTATAGAAAGCAAGAGAATGAAAAATGAAAAAGTGAGAGAACTAGACAGAGACAGAGAGCGAGGAAGAGGGGAAGAGATGGTAAAGCGAAGCGAGGGAGATATGAAGAGGGAGACAGTGATAGGAATAGAGGGAGAGAGAAAAGGGAACAATAAAAGCAAAAGGGGGGGGGGGTATAGCATACACCTAGCTGACCTGTCTTATGTAGATGTGGAACTAGTAACCATTATCTGCAACCTTTTCTCTCTCGGGTGATCATGGAGATGTTAATGTTTAATTAAAGATATCAAATTGGGAGAGAAATGGGCAAAAATAAAAAGAGATGTCATGTAAAGAAATGGATGGAATTGATGAAAATATGAAGGAAGGAAAGAAGCAGAGAAAAACCAAGAATGTGTAGATGCTTCTTTAACAGAAAACTGAGATAAACTTTGAAGGTGTAAGCAAAGAGAAGAGGGACATTAAAAATAGAATGAGGAAGATGA
>OZ022591.1:662500-715000 GCA_963669155.1 Arbacia lixula | reverse complement strand
AGGCATCTAAACAGTTGTTCTATTTTCTTCTTTTGACTAAATAGGTGAAAATAGGCCTGCATTTCCGAGTGCTATTAGTTACAGTCAGGTGCTTATCATCAGGCAAAACTTGCCAAATTAAAGTTCTTGATATCAAATGGAGCGTCTCAACTAGTGCTTGAACCTTGAATATGACAGTGGAGATTAGCTCTGGTCTTGAATATTGCTGAGATATGCCTGACATGTCATCAGGTATTTACCCCTTTTTGAGTGAATAGGTGCAATAAAACTGCATTTCCGACTGCTATTAGTAACAGTCAGGTGATTATCCCCTGGGAATAGGTGCCAAACTGAAAAAGTCAATACCAAATGGAGCATCTCAAATGGCGCTTGGATCCTCAAACAATGGGATGAGCATGCATGGTAAGACAGTGGAGATTATCTCTGGTCCATTCCCTTCCTGACCTAGAGATTAGCGGGAAGACAAAGGTTGGGTCTCATTGTGTCCGAGGATAAAGGACAAGAGCTTGTAAAAGACAGTGGACTTTAACCTATTAATCTGACATCTTCCATACATATAGCCTAGCTCCCAGGCTCTGAGGCATTTATATAATCCAACCCTCATTCCATGTGGGTCTTGAGTGCAAGACTAATGCTCCTCTCATGTTTAGAAGGCAATTGCACAATTAGTCTACTACAGTCAGACCCATTTGAAAATGCTTTTTGTATGTCTGATTGAAGAGTTTGAATTAGAAATATGCAGCAGTATTGAGGCCAGGCTAGGGGTTGTTAACCTGTCCTAACACATTCCCGTTGACCATTTTACACACATTGCTTTGTTTTGTATGCATGATTGTTTTCTTAATGACCTTCTTTGTTCACCTATTGTTCCATCATTGAGTACCTGCGATAGCGTATTTTGTGCAATGATTATTCTTGTGTGTGAAAGTTTTGGCTGCATTAGAAATGAACAAGCTCATCACCTTTGAAGTAAAGCTATGGAAATATACTATTGGACCAGTGACTGTAAGTGACTGAGTGTAGCACCCAGTATATAAGTGTCCAAACTTGTTTTCACATGAAATATTGTTTGCTTATGAATAAGATGAGTAGATGAGAATGTTTACCATAATATGATTTGAATAAGACAGAAGGAGTGAGGTTGGAAACTTAATTCAGTCTTTGTTTGCATAAAACCTATTGATTTATGAGAACCTAGAATGCAATGGGTGGAGCAGTTATAAGGGGTAAATTAACATATTCCACTTCAATGTCTTCCCAGCATGGGCAGTAAATGGTTTAAAGCATGCATAAAAGATCCAGCTTATTTACGTAGTCTGATGTTGCTTGAAATGTCTTCACAGTTGGTAGGGTGTGCATGTAAGGTTTGAGTATGAAAGCAAATTGCAGAAACATTGCAATGTTAGTCTTGTGGTGTACCAATTACTACCACAGTCTTCAATGGCAGAAAGTGGATTCTTTGTTCCTTTTGAAAACACTGTCTATCAAAAGTATCTGGTATGTTCTTAATGTATGAACATGGTGAAATGAGGCCTTGGGTGCTTAATTATGTGCATAAACATTAATTACATACATCATAGATGGCAGATGGCGGAGGACTAGGTCATAAAACAGTTCTCTGGCTTCCTGTATCTTAACTAATTATTCCCAGATCAGCGTGCCCCTTGGGTATAAATTGCGGTTTAATCCAAGGTTTCCTAACCAGACATCCAGCAGGTTAACATCGTGATATTTCAAGTGTGACCAGCCATAATAAAAGGTCTTTTGTATCATGCTTGATGTGGCGTTAAGCCTCTTTGAGACCTCATTGATATTTTGTATGTCTGCTATGTGACATGCATGGACCACAGCTATTGATCCCAGACACGTTTTCTTTCTTCAAGCTGTGACCATGAGTCCCTTGGTGCTAATCAGCTATTCATGTCTTGGTTTGCAGTGTGTGACTTTCCCCCATTCTTAATCCATTTAAATGGTCCCATTGTTACCACCCTACTGTGTTTGGTGTAAGCTGTGGTATATTGTTGGCCACACTCATCCAGGGTTAGACTGGGGAGGCTAGAGTTAGATTAACTCATTGCTTGGGTTAATCAAATTAAACTTTAATAAAAACATCTGGGTAGGTACATACGCCACCTATATGCCACTTCTCAGTCTTCATTTGTTACAATGGACAATTTTCAGAAGATGCTTTGTGCTAGATTGCAATGGAAAGCTGCATATTCTGAGTAGGAGGCTGACTTGTTTGAATTTATCTCACATCAAACGTTAATTCAAATGATATGGACGATGCTAATATGATTTTCCTTTACATGTTCTTAAACAATTGATTAGGCATATATAGGCTGGCGCGGAGTATAGTCATATCCGCTTAGCAACCCCTTAGAGCGATGAAAACAAGTTTTCTATGGCTTTTCAACATCAGCCAGTCTGACAGCTGCGGCAGGGCAATGGTTCAATACCCCCGCCTAGCAAGCCTTCACCCGAGAATCTCCACGTGCAATTTGCTTTCATCAGTTGTCCACAGCAACGTATTGTTATGCATGACCTTTGAACGATTGTACCCGTATGTCCGCGCCTGCCTATATGTAATTTCTTCTTTGACATATGAATGGGAAGATCATATTGTGGCCAGGAAAGTGTAATGTACCATGTCATTCAGTTCTTTTTACTCACGGTAGCTTTGACATTAGTTGGGATACTTTTCGTCACAATGGCACTGCCTTTCAAGTGACCCAGTGATCATGTGAATATCGAGTGATAACATGACATAGAAACAATATGCAGTAACATAAGGGCACAGTATAAACATTAATTGAAAAATGAATGAATCTTGACATTCAACAGTTGCAACCTTCACTTCATAGTGTCTTAACCATCAGCCCCCTTCACTATCTCTGTCAAGTCTGAAGTGCAAAGAATTGAAAGGATAAAAAAGCTGGTCAATCCCTTTGTTGGCCAACAGGAGATAGCTATATGCTGACCACCCAACTGACCATTGACTGGCCCAAGACCAGACTGATTGACCATTGTGTGAGATTAGTCAAAACCACTAATCGCTGGATTAGAGGATTATCCCATTAGGTGCGTCTTCATTAGCCCGATCAGACGAATTAGCGAGTTATTTTTCTGATCTGGGGAACTAGCCTGAAGTTGCAATCGTGTCTTCATTAGCTCGAAACTCGGGATTCGTAAGCTCGAGCTCGGGTTGCATAAATTATCCCGAGTTTCGCAGTGTGCGACAGGAATAGGCCATGACCGCATGGCTTCGGTTGTGAGCTCGCATTCACGCACGTGTAAAAACCTATTACGTAAACAATGCCTCGTGGGCGCTGATGCATGCCGGGATCGAGAAATTTTCAGGCTAATGAAGACGCTCCGAACTAGCTCCAGCTATTTCGCGAACTAGCTCGAGCTAGCTCCATCTAGCCCAAGATTTCTTGGGAAATTTTCTCGACCAAATAGCTCGCTATTTTGCCTGATCTGGCTAATGAAGACGCAAATAGCTAGCTATTTCGTGATCTGGCTAGCTAGCCGGATCAGAACAAGCTCGCTATTTTGCCCAGCTCGAGCTAATGAAGACGCACCTATTGAGGGGAGTTTGGACATTGTTGTCTAATGTAGCTCTTCTTCACCAGCTGTCAGATCTCACTGAGAGAGAGAGAGAGAGAGAGAGAGAGAGAGAGAGAGAGAGAGAGAGAGAGAGAGAGAGAGAGAGAGAGAGGGGGGGGGGGGTGGGGGGGAGTAGATAGTACTGTACTGTACTGTTCTGTCTCAGGATGGATCTTGTGTCTCCTAAACTGTTTTTGTCCAGAAGCCTTTATTTCCAATCAGCAAATTTCCCCTAAATCCTTCCAAAATGTGTTATGCTTTATACATATACAGCATTCATATTGCCTCTTGAATAATCTAGTGCACCCTAAACATTAAATCCCTTCCAATTGATGACTATCTGTTTTGAAAAAAATAAAAGCATTGGTATTTTGTATTGGCAACTATGCTGTGCTCCTATATGTTTATCCTCATTTCATTTCCTTCTTTTCAATCTCTCTTTACTCTGCTTTATTTACCTTGTCACTCTTACTCATGTTCTTCCTTCATTTGTCCTTCTTACTCTTCTTACTCCTTTTCTTCTGATCTTCTCAGCCCCTCTCCCCCTCTTATCTCTCTCCCTCCATTTTCACCTCTCCCCTATATTTTGTCTCATCTACCCATGAAAGCATTGCCACTACTCTATGCTCACGTTGAAATGTTTTATGCACTGCTTCTATTTCTACTTTGTTTAAAAATTACAATTACATGCAATGGACAACCTTGCCTTTCATACGAGTGTTAATCTAGTGTGGACCAAAGTTATGAAATCTGAAAAGAAAATTCATGTTTTATATGCCAACAAATGGAGCAGGTGCGGCCTGCACATGTTCCAATATTGATTTAATGTCTCAGAATATATCGACCATGCCCTTTCTAAAGCTAGCCTTGGTTTTCTGGCGTTCATTATTTTTCTCTGATACAAAATTAAGTTTTGATGAAGGCATTCAACTGGACTGTGAAGGCCATATTTGCATGGTTTAAAAAAAGTATATTGCAAAACATGTTCCTAAAAAGTGATTATAGGGAAAGGGGCTGAATGTGAGGTGATGTAGGAGTATCTGGTTGGGCAGTGAGTTTATTTCTAAAGCTGAATCTTATTTTTTACTCAATTTAATTCCCAAATGGTTTTTGCCTAGTAATTTTCTAAGTATAACATGATTTAAATAATTTTATTGTTATTCTGCTGATGTCCCAGTAAGCAGTGATTTATTTTCTGTACTATTTATTTTCATAACAATTGATGATAAGATGGACATCGTCACCATTGAAAATAATGTAAAAAATTATGAAAATTATGATAGCTATCTTAATGATAATAACAGAAGAAGACTAACAAATGCCAAACCATTCTACTAGAGCTATTTCCACTTTGTTGTTAATTTGACATTAAATGCTTTTCCATTTGGATACTGATGCCTTATCAGAGTGTATTTGTACCTAATGTCTTTATGACTGCTATTAGGTCTGCCAATGTGTACGCTGCGCAAACAAAGACAATTGTATAATTGAAGGTCTTTGATTGCATCTGTCTTCCTTGCTGGGTTTAAGAGAGACAATTAGGCTGGCTTAGTTCGATTAAAATTGAGCTAGATTCTTTTTTTATTTAAGTTGAAAGGTCAGGTTTGGGATTCGATTTGAGATTTCTTCTGCTGTCAGATTAAGCTATTTTGGAACAAAAGGAGGAAGTTTGATGGGTGAAAAGAATTGATTTCAAATGTTTCTGGAGACATAATTAGCTTAATGTTCTTCTTGGGATCTGTTTTGTTTTGAATTGAAGTCAAATTGTGGCAAACTTAAAATGTAACTCTGTTACAAACTAAAAAACAGAGCAGTGCAGCTCATCAATATTCAAGCATTAAAGACTTATCATTGATTCAATATGCACTACTCCCATCATGAAGTTATTAGGTCTGAAAATGTACACAAAGTTGACTTGTTTTTTAGTCAATTTTCTGCATTAATAGAGCAGGAAAAGCTATGGGAATTCCATGGTGATAGACCACCTGGTATTTGCATTATCTGCATGTGTCAATGTCATGTCTCGTGTTAAGCCACATGTGACTGATACGAGCGAATCAGGTGTCAGTCTGTAAGCCTGCTATCATAACAAGCCTTCCTTATCATCTTCAAGCCCTCTTAGATGCATGTATGGTGTCTAATCATGAGCAATTCATCAAATAATATCGAGATAACTCCTTGTCTGAGATAAGAATGATGACATCTTAGGAGATAATTCCTTGAGTATTTACGTGTCTTGGGATTTAAGCTGGGTGGTATTATTGCAAGCATCCATCCGGTGTTGATTTGATGTGATTGTAGTGGTGATGTTGTTTGGAAGCTGTATCAAGCCTGTGATGAAAGGAAGTCCATGTGGTATCAAGGAGGGATTCATTGCTGACAGGTATTATATCTGAATTGATTGTTTAGAGTCCGTATCATTATCATGTATTATGTTTGCTAAGGTTTTCAGATGGGCATCATAATGAATATAATCTATTGCCTTTAGTCATTGCTATGTTTGGATGTTTGGATATGTGTAATTAAAAATATGTGATTCTTCATTTTGATTGTGCTTTTAAAAAATGTTTTGTTTTTTTGTCATCAATTCATTATTTATTCATTAAATAGTATTATTATTGTTATGATTTCTAAAAACATTTGTAGTGGGAGTAGCAATAATAATAATGATAATGTTATTGATGTCAGTGTGATTATCAACTGGCAAAATACAGAGTAAAATGTGAGTACTGTATATTCAAATGTGTGAACTCCACAGACATTCCTCCAAATCTTATATTTTCTCCGTCTGCACATATTCTTTGTTCATTATATTTACTTGAGGGAATGACTCATCCATTTATAGCACAGGTACATCCAGAGAGCACATAGGATTTACATGGGTGAGGGATTAGCTTAGAAAGGGGGGTGAGAGATTTGGGAGAAGAAAAGAGTACCAACAGTGCCTATTATCCTGCGGGTAATTGAGAGGGTGTTTGGTGTTGATAGAAGGGACTAGGGGTGTAAAGGGTGGGGGGGGGGGGGGGTCTACAATAGGTGCTGGTTTGACAGGTAAGTCCTTCAAAAGGGGCACTTGTATTTGGGTGATTTTCCCACATTGATTTTGGTAGATTTTGTGTGAACATTGCTCTGGCCTTTGAGATTAGAGTGCCAGGGATTTGGAATACGTGGGATAGGATGGTGTGCGTGAGGCTTTTTTTTTTTCGGAAAAGGGGTGTTTGGTGGGGGGGGGGGGGGGGCTGGGGGCGTTGAAGTGAAGAAGGGGGAGGGAGAGGGGGCACAGGGGATTCAGAGAGAGCAAGAGAAGTGGTGATGGAAAGGGGGAAATGAATGAGAAAAGTAAGGGTATGTGAGATGGTAAGAGGAAATGGTAAAGGAAGGAGGCATAGGGATGCACTCAAGGAAATTAAGATTGTGGGACAAGACTATATCTGAGCTTGCTCGAGTAAAAAGATATTAAATTGTACAATAATTTAAAGGTTTAAAGACCGAAATAGGGACATCAAATACAGAAGTAGACTATTCAGGAAGAGCTAAGTGCAGGGAGGGAGGACGTTTTTTTTAGGGATTGGTGGAATATAAGGTATTTATTTTCCATCATTTTCATACCAAGGATCATTTCCTCCATAATGTTTTTTATTGCGAATTCAGAAGAAAAAATAAAAGGACAATGATAACATTTGATTATGAGTAATCTGCATCATGTCCACACTCTCTCTTCCCTGTGTGACACATACACTACAGCTCAAAGGAAATGGCATAGGGAAAGGGAAAGGGAAGGGGCCTCATTTTTAAACCACGGAATATTTTGTTCATTTCAGCATGAAAGATGATGCTTTTTAGGCTAAACCGTCGTGTTTGATGCTAAACTGGACAAAATATACCGCGGTTTAAAACTGAGGCTCCTTCCCTTTCTTCCCTTTCCCTATGCCAATTCCTCTGAGCTGCAGTGTACATACAAGGTCTGCTTCTACAGGCTAGCACCATCAATAATTAATTTGTCCTTGAAATTTGAGAACAACGAATTGCAATTTTTTAAATATGGATGAGGCTTCATTGCTCTCTTGTGCCGCAATTCCTTTGTGGAGAAAAGGCCCAGAAAATAGCAAAAAGAACCCAGAAAATGAGAAACCGACTTGATGGTGTATGTCAGATGCGTCGTGATGCGGTTGAATAGTTTCGCCATCCCGCAATCACTCTCATTTCCGTTTGATTAGAAAAGTGATATCGTGTGATGTCAATGGGGCGTCTCACATGGCCTAGTAGTCTAGCCTCCAGGCTCCAGGCTGTTTCTTTCTGTCATACAGCAATCAAAACTAAGGCTGAGTGAACAGACTAGCCTGCCTTTTGCCCCGTGGAAGAGAACTTGCGTGGTCTATGTCTCCAGACTGCGTTGTGATAGCAGTATATAATCTAGGTGTTCATCCAGACAATGTTTTTTAATCATTTGCAAACCCTTGAATGAAGGCTAAGTATGGGGGTACTCCAAGTCATCAGTTACATAGTGTCTCAAGAAATTAGATGATTTGTTGTGAAACTTGGATGATAAAATTGTAAGTACCAGCTATAGTGATTCTGACAAAACAAGGAGAGGTACATTAATATGTGATGAAAGAATGCAGAAAGAGAGAGAGAAAGAAAAGAAAGGCGGGGGGGTATTTCTTCAGTATTTTCAGTACTTGTAATGTGCAATTGTCAGAAAAACTTAGAGCAGTATTTTTTTGAACACCCTGTATGAGATGAGACGAATGCACTTTCTTTATTCTCTGTGTTACTGTCCTCATGAGACATCTTAGGCCTACATGTGAATGTCCTGAGTGAGATCTAATTGTACTTGTATTCCCCCTGTGTATTTGTAATTTATTTTGTCACATTTGTTGAAGTATACGTAGTTACAAACCACATGCTGTCTATTATTCTGAGTGTTGCCTTTTCTCTGTACCGTTTTACTTGAACCTGTGCTTCATATCAGGGTATATTTTTTTAAAAGGGGAAATGTACTTCTTTTCAGAAGCTTATATTGTCACGATCTCAAACACTCCCATTCTATCAATAATGCTAAAATAAGGATTTTGATGATTGGTAATAATTACAGTTTCTGAACAAAGCTTCACTAATAACGCCAACATCGATATCAGCAGGCGCAGCAACATCATGATAGCAAATTCTTGTAAATCCTCCACATAGTCAGTGTATCCAAAGCAGAAATTTCATCCAAAGCCCCATTCATACGCATACTGCAAAATTGCTGATGCACATCGGTCAGCAAGCTTCCAGCAAGCTTCTTTAGGCACAGGTCATTTATATTTACATCCGCAAAAGAACAGCAAAAAAGCCTAAAAACAGGAGGAAGCAAAATAGCAAATGCCGCATAATTTGAGTGATTCATGTTGAGGTACGAAGCAATTGGTAAGGCACCTGCAGAATTTCCGTAAATGTTGCGGATAGATGGCGTACATGAACAGGGTTAATGTGTCTGTATATCAAGACTACACATCTTCGACACACACATGTTTCAGAGCAGAATGCAGTGTTGACACAGGTCGCCTGCATAGACCTGTATAGTACAGTTGGAGTTGGGCGTCTCAGTCACGCTTAGTAACTCTCTCCTCCAATACTTTCATTGGATGCAGGTCCACTCTCTTAATCAGGAGGGATGGAGGTTGAGTCACCATTAGACACACACAATTAGAGAAAGAGGGAGAGAGAGAGAGAGAGAGAGAGAGAGAGAGGGAGAGGGGGAGAGAGAGAGAGAGAGAACAAAAAAGAAAGAGGGGCGAGAGAGAGATACAATAGAGAACAGAGAAACAGAGATGCAGTAAAGAAGAGTGGAAGTAAGAGACAGAAACAGAGAGAATGATAGGAGAAAACTAAGATTACAGACAAAGAGAATGAAAAAGATAAGAGAAAGAGAGGGGAGGGTGTGTGTGTGTGTGGGTGGGGGGGGGGGGGGGAGATGAGCAAAAGAGACGGAGAGGAAATGAAAGAGGAAGAGAAATATCAAGAACCTTGAATGGGAGAGAAAAGACAAATATACATTCCCCTTATACCAATCACAGAAAACCAATACATCTTGCCCTCTCACCTCCTTCACCACAACTACCACTACCACCACCACCTTATATCTACCATACACCCCACCTCCTCCTCCATTGTTCCCCCGCTGTGCATCCATCTACCCCTCTCGTATCAGCCTCAGACACCAGCCAGCCAGCCAGCCAGCCAATGTCCTCCCAGCGTACATAGTCAGGGTAAAACCCCAACATACCAATCGCCCACTCACCACTGGGACCATTCATTCAAGATTCACGTTTTCCACGGTTTGTGCGTCTCTCATTCATTGACAGCAGGTTGGGCTTACTACGAGTGCCTGTGTACACAGAGCCAAGGCAGAGAACACATGCTTGGGTAATTCCAGTCAGTCAGTCAGTCCGTGGGATGAGCACTGCACTGTCATACACGTTCTGGCTTTTGAACTGTACGCAGGACAAAGATTCGAGTGGACTTGTATATTACCAAGTCCATGGACTCCTTATGGATATTCAATCTCTCCCATGGATTTTTACCTTGCGTATTTCTAGATTGGATTCGACTTGTGTGAACTATGAGTGGATCTTGTGAGTTCTTTTGTGGATATGTATCACGATGGCCTTATTTACAGTGCTTGTGCTTGGAATGCAGATTTTGTGAATCATAATTGTGGAATTCCAATATTTTCCGTGGATCTACTACTGCTACTTTGAAAGGGGCTTTTGTGAATTTGGTGTGTATTTGGCATTACTTTGATAGCTTCTACCGGAAGATCAGTCTTTTTTCATAAATATCATGTCATTTGAATGACAGTGACTCTGCAGTATCATGTGGATGTTTACACACATGAGTGAATCACCCACGCAACTATTTTATTTATTCAGGATTCAAAAGAATCAGCCAATTTCATGATCATTGTGAGCTCCGTGCATTGTTCTTCATTCACTGTGTAGATTAATATCCGGTGTAGGCTATTATGTCAAAATGTCTAATTCTTTGTACTTGTAGTCCACTTTGGTTTAATTTCAGTGAAATGCCAGCAATGTTTACATAGTGAGGTGATATTATTTCCAAGAATTATATTGGAAGTTGGATGTCATGACTGATTTGTCAGATGTTAGTATCAACTAATGTCATCAAAGCTCTGGTATTTGGCTATTTTTTGTGAATTATGATGTAAGTAGATCTGCTGATTTGGAAGATTAAGAGTATTTTAAACCAAGGATGATACAGTACATGCGCTAAGGATTAATTGGTGTCTATTTTTAGACAAACGTGATAATCTGGGCGATTATGATTGATTTAAGCCAACGGTTTACCATGAGATATTTAACCACAGATATGTTTATATGTTATTCACCAATATGTCACCTCCTCTCCCTCTAACTGGAAAACGAGGTATGACCCTGAAAATGTTTATTTCAAGTAAAAAGGAAATGATATAAATCATAAAGAGGGACTTACTAGATATTTCCTACTGACACTTCATGTGAGAAGCAATAACAGGAAATATCTATGATTAAATGTTGAAAAAACAAGAGGAAAATATACAATTATGGATGTGATATAACAGCCAGCCAGTGAAAACCCAATTTTGTATGTTTGTTTCAAGTGAGATGTTATTTTAATTCTGACATGATATTTAAAGAGTTGTGATAAAGTAAAGGGAAGCTATACAACATCTTCTGTGTGTTTGTTTGTATGGTACCTGAACTCAAAAAGGGGAGTTGTTTTTGCATTTTGATCAAAAAGCAAATTGGAAAAATCACAGAATCAAGACAAGAAAAAATGTAGAGAAATCGTTTTGGAAGTTAGCAGGTGCAAATTTGGACTCTGAAAATATGACGATACAATTATGCTAATGTTGATCTATTGTGGTATTGATTATGTGGTTTAAATTTGGAAATGTGGGTACAAAACAATTGAGTAAAAAATTTAAGAGTTTTATTGACTGCCCTGTTCAACTTGCAGCTGCCCATTCTTCATTGGGTAGACCTCTTCTCCTATGAGATATTGGAAATAACAAATCTCTGCGGTAAAGAGAGGCTAAAGAAAAGAGGAGAGCTGACTGAAATCACTGAATCATGACAGGACTGAAATGAAAGCAAAAGATGATCAGATAGAGGGAGAGAAAAAACCTCAACTAAGATTAGGAATAAGCTAATCCCCCAATCAGCTCAGATTTAGACAGCATTTTCAGATTAAGAAGTTGGCTTTTTAACATTTGCAGGGATTCATACAAGGAGACTGGATAAGAGACATACAAAGTATCCTGTCAGAAGATCCCGCCAGGTATTTGAATACATCACCACAGGGTTACCATCGCAGGTTGTTTTGTGGCTAGCGTAAAAGATGGGGATACCAGAATACTAGAAGGGTTTTGGGGCTGATGGTTTTGAATGGATTGTAAATTAGCCTTTTTGTGTTATGACATGCACACTAGCTGATATTTTTTTTCATGGGGAGGAATTTAAGTATTCATTTTATGACATATGAAAGGACTAAAGTTAATGAAGCACATCCTTCCTTTTGACTCTGCAGCTGGTGCTTCTCACAGGCAATAACCGTGTCTTTTTAGTGATAAAAGTCCAAGGAATGTGATGTGATTTTGTGAACATCCATTGGTTACCATCACAATCACCTGAGTTTAGAATGTAGGATTTAAGGTTTCTGAGCTACTTAGTAGTTTTAAGGTACTTTTAAAGTTATGCACTGTTGCTTCAACTCTGCCAACTTTTTGAGAAATAACAATAAAAAAAGATTCAAAATATACAAATGTAGCGGAGTTAAAGGGTTCATTGGACCCTTTTAGTACTATCCATTAAGAGTCCCATGTCAATTACAACACAGTGTATCACCTATGGGACTGAGAGAGTTAACAGATGGTCCGAACCTGCGTCAAAAGTCAGAAACACGTTAATGGAATCGTCTGGGTTGTACTGATACGGGGTATAGAGGTACCAGGGCCTCAGCAGGTATGGAAAAATAATCATTTGGTCAGGTCTGGAATGGAACTGACAGGAAGTAACCACTTGTGCATAATTTTGTGATTTATGACTATGCACCTTTTCAGTACAATTGTAATAAGAGCTTTATCCATGTTTCTGTCTATTTCTTTGCTATGCTTTTAGGTGTACTCCCCATGCCCCTGAGACAGTTAGGAGGGTAGGAAGGTGTCATTATATGAGAGAGTTCATTCAAAGGTTCCCTAAGACATTCTGCCATAAACAGTAGATAATGCTCGATCACATGACATATGTAACTCTACCACCTGATACATATCGAGACCCTCACATGTTTGTACAGGGTAGATGCCTACCGCATGCGTTTGTTACATCAAATATGCATTGTACTCTGGTCCGAAAGTGTAACTACCCCAAGGACGCTACCATGGATATTTACCTAAGGAAAGAACCGGACACTTCTGGAATACATATTTGTTGATGTAAACTCAGAGAGAAGGAGAATTGGTACATTTTTTAAGCGGAGCTTATTGTGGAATATAATGCACACTATGGATGGCTATCACGTGTCCAGTCAGTCGAACTCAGTGCTTCACAAGATACAGGTCATCGCAAAGGCAAGCAGGTCAGGCGGTCTCAGCAAGCCAAGGTAAACATCAACAGTTGTCATGGAGACTGGGGCTCTCGCCAGCATTGATTTCAAGAGTGGTAAAGATATTCCTAGGCCGTGAATACAAGCTAATTTCCATGCTATTGTCTGACATATTTGCAGAAAAAGTTTGCACATGGTGCCTATACCACATGAAATCAATACTGGCTGGAGCCTCAATATGGCGTAGGGAGAACAAAACTACAAATCGTAGTGTGGAATATCATGGGTTTTCTTTTTCTTGTGGAATGGTCTGCATCCTTCAAACTGGAAGATTCTTGCAGCTGTATTAGTGTGTGTATGCTCATGCACTGTGCCAGAGCTGTATGTACAGCATGCATTTGTGCGAGTATGACTTTGGTATTTTCATTGAGATACTAAACATACCTTTGAGAGCATTCTCTAAATTGGAAGTTCAGAACTCAATGTATAAATTAAAAATCAATATTAACAAACAATTTGCATGTACTAATTTGCTAAAACAAGTATTACAAATGCTTATTGTTCTGATATCTTCTGTGGGAAACAAGGTCATATGTAAATGTCTGTAATTTGAAAGACTACCTTTCTATGGTGTGTGCCACATGCAACCCCAATGTTAACCTATTTTCAAAGGCCACTTTTTGTGTCTCCAATACTGTAGGTAGAGTACTAGAAAAAGCAGGCGTCTGTAAAGGCCACTTTTTGCTTGGATCAGTTGGGTGGTCCTATAATAGTCGTACACAAGTGTGTCCTCTCCAAACCATGCTCATTAACTTGTTTGTGGCTGCAATCATACAACGCTGTAACAACTTGTCAATTGATGATTTGGCCCCATTTGTTAGCTTTACTGAAGTGTTGGACAAATATCAATTAGTGGCAACAGAGTTGTTTTCTGCATTGAGCTGTGCATGGGTAGAGGGTACGGAGGGTGAGAACAATGAGAAAAAGAACAAAAGAAGTAGAAGAAAAGGCAAATTGTACCCTCATCTTGTGTTGTATTAGCTGGTACCCTTGTTTCCTTTGTGGAATAATAGAGGGCATGTATGACAAAGGGATTGCAGGG
Source organism: Arbacia lixula (assembly GCA_963669155.1). NCBI lineage: Eukaryota > Metazoa > Echinodermata > Echinoidea > Arbacioida > Arbaciidae > Arbacia > Arbacia lixula. The sequence continues at coordinate 700,704 of OZ022591.1, read as the reverse complement.
GTCTTGGAAGGAAAACAGCTATTCTGAGGTAACAATTGCATTCTTTCTTTCTTTTTCTTTCTTTAGTTCTTTTTGTTTCTCTCATTGTACTCTGCCTCTTCTCCCTATCTTTATAGTTCTTATTTTTCAGATAAAGTTCTTGTTGGTTTAGTCTTCTTTATAATCCCTACCATTTATGGAATGGGTCTGGCTACACTAGACTAAGCATTCTCAGTAGTGCCATTCTCATTGGGCTTAAAAAATTGTGAAGTTAGTAAAATCGTGTTGTTACGGTGAAAAATGCCTAGCAACCATACCAAGCCCGAATGGTCTTATTGTCCCTGTCCCCTAACTTCATGATTTTTCTAACTTCGCGATTTTTCTTACATCGAGATTTTTTAAGCCCAATGAGAATGACACCAATTTCTTCTCTTTCCATCCACTCATGCTCCTCCATGTTCTTTCCCATTATGTATGAACTCTATCTGACTGTAAAAATAGACCAGCGTGGGTTTTGTGGTCAGACAACTGGAGAAAATGATTAGGAAGAAATTCAGACCCCAGCCCAAGATTCGATAGAGTTAGTCTAGGTTTGTAGGCTTTTATAAAGCTTTGGGCTACTCATATTTGTCCAAGGGTTACCCTGCATCAAAAGTTATGCAAGATACACACACTAGCTTTCCCTCCCGCAAGAGATGTAAGAGGAATGTGTATAGTCTTTTTGTTCAGACCTAGTTGTGATTGCAGTGCTTTGGTAAGAAAACAGTATGAAATCCACAGCCTAGAATAAAAAGCTAAAACAGCATCTCAGACATGCATGTCATGTCATGTCATACTCTATACAACCTATTACACTGGATGAATCATGTATGTAACTCAACCTGAGGAAGTACTCTATACATGTAGATTGGTCACGTAAACTTTGCGCATCCCTTTTAATCTTTTTTTGCTTCCATTTACTCATCAATATTCCATGAAGTTAGCTCTAAGAACAGCAGCACCTTCATGTTCTTTTGATGCATGGATATTCTAAGAAATTTGATCATGACTCTATGAACATGAAGATAATCAATTAAATGATTGTGACATTATAATCATGGCTGAGTGCATGGCATCTGCTTATAAATCTTAATCCAAGGGATGCTATGCATTGAAAACTATGTTGAATGTTCCCTCAAGTTTCCCCTAAGGGTTGAGTTCATATTTGAACAGAAAAGCTTTGACAATATGTAATCTACATGTCAAGTTGAATATGATGTAAACATCTTAATGGGGACTAACATGAACAATGACCTATTAAATCCATCTCTCCATCCATGACAATAGTCTCATAAATTGTTTATATCAAGGGACACTATGCACTGATAATTAATTTGGATGTTTCCTCAAATTTACCCTTTATAGGGATGGCTTATAAATTGTAATATACTAAGGGATGCTATGCACATACTGAACATTTATTTTTAATGTTCCCTCAAATTTCCCCTAAGGGTTGACTTCATATTTGAACAGAAAAGCTGTTGACAGTATGTGATCTATATATTTCAAGCTGAACATGATGTAAACATCTTCATGCCGACTACAGGACATAATGGCCTATTGAATCTCTCCCTCCATGACAATAGTTTCATAAATCTATTATATCAAGGAACACTATGCACTGATAGTTATGTTGGATGTGTCCTCAAATTTACCCATAGGGATGACTTCAAATTTGAACAATGTGTAATCTATATATGTCAAGCTGAAGATGTAAACATCTTCATGTGAACTACATGACATAATGGCATATTCAATCTGGTCTCTCCATCCATAAAAATAGTTTTCTAAATCTTTTATATCAAGGGACACTGCACTGATAACTACATGTTTCCTCAAATTGACCCTTTATAGGGATGGCATATGCTTATAAATCTTAATATACTAAGGGACGCTATGCACATACTGAACACTTATTTTTAATGTTCCCTCAAATTTACCCTTAGGGTTGACTTCAAATTTGAACAGAAAAACTGTTTTACAATGTGTAATTTATATGTCAAGCTAAACATGATGTAAACATCTTCATGGGGACTATAGCGCATAATGGCCTGTTGAATCCGTCTCCCCCGCTACTACAATAGTTTCTTTTGTGAAGATTATAATCCTATCTATGACAATAGCAATCCAGTCATCCAGCCTGACTCCCACAAACACCCTCCCACGCCCACACCTACCAGTACAGGTGTGTTACACAATGCATGGCAGTAGGTGGAACCATTGTTGGAGTGTCAAACTATAGCTTATAGACAGGGTGTCCCTTTTGCAAAAGTCATGAAACTTGACAGGAATCAGCAGTGTAGCATGTATCCTAACAATGTGTGTGTGAAATCTCACGGTCATAGCTTCACAAACTTTTTTACAGGAAAAGTGACAAATTATTCTTGTACGCTCTGTTCAGAGTGACCCTAGTCTATAGTCATAATCGTTTTTTCCCTGCCAGTGTCAGTCAGATGGCATTGCTTTGCATTAAAGTTAACGCATACACTGTGGTCTCTGGCCCCGAGGCTTCAAGAACCAGGAGGTTGGATAGCTCGTCCAAAACCTCAAAACCTAGCAATTGCTATAATCGTGCTTGAAGCCAGTTACCAGTTTTATTATTGGGAGGGCAGTCCTTACATAGTATATTCTTCCATTTTTTTGTGGATTTTGAAGTTCTTTAATGGTAAAGGGAAGTAGCGATTATGACTACTGAACCCGTAATCAATGGAGTGATGTTCTGCCATGACTATGTCTTGTCTGATTTCAAGATTATCACAAAGGAATCATCTAGAAATGATTGAATTGTTAAAATTAACAGTAGACTGGTTCTGTCATGGTCTGTAAGCATTATTACTAATACCACTTCCCTCTTAAGTTTCACTTTAGTGGTGTAAATATTCCAACTTGCCGCTATGGATATTTGTAATGAATTATGTGTGTCTCTTTTTAAAAATATTTTAAGGAATTCATGCAAAGATATATATGTTAGATTTAAAGAATGTAGTTACAGAAAAGAGAGCATATATGTACATATCCACATGTAATCACCATGTGCCTTTAATACAGCAAGAATTCCACATGCACAAGCTCAATAGAGCACAGTAAATCTACTACAGTAGGCATGGGAGGACATTACACACAACATGCTGAGTAAATATCTACATTCACATGGTTGATGGTACATCTCTGGATGTTTGTTTTTCCTACATTGTGCATGTGCATTTCCCTTAAAAAAAAGATATCAAGGTATCTTGATACACCATGATCACGTGCCTTTGAGTCATTCCACATTCTTTTACATGATAAAACATTCACACGCTTGATGATATAATTCTGGATGTTTCTCATACCTTTCTTGTGCATTTCCTGTTTTGCTGGCACCCTGCCAAGCTCTCTTGTCAAGAAGAGATGTTGATCTTGGCCTGAATGGCCCATTGAGTAGATTGTTTGTCTAGCCAATTGAGTCACGTACTCTTTGGCTTAGAAAAGCTTTTCTTCTCTCATCCTTACTTTAAAAGGCTTACATTGCCAAGCAAGGAGATGTCCTATATCGTTGTGCAGTTAGATCTTTGTGTGTAGTAGAATACCTCCCTCTGTTTATTCTTTTAATTAGGCCTATCATCCTGTCTGCAATATACAAATCATTTTTGGAACTGTATCATGCTTTCATGTTTTATTTTCATTTAGACTCCATAGCATATCTAAACCATATGTTTGTTCACCTTTTGATTAGCTTCTCTTCAAAATGTGTTTGCATTTGCTTTTGCATTTGCGTTATAATATCAGGTTGCATGTATATTTGCATTTTCAAGGGTTCATTGTAACTGTTGATATGATATGGATATGATCTAATCGTAAATTGATATCAAATGTGTGTCACCATAATGCCATTGCCATAGCCTAGAGTCTATTAGATTACATAGATATGACCTGAATAATGGGTTTAAATTACATAGAAATTCCTGTCATTCTTGTGTGGGTGGTAGGCATACCTGTGAAGTGGTAATGAGTATAAATACTCATTTTAGAAGGTGAAGGAAGGAATGACAGATTTGAGGTTATTGACCTCAGAAACCTTGAGCTGCAATTTGGCTTTTGATGGATCAACCTCCCATGGTACAGGCAATGAAAGAGAGACAACGAGAGAGAGAGAGAGAGAGAGAGAGAGAGAGAGAGAGAGAGAGAGAGAGAGAGAGGGGGGGGGAGGGGGAGAAGGGGAGAGAGAAACAGAAAGAGAAAGAAAGAAAATAGGATAGACATAGAGAGGAAGAAATGGAGAAAGAGAGAGAATTGAGACAGGTAAAGAGAGGAGAAGAAAGGAGCGAGAGAGTAACAGAGAAATCAGTAATTGTAGAGTTAGTCCCCACTAATTTCACAGCAATTTCCCAATTTGTCTGCACAAATTGACTGTGTGACCTCTTACCAGAGCTGGCACTCTCTCAGCCCCTTCATTCACCCTGCATTTACCCCTGACACCTCAGGGCTGGCCAGCTAGTCTAGATGTCAGGGGTAATCGGCAGCACCCTGCATTTACCCCTGACATCTCAGGGCTGGCCAGCTAGTCTAGATGTCAGGGGTAATCGGCAGCACCCTGCATTTACCCTTGCCATCTCAGGGCTGGCCAGCTAGTCTAGATGTCAGGGGTAAACGGCAGCTGGAGAGAGATTGGATGCTAGTCAGTCAATCAACTGCTTTGTGAAGTTTTTATGTTGAAATGAAATCTTGCTTCATGATGGTTGACTAGTTTTACGGGTACCACATTGCAGTCGTTGTCTGTAGAAGTTATAGCTTAGTCGTGAATGCAGTTGGTTGAACAGAAGTGTGATTTTATATTGGGGACTTGATTAACGAATTATAGTTTTACTGAATTGGAGATCAATAAAATAGATACTTTATCACAGTTAATTGAATGTCTTGACCTAATGATTTGATACATAACATGCATGGATGATGATTTAAAACTATTCCTTGTGGTATACCAACTGAAACATTCATGCAAGTATTTCTGGCATTTGTTTAATGAGCTATTCCATTTTCTTGTCAGTATGTTGACAATATGCTTCACAATAAAGTAATTAAGAACTTTGGTGATTTTACAAGAGAGACTTAAACAAAAGTAGAGCAGTTGGTATTTGATCAATTAGTCATACTGATTTGTTTACATGTGTAATGTGTGCATGGTTGGACTAATCTTTCCATGCGTGGATTGCATTGCGTAACTGATGAAATTTGCCAGAGTTGGACTACTCATACTAAAATATTTACTTGTTTGCTTACTTATGATTGGGTAAAAGATTGGGGCCATCTGCACACGGTTTGTGGAACTATGACTATTCGGTGGTTGCAATTTACATATGTCTCTTTGTGAAGGAGATGTCATATTTACATATTCCATTCCAGTGGTCATATTATACAAATATTGACTGCTATGAGGGGCACAGTTAAAATTATAAGCCCGAGATGATGTCAAAACCATGACTATGCCCGAAGCGAAGCTGAGGGCATAGTCATGGTTTTGACATCACCGAGGGCCTATGATTTTAACTGTGCCCCGAATATTAAGCAGTCAATATTTGTTTTATAAACCGAATGTATAGATTCTTCTCATCGATTGGTTAAAAGATTTCCTGAACTGACAAGGCCTACAAGATAGCATGTAATAGGCATGTAAATCAACACTCATTGCGCGTACAGGGATTGCGCACACACGAGCGATATCGCGCGGTGTTGAGGTTGTCTTATTATTTTCCGGGCACAGTCGATTGCCATGCCCCGGGCACAGTTAATTTTGACGTCATCTTGTTAAAAACGGGGGCACAGCTATTTCGATGACTCTACTTTTAACCAATCAGATGAGAGGAATCTATGTATGAGGTTTATAATCTATTATATTGAGCATGAAAGGAATATATATTTACCTTTCCATTAGCATCATACTGGTAATTTGCTAAAATGAGGTTTTGATGTTTTGAATTTGTTAACAAAATGAGTTGAAATTTTGATGAATGGCTAGTAGAGTTTGTTGGCGTCAAGGCACTCGCTTCTACAGTTCCGCCCACATTCTACTTAACTGGATAAACATGAAAAGGAGGTACGTACTCCATAATGCGATTAATTATTTTTGGTATTTATGTCTTTATGCACAACTGTATCGCTGTCAAATCCACAATTCTAAAAGGAGTGCCTTTTTATCCAAAGGTCTTGAGGACCTATATCATCAGGTCATTGTATGCAGATTTTATCTACTAAAGATGAATTTGATGCTTGAAGGCTGGATATTGTTGAAGCTTAAGGAAGGCTTTGATCCTTTGTTGGATGTAATACAACCTTCTGAATGATATTACAGAGTGAGATATTTAAAGGAACTATTCAAACTAAATCTTGGTATTTAGGAAATTTGGTACATATAATAAACTGTCTGTGCTTTTAACTTTTGTTGAAGTTGTTTTTTAAAAAGATAGATGTGTCTTGCTGTTTTGATTGTAAAGTGAGCCAGACACGATGTTACAATGAAATAGGTCACACGTCCATTATGTGCAGACACAAACTTAATTGGCCTGAACTTCTGCTTTGATTTATGACGCAAATGGATGTTTGTGGGACTACAGGAAACAAAAGTATGTATAGATAGGTGGTTTTGTTTAGAAGAAAAGAAACAATTTCATATCCTGGATGCCCAGAAGCGATTGGAATGTCGGTTCACAAGCGGGAAGCGCAGAGTTATTGTGCTAGGTTGTCAGGATTCCTGAATGACGAATTGAGCAATTATTATTTTTTGTGGGGTTTTCTCTGTTGAAGTAGCGTATGATAACAAACACAATATAAACAGCATGGTAACTAAGTCCAGGCATAGAATTTCAGAGAGCTAATGGGATTTTTTTGTGGTATGCCCACCAAAATAGCATAGTACAAATATATTTCAATTCATCATTAATGGTATTTTGTTGATTAAAGATGAGCCTAGTATTCAACAGTTATTTTAATCATTTTATATTTTGGTCTATCATACAAATATCTTAGTCACTTATTACAACAGGCTTTTCAGGTTTCTATTTGTGCACTCACTATATGTGTAGCTAAATCAGCCTGACAGCCAATACTTATTTGGGTAACATGCGCAAGTAAATATATTTGGAAACTCATAGGATAGGCTTCATGATATCTACAATGTATGCAGTGTCAATTCATTGCCTTGTCAGAGTATAAAGATAGTGTGAATTTAAGTAGGTAAACATTAATTTATCCTGCCATGATTCAGTTTGGGTTCATTTTCTTTACCCTTTTCATTGGGAGGTAGGTGGGACTTTTCTTATTGAACGGTTCTTTTAAAAATGATTATTATTTCCCCTTACAGATAGGGTATCCCATTTGCAAAAGTCATGAAACTAGGCAGGAATCAGCAGTATACCCTAATGGTCACTTGTGTGAAATTACAGTCATAGCCACATGAACTTTTCAAGGAAAGTGAAAAACTATCCATGTTTACGTTTGTAACCTAGCAGTGGTAGTCTACATTCACAATCGTATTGCCCCTGCTGGTGCGTGATCCCCTGTGCACCGTGGACATGCTCCCATTGAACGCATTCTGCAGCGGACCAGTGCGAACAGCGGTCTTTGGTCTCTTGGCAAAAGGTTTCGGATGACCTGCGCAAAACTTCTTCAAAATCTACCAATTGTTATAACTTCGATTAAAATCAATTTCCAGTTCTATTTGTTGGGAGGGATGTTCTCATACAGTATCTTCTTCCATTTTCTGTGTTTTTTTTCTTCTAATTTGTTTATTTGTTTGACCTGCAAAAGGGACACCTTATCTTTAAATGATTCATGATTTCACATTGGAAAAAATTGGTTATAGTGAGACCTTGTCTTCAAAAAGTGCTGTGAACCTGAATTGAACAGCCAGAAATAACAGATAGGGATATGTCGTTCAGTTAGGAACCCCATTGCCTGGAATTAAAGCGGGTTCATAACTTGTGATACCAGTATGTGTACCTGCTTGAATGCCCGTATCAATCCAGACTTTCAAGTTTGTGGCCTGCTATAAGTTTTCTCAGAAATGATTTATTGTAAGGTTACAGGCCTTATATGAAAGTACACTTTGATTTTGTCTCTATAATATTTTGGAATATGAAGTTGCAAGATCCAAATGTCCAACTATGTATTGATATAGTTGTGTACAGTACTACATGTACCTATTTTTTATTTTACTTTAGCTTTAAACCTTTGAACCTCTGTTGTGTTATTGATCCATAAATGCTCCATTGGTGTATAAAGGGTGAAAAAGAAGCAAGCTACATGTAGTACTTGACTGAGAAAAACTGAGGGACTCTTTTATATCAGCTACAGTAGCATGTTTGATTCGTTGGTGATTGTTTTTTTTTTTTTGGAAAGGCTTTTGTTCATTTACACATTGATTTCCCTGTCCTTTTGAACTGTGAGTGAAATCTGCATAAACCATGAGCTGTGAGGATGCCCTGCAAGAAACATGAGGATTATTTCTGTATACTGTAGCTATGGTGATAATGCAGTGTAGATAGGGCGTTGACTCCTGTACTTTTTCACTCCCATGACCCTTCTATCTTAGTATGCAGGTACAGACACTTTGTCTGTCTGTCTGTCTGTCAGTCTGTCTGTCAGTCTCTGTTTGTCTGTCTGTCAGTCTCCGTTTGTCTGTCTGTCAGTCTTTCTGTCAGTCTGTCTGTCGGTCTGTTATTTATGGTTTAAAATTCATGATTATGCGCATACAGTTATAACACTAAGTAAATTTTTTTATTCTTACAATAATACTGCATGGTGTTGTATGGTTGAGTTTGGCTCCTGGTGAAACTGCAAACTCATGGTCTATATAGCAGTTCTCTTTTTCTTCCGTATAATTCCACAAGTAATTCTTCTACACATACTGCATATCCTAAGGAAAGTTGTAGCATGATCGGAATGTCTGGACCGCTTACCGATTTACCAATAAAGCTCTCCAACCAAAACTGTTTCACTTCTAGACTTTTCAAAAGCTGCCCCCTCAAATGCCCAGCCTAAACAGCCACCGATCACATCAGGGCATTGTGTTTGGTTCCAGCAAAGAATGGAGAGAGAAAAAAAAGAGAGCCTTTTGGGGGAGGAGAGATGAAAAGAGCACCTCAAATTTGAGGGGTTTCTTATTCTATTGGGTGATGGGTGTTCAACAGTCTACTTCACACGCTGCCCATTGTGCGGTGAGGAATCTTTTTTCCCCACCTTTTGAAGTTGAGGTGTGGGTGAGTTTCGAGACTTGCTATGTGGGCAGATTAAAGGTGGTTTGCAGCAGAGTAAAAGATGGAAAATCATTTGCGGTGGCTACTCCCCCCCCCCCCTCCTTGTCAAGTTTCAGTTTGGATGAGCCCCCCTACTTGCTGTAAGGGGGGGGGGGGGAGGATGGAGGGTAGACTATACATGGTTTTTGTGGGGGCTTCTTTTTAAACTTAATGCTGGGAAGTGTGGTGTGCATTATACCAGATGAGGACAAACACACTTTCAAAGGAGCCCCTTTTTTACTCATGAGGGCTCCTTTAAGAATTGTGGGGGTTAAACTCCCCTGAGCACCCATGTATGTGTGGGGGCTGATTTACAGGAATGTACATGTCAATGTATAAGGCAGTGTATGAGTCTGAGATGCACAGACTAGTTCCCATGCATGTTGTACAGGCCTGATGCCTCTCACAACTGGCAAGTTTGGCCTGATCTCCCAGACATACACTCCAGCTCAAAGGAATTGACATAGGGAAAGGGAAAGGGAAGGACCCACAGTTTTGAACTGCGGTTTATTTTGTCCAGTTCAGCATGAAACACAATGCTTTTAAAGCTAAAGCATCATGTTTCATGCTGAACTGGACAAAATATACTGCGGTTCAAAACTGTGGGTCCTTCGCTTTCTTCCCTTTCCCTTTCCCTGTGCCAATTTCTTTGAGCTGTAGTGTATGTCTAAATTGAGCCAGTTGTGTAATCAGTGTTAATAATAGCTTGCGGGTTAAGACACCTTGTCTGCCAGTCACAGAGTCTGAATTTTCAAACTAAGTGTGACTGCAAACAGTGTACAGTCACCCCCTTCCCCACCACCAACCCCAGCCCCACCTCCACCTCTCCACCGGTACCCACTTTTTATGAGCTGTGAATTGAGTAGATTAGAAATTGATGTGTAATTAATATTAATTGTTACATTTTCTGAATCAGTATCCTGTTTTTGTGGTTTATGGGTCACAGCTATCCAAAAAGAAATTAATTTGTCATCTATAGTATGATGATAGGAGTGATCCCCCCTCCATATAAGCAAAAAAAAATAGATAGCGTTATAAACTGGATAGAGCAATTAATATCAATTGGTTGTAACCCCATCCTGCTTTGGTGGTTAGTGGGTTACAACTTTTCACAAATCAGCTTTTCTGTGTCTCCTTTCTCTGGTTTGTGGGCAGACTTTGTTTCACTTGCTTGTCACTTAACTCTCTCAGTGCTATTAGGCATGAAGATGTAGAGTATGCCAATACCATTGTCAAGGCTCAGTACCGAGAGGGTTCAAAGATAGGAGGATGGAAGTGAGAGTTTAGAGAATCATTTATAGCACTTCCACTTAAAAACTATTTTTGACAATGAATCCAGACATGCTGTATAGGATAACAATGTGTGTAGCTTGGCAATGGTTAAAAGAAAGAGAAAGGATGAGAAACATTTACAGCCCTACCACAAGGTGGAATCACTGAACATTCATGGGAGGAGACCGGAGTGAAAGTCTGCCTTCATTTACCTCTTATTCTGTCAACATTGGAAAGGAATGGGATCATAGAATCTCACCTGTCTCACTCCCAGCCTATGCTGCAGGGGAGAGCTCCTTTCACAGCGGGCAAAGAAAGAAAATCTGAAGTGAAAATATTTGTTCTTTTTTTTGTGTGTGATTTAAGGACTGGAGGGGTTCTCTTTACCAGGAACGAGGCAAGGAATGTCTAGAATGTATTCCTTTTAATGATTGTAGTATCTAGGACTATTATTAGTTTTTATTGCTCTTCAGGTGTTTGGAGATTATTTTCATTTAAAGGTAAGGGTTAGTAGGGTGACGAGACCCAAATTCCCGTCATGACAGGTCTCCGTCTCATTTGATTTCAACAATATATTGTTTTGAGATGCTTCTTCTCACAGGGTCCTGAAATTGTTTTTTTTTTATTTTCAAGACTTGTTCGATTTTTGTGACACAATGTACTGATGCACATTATTTTCGAATTCTCGTTTTCCTCAAAAAGTTTTTAGTTACTGATCATTTATTAAGTGATCAGTAACTAAAGGTTACCTTTAAATTGACGCTTCTGTGCAGTGTGTGTGTGGCCCTTTTCAGCTCTAAAAAAAATTGTGAAAAGAAAAGAATAGACTGTTTTTTTTTCTTCCTTTGCCATTAATGTGAAGTGGGTCCCTGAATGGAAGGATTTGGATTAATATATATGTAGGGTTTGAGTAGTTCCAACAAGAAGCAAATCTGGAAAGCCCAGGCACTGAAATTTAGCTCCAGAACTCCAAATAATGACAACTCTTTGTAATCGTATGTACGTTATCCACTTAGCATGTAAGAAGCAAAGAGTATAGAAGTAGTATGTAAGTAGCTTCTTAAGTAGTGGACAGAGTAAGACATGAAGATGAGATGGAGAAAGAGAATAGGAGACAGAGAGAGATGGAGAGAGAGAGAGAGAGGGGGGGAGAGAGAGAGGGAGAGAGAGAGAGGGAGAGAGAGAGAGGGAGAGAGAGAGAGAGGGAGAGGGAGAGGGAGAGAGAGAGAGAAAGAGAGAGAGAGAGAGAGAGAGAGAGAGAGAGGGGGGGGGGGGGGAGGGGGTGTGGAATGAGAGAGGGAGGAGAGAGAGAGACAGAAAGAGCGAGAGATGAAAGATCTCATGACTGAGAAAGGTACATGACTGAGAGAGAAGGCAGGGATTTCACTTGCTGGTATTCTACTCCAAAATCATGACATCATTTGGCATACTTCTTCATCTTGCAACACTATATCGTTGTCAATGTTCTGTGTTCTAATAGTTTGAATTGCTCCCTCTACTGTTATAAGATAAACATCTGTGTGGAGAACTGCACTCTAACACTATCTTTCCAAGATATGAACCTTGCTATTAAATGCGTGGAAGGATATATGTAATTACAGTCTCTGTTATATATGATGGTACATCGTCTATCTGTCAAATTTTTGTCTCAGAAGGCATATAATTTTATTTGCTCAATTGTGGAAATTTAATAGGAATACATTGTTAGAAGTGTGTTGTGAATACTGTAGTAGTTGCAATATGTAGTACGATCTATTTGATACAATGCATTTTGAAAGTGATTCTTTATTACTAGCACACTTTCATAGGCATTGGGCATCTGGCAATATTTTTCCTCTCTGCTCATTTTTTTTGGTATCATTTCTTCTTTTTTGATCTCTTCTCTTTTCCCTTTCCTGTTTCTTCTTCAGTATCTATATCATTGTGCATCACTTTCTTTTATCATTTAGTTTCATCCCTCTGTTTCTCTTCTCCACTATTGGTTGCAGAATTGTCTTGAACCAACAGTGGTAATATTGTGCGGACAAGGAATACTCCATAAGGAGTGGAGATGGTGAACATGTATTGCGTGTATGTACTTGTATCCTGAATCCAGGGCCAAGATTGTAAATTCCTTATGTAAGGGATGTCATTAATATGTCATAAGTATAACGATGTGTCACAGATAAATTGTAAATTCTTTATGTAAGGGATGTCATTGATATGTCAAGTATAACGTTATGTCATTGATATATCCGTGATATGTCATTAACATTTCATTGATGTGAATGTTTTCTTTTGTTCTCTTCCATTTGATCTCTGTGCTCCTGGAAACTCTACCACTCTGCCATTTCTGCTGCATATCACAATCACCACACAGGTAAGCAACGTTTGCTTGAGTCTTGTATAATATTATGTCAGGGTGAAAAGCTCTTTGCAGGTATCGAGCTAATCTGAACAGTAATGTTTACATGTGTATCTGCATGCAGTGGATTGAATTATGTCTGTGCTTCCTTTGTATAATGAGGAATGTAATTACTCTTGAGAAGGAGTGAGAGAGTGACAGACAGAGGCAGAGACAGAAAAGGAGAGAGAGAGAGAGAGAGAGAGAGAGAGAGAGAGAGAGAGATAAAAGATGAAAGAGAAGTGAAAGAGCAGTAAAGAGAGAAAGAGAGTGCAAGAGAGAGAGAGAGTGACAGACAGAGGCAGAGATAGAAAAGGAGAGAAGGGGAAAGAGAGAGAGAGAGAGAGAGAGAGAGAGAGAAAGAGAGAGAGGGAGAGATGAAAGAGAAGTAAAAGAGCAGTAAATAGAGAGCAAGCAGAGAAAGAGAGAAGGGGAAATCATGTGAATCACATTTATTGTTGTCATAGTTTGAACTCATGACAGAAGTAGGTAGATGAACCTTGTGAAAGAAACTTGGCCGGCACGCTGTGCTCATGGGAATGAATACAGCGAAATGAACAGCCAGTGGACATTGCTCAAAACACCAGAAAATCTTGTATGTTGTTTATGTATGTTATGTATGAGGAGATCTGTTACTCAAGTATGGAATATGTCTTGGCAGCTGGGAACATCAGAAAGATGCTTTCAATCTTGACAAAAAATGTCTGCGGTGCTCCTTTCTTGTCCATCTCAGGAGAGGGCATTAATTTGAGGGAAAATGTGTGCAACCTAGTATTAGGTGATTGTGTCTGTTTTCATGTGAGTTTGTATGTATGTATGAATATATGAATGCACATGTGTATATGCATGTATGTGTTTGCATGTATGTGTGTATGAAAGAGAGGTGGGGATGGAAAGGGGAAAAAAGAAAAATAAGGTTGATATATAATTGGGAGAGAAGGAAAAGAGAGAGATAGAGAGAGACAGAGACATAGGCAGAGGCAGAGACAGAGAGATAGATAGAGAGAGAGAGACAGAGAGAGACAGACACATAGGCAGAGACAGAGAAAGAGAGAGATAGAGAGAGACAGGGAGGTAGAGACAGAGAGAGAGAGATAGAGAGAAAACAAATGATAAAGAGAGGGGGAGACGAGTGATAGAAATAAAGAAAAAAAGAGGAAGGGGATACACAAGAATGGAGAGCGGTAGAGAGGAGAGGGGGAAAAAGGAGAATAACAAAAAGAGGGAAGGGGAAGACAAGTGGACAGAGAAATGAAGAACAATCCAAGAAAAGGAATATAGAGGGATATTTTGAAAGATGGAGAAAGAGGAAGGGGAGAGGGATAAAAGAGGAAAGGGAGAGAAAGAGGGAGAGAGAGGGACAACAATAAAGGAATAGAGAAAAACGGAGAGAGCAGAAGCGATAGAGAAAGACATACAGCTCAAGGTAGAGACAGGAAGAGAGGGAGGCAGAAAAAAAGTGTGAAATTTCACCATGTCTCTAATTGGCATCCTTCCCCTCACCTGCCTCAAACAATTGATAGGAACCAGGCGAGAAGTGTTCTCCAGAAGTGAGCCTGGCAGGAGAAGTGGTTGCAGCGCTCAGCGAACATTTTAAAGGGTCTGATGACCACTCCATGTTCAAAATGTTGTAATGAAATCATGTGTCATATGCAGTGAAACCTGTACGGAGAGCGCCCTCTCAAGGGAGGCAAGAAATGCAGTCTTTATAAGCAGGTGGTCTTTATGTACAGGTTACATTCATACAGGTTTGAAAGAGAAATGTCTTCAAGGGAAACAAGATATGTGGTCTTTAAAGACAGGTGTTTATTGAAGCAGAGTTCACTCTTCTGTATTTGGCATCCACTTAATGCACTGTTAATACTGTGATGTACTGTATATATCTTTAGCGCATTGCCAAAATGTTGTGAACACTTTATGTGCTTGTTTTGTATTTTCCAACATCACCCTCTCTGTTCCAAGCCAGAAAATTTTTTTACACCTATGGTACTTGGAGGATTAATGCACATAAGCACAAAGCCTTAACAAACTATGGGTTAAGTGATCGTAAACTAATTGTAACAACCTATAAGTGTACATGGGGTGATATTATGAAAGGCCAAACCTTTTGGGTACATCCTTTCTCAGAAAGCAATCCACGATACCTCTCATGCAGGCAGTTAGGATTTAATTGATAGGTCAAATTACACACGTCTGTCAATTTACCTTATCCATACAATGCTGATGAAGATACTTAAAATACTTAGTTACAGGTCAATGTGATTTTTATACCTGCAGATGAGTGGCAAGATACTTTGAGATCATGAGTAAAGAGAAACCGCTGCAGAATAAGATATGTGGAAAGAAATAGTTAATATACATTTTATTTTTTAAATATATACATTAATTTGAAGTAAGTTGACTTAATAAATCATGGCTTTTTTAATTCAGTGGAAATATGAATATATCAGGTAATGAATATCAATAGTGTTCCAGCAAGTTATGATATTAATAATGCTCTGAGAATGGGCAGGTGGAAGATTAGGAAAACAGGAAATGCTCTGGATGAGAAATTGAGTCTTGATAAAACACTCAGACAAGGAAAAGAATTTGATATAGCAACAAAGTCTGAATGTTTTGATTGGTGTATAGCACCTTAAAGTGACTGCTCAGCCTATGTCTGTCTGTCTCTGCCTGTTGCATTCAGGGTAAAAACGAATGATGTCACCTGCATGCATAATGGAAGCATCCATATGGGGGGAAAATCAATGCCTGGATGTGAAGAGCTTGGCAGGGAGAATCAGCTGAATGCAGGCAGACAGTAACAGTGTTGAATGGAGGATGATCAATCTTGGCTGGCTAGGGAGATTTAGGGTGCAGGCAATTCTGTGAAAGCCGGGTTTTAAATCCATCTTGGGTATAGAAGATTTGTGACGTAAGGAATTGGATGAAAGCTGTGTTCTTAACTCACCTTGGGTATATGAGATTTGTGGCGAATGGAATTGTATGAAATCTGTCTTCTAAACGTGTCTTGGGTATTTGTAATATGTGACGTGTGTGAAATTGTATCACAGGCTAGTGGTGATCTAAAAACCATGATTTAATCCCTTAGCTGGTGCATTATAGATGTAGCATGGTTTTGAGGTCACCTCATTCCTATAGTGTTAACCATAGCTCTCAGAGCAGTCTATATTTGGCGCAATGAACTTATTCCGTATCCAGAAGCATTAAAAAATTGAATTCTAATTTCATTATTTATAATTTATTTATTCAAGTCTTCTTTAAAAAATACAGGGTAGGCAACCTCAGTTAGAAAGCTGCTTTACAGGTGCGCCCTGTATATACATACAAAACAGGTACAGGTGGTAAACTGCGTAATTTGACAAACTTTACATATATAACAAACAAAATAGAATACACCTATACAACGCTAACAAAAAGGAACAACAGCAACAAAAGTACTTTGCTTTACATGATTAAAAAAATTTTAAAGGGGAAAGAAAGAGGAGAGTGCGATAACATGACTAGGAAGTGAGAGACCATTGTAATAAATCTCCATGGAAACAATTTGTCTTGGACACGTTATTTAGCAGGAACACAATTGACAAGATAACAATT
Source organism: Arbacia lixula (assembly GCA_963669155.1). Lineage (NCBI taxonomy): Eukaryota > Metazoa > Echinodermata > Echinoidea > Arbacioida > Arbaciidae > Arbacia > Arbacia lixula. Next base: position 684,165 of record OZ022591.1, on the reverse strand, counting down.
GTACATTATAGTATAGCTTACAACTTTCCTCTTTTTTTTTTGTAGTTTATGTGTATCTGCAGTAGATTTGAGCTTTATTTATTTATTTAACTAAAAGGTACATTCCTACGTGGGTACCAAATGGCGTCTCCTGCGTATATGTGGCTTTTGTCCTTAAGTCAGATGGTAAATAAGCAAGACACTTTTGTGATTTAAGCACTCCAGAGATAAATGACGTACAGCTGGATGTAACAAAATATTCATAGTGATAGTCTGTCCTTCTAAGGTTCTAATGACCTCCTTTAAATTGATATCTTGATAAGAGATGTTATGATTTAGCATTAATATGTTAATATGTAGACGATTTATATTGTAAACAGATTTAAACTTACATGTATTTGTGTCTCATGACGTAATCAACTCTTTTGATATCGCCATCCTATTTTGACACCAGTGATAAACAGACATTTTAAAGAGAAGACGTATCCTTGCACAACAGGGTTAGGGTTTCATGAAGATGGATCAGTCAATTAGTCATAACGGGTTTAAGCTATGTTTCTGATCTAAATAAATATGGGGCATCCTACCAGCTTGCAGTATATGCTCTAATACGTTAAATACTGAACGGTTCCAATCCACGATGTAGCAGAAACTGCAGCTACGAAGAAAAGGAGAAAAAATAAAGAGCATCGCCACTCTGTTAGCCTTGCCTAGCAATATCTTATGGCATAAACGGCATTGTAATTGGACTCTCCTCTACCAGCAGGTCTTGAGAGAGTAGCAGTAAAAAATCAGAAGAAGAGGGTCAGGAGGAGATCATGATACAAACTCTCGCTCTTTTCCTCTCCTGTTTCCTTTCTTCTTCTTCCCACCTGGCGTTCTCTGAAGAGCGAACGTCGTAGCTGTCAAGTCAAGTGGTGTAATCGTCACGATTAACTTGTTGGGAAACGTGAATAAGTTCCAGCCCTGGATATACCTAGAACTAAACGATTCTAGATAAAAGAGATTAAAATCAGATCAAAGGATTTACAGCATAGCACCATGAGACGCCACTCTGGATCAATGATAGGGCGAATGATGTAAGTTATGCAATGATTTCTATATCTTCCCTCTTTGCTGTACATCAAACATGCATAGAGTCATAGAGATAGCCGTGAAGAGGGGAGATAAAAAAAAAGGAAATATGGTACTTGAAGTGATGCACATGTTTGAGGTTTGACCCTTCATATTTCATGGACTGCAATAGTTAGACCTACAGAACATCATATTTATCATGATTAAAGCTTAAAGTTATGAACTGCAGTAAGATAAAAGTTTATGTCTAGCGACTTAATAATGGTAGTGTTATGACTTGTTTATTACCTGTCTACTTGTTAATATGAGTGTTGCTGTTTCTGTGTGTGTAGTATGTGCATGAGGATATGCTTGTCCATTTGTGTCATACAGTCACAACTCTCTCTATGCCAAAGTTACATCGCCTCTCCAGTAATATACTGTATACGTCATATATTTCGCAGGGTTTTTATTTTCTTGAATTTCGCGAATCTTGACTATACGTGAATTTAACAACACGTGAAATTATGAATATGACGTGCTCAAGCACATGTACTACTAGCACTAGTACTCCACAATCGCGAATTTAACCACTCGCGAAATTGTCGTGAAATCCTGATTCGCCGAAAATTAGACTCACAAAATATATTGCGTATACAGTATATTAACCCTCGCTGTGATAGATAGAATGCCACTGTATGGGATCTTAGTGCAGTGCTGGTGGGAAGATACTCCCATGGTAGATCAATGGTTAATCCTATAGATTAACGTCTTCTCTAACTAGGATTAGGGTTAGGATTAGGATTAGGATTAGGATTGTGATTAGGATTAGGGTTGTGATTAGGATTAGGGTTAGGATTAGGATTGGGAGTAGGATTAGGGTTAGGATTAAGATTGGGATTAGGATTAGGGCTAGGATTAGGGTTAGGATTAGGATTAGGGTTATGATTTCAGATTAGGATTAGGGTTCTCAATGGAAGTTAGCTCTCTATGTGTAGATTAGGCATTCTTGTACCAGGGATATCCATTAATCCTCTACAGCAGTGGTTTGTCTGACACAGAAAGGAATTGATCACCTCTTGATGTTTGATGACAACTGTAATAGCTTATCTTTGGCAGTTCTCTTGTCAAAATTCATGCCAAGTTAGTCTCCCTCTCAGGAGAAAAGGCCTCGTTCTCGTTCCATCATCATCACAGACACAGTCGATTACCAAGGAGCCAGTGTTCTATCTTCATGTTTTATGCATACATCTCTTAGTCACATTCATGCTTACTCATGTACGCTGTTCAAATCTGATACCACAGCAATACTTTTCCAACTCATTATTCATTTAAGAATATATCCACTACGATTCTTCACCTTCATTTCAAGTGTGGAAGAAATCGTAAGAACATGTTGGTTGTCACATGCTTTTGTTTGGGTCTGAAATTGTAGACTGCACATTTCAAGAAGAAAGCAATCATAGGGGACCTTGTATTGCATAATTTGGATAAAACTTCTGGAAAGAGGTAATATCTGTGTGTGAGGAATAATTACTGAAAAGTAATTTGCAGTGTCGATCTTGTGAAGTACTTAGTAGAGTGCCATTGGCATATTATGTATTGGTGCGCTAAATGACATGTTGTTTTTGTTTGGGCAAAAATCATTTTCAGTGAGCAACATGTTAAAAGCCAGAATACATTCCGGTTAATAGTGACTTCTGTGGGTTTGGAATGCATACATACTTATACACAGAGTCAGCAATCACAAACTTATGAAATAGCACATTTTTAATTTCTAAACTGTTGTTGCTAAGAACCGTTGTAATAATCTGATAAACTGATATCTGCAAATATACCACAATCGACTTGAAACTAAAACTCGACTCAAGCTCTTCATAAGTTTGAGCAGGAGGGAAAAGAATGGCTACTCCCAATTTTTGAGTTACAAAGTTCCATTCCTCCAGGAATGATATATAACCCACGCCTGACATTTGAAGCTGTCTAACATCAATGGCTTCAAAAGAACGAGGGACGGGATGGCAAAACGTGGAAGACGCCCTCATAAATTTGCCTGAGGATGAAGCGCTACGCTGGCATCAAGTGAGATGGTAAGGCAGTGGACACCTTACAGGTGAAAGTAATTAAATACTGCCCCCTACATGTCACGTCTTGTCAGTGCTAGGAGGGGCCGTGTGGGTGTCGAGGGAGGCGTTATCTGGCTGTCTGGTGTCAGAGTTTGGTGTCAACTTCTCAACTGGTCCTGTCACAGTCACAGGCAATGTCTAGGTAGAAATGTTGACGTATCATATTACACATCACACTTTTTTTTTCAGTTTCAGAACATTTTCAATATTTGTTTATAATTTCCTTCTTTTTTTCTTTTTCTTTGTTGTTGAGAGTTTGAGGCTGCATTGTCACATTTAGATGGATTTTGGGGTAGAATGTTGTCATGTCAGCTGAACTTAAACACCCCTTTTCTCTTTTTCTTTCGTATTATGTATCCTTATGTTTCCAATGTCTGTACCATTTGAATAAGATTCCCTTCCTTTCAATGTCTGTGTGTGTGTGAGGGGTGATGGAAACTTAAGACCTGGCCCATGGATGGATGGATGGATGCTTGGAAAATGATTGTCATTTCTACTGTTATATATATATCCAGTTACATTTCTTGCAGCTAAATTCAGAACTTGTATGTCACCATTTCCAATGTTTTCAATCAAGTACAACATTCCCATTTTTTAGTCACAAGTTTGTTGGTTGTTCATTTTGATAATTCAAGTCTTCCTGTGCCCTGTATTATAGCCTAAAGTGCCAGCTTATTTGAAGTTGTAACAATAATGATAGCATGATAAAACTAGTTCAAATATAAAGCCAAACATTCAGTCAATTTGATTAATGACTGCAAGGGGATAATCTCCAAACACTAGTTATGACATAATCCTCTCACTGAGTATTCCTTACTTGATGAAAGAGGATTAGCACTCACTATATATCTTTATATTGACTGCGTGCTCTCTGGGTGAATAATTTAGCATATAGCCTGGTGTTTGATGTGAGACATTTTTGTGCATGTCACATAATGGGTTTTACATCACATTGACCTTGAGTGGTAGTGACTCATAATGATAACGAGTCTAACAACTCCATGATTCAATGACTGGCATTTTGAAATACATACAGAGGTGAGTGAACAATGAAAGAGCTAGGAGCATTGGGCAAAAGAAGAAAAAGGACATCAATTTTAATAAAATTACAGAGAATAATACTTGGGTAAAATTCTGTAATTTGAAGTACCAATCGGCGAAGTCCTTTTGACTTGAAAGTAATTTGAGAAGCTTGAGTGCATTTGATTTGATCGGGAGATTTAATTTGTCATGACGAGGTGTGTTTGCTGCTGTTAGGTGAAATTGTGAGATTGTGAATGAAATTCTTGCTCTGACAATGTCTCCATCTCCCTCCTGCCCTCTCTATTTCTCTCTATTTCTTTTTATCTCTAAATAGTTGTCCCTTTATCTTTCTCCCACTGTTTCACTCTGTGTATCATTCTAATTCTCTTTCACTCTTTCTATGTCTCTTTTCCTCTTTTCTCTTTTGCCCCTTTTTCTCTTCTCCCCTCCCCTTTTTCTCTCCCTTCTGCTTGTTCTGCTTCCTTTGCTGTGTCTCTCTCCCTCCATTTTTTTCTTTCCTCTTATCCTTGTCACTCTCTATCACCATGTATCTCTCTCCCGATTGCACCCCTTCAAGGAACCCCCCACACGACAGTAATTTAAATGTCATTTGGGAGATAGCTTGGTGCATTATCTCTTCTCAAGCAATAGACACGCACCCATTAGCCTTCCCTCCTTGTAGTTACAGGCCAACCAATGATTCATGTCATTACAGATCAAATGACAGAGAATCTTTAACCTTTCAAGAGATACAGTCGGGAGCAAGAAATTCCCCCATTGATACTTTGTAGTAACAGGATTATTTCATCATACGTTCGTCCTTGAGTTTGTAGGTCATTTTCAACCACCTTTCACGGTTGCCATGGCATTCATTTTTTTTCATCATCACCTTATATGCGGTCCTTTTAAATAATTTCTTTGAAAATATTCTTTAGTTACGTGGACGTTCCTTCTTTTCCCCCCTTATTCTCTTCTCACTCTCATCAGCTCGATCATGTAAGGTTGTCCAGAGAAACATTTTCCAATCTCCTTTCTCTTATCTTCTTCTCTCTTCTGCCCCCCTTTAGCATACACCCCATCCTCCCCTTTACACCACCTTCACCACCCATTAAAAACGGAGCTCTCTCCCCTCTTTCATTAGCTTCATTCTCCTTCCTCTTATCTCTTTTTCTCTTTCATAAGTTTTTATTTACCCCCCCTCCTTTTCGATTGACACTGCATTTACTTCTATACCCTACCTTCATATGAACCTTCCCCTTCTAACCCATTTACATGGTGGGTTCTCTTCCCTCTTTCATTGCTTCAGGCTGACGTGTCTGTGGCAGGAACATTCTCCTTTCTCCTTTCCTCTCTCTCATCTTTTTCTCCTTTTCCTCATTTTTGTACCATCCCCCAATCCCATTCTCCTCTATACCCCACCTATTCCTTCATCTTCTAACCCATTAATGTAGTGAGCTCTCTCCCTTCTCTCATCATGGGCGACCCTTAGAGGTCATGACAGTGACATTCTCCTTTCTGCATTCTGCTTTCCTCTCTTCTATCTTTGTTTCTCTTAGCTCACTCCCATCCCATTCTCTATATACCCTACCTTCACCTATACCTTCACCTTCTAACCCATTGATATAGTAAGCTCTCTTCTCTCTCTCATCCGCTCTTCCCTTCCATCTTTCATCATCATCCGGAGCCTTTCTCCTCTCTCTTATCTTCTTTTCTCTTTCCTTCTACACCCTACCTTCACCTATACCTTCACCTATACCTTCACCTATACTTTCACCTATACTTTCACCTTATAACCCACTAATGTAGTAAAGCTCTCTTCCTTCTTTTATCCACTCTACCCTTCCATCTTTCATCATCGGGAGCCTTAAGAGTTCGATGGCAGGGACATTCTCTGTCCTTGTCTCCTCTCTCTTATCTTCTTTTCTCTTTCCTTCTACATCCTACCTTCACCTATACCTTCACCTATACCTTCACCTTATAACCCATTAATGCAGTAAGCTCTCTCTCTCTTCCTTCTTTCATCCGCTCTACCCTTCCATCTTTCATCATCCAGAGCCTTAAGAGGTCGATGGCAGGGACATTCTCCTTTCTCCTCTCTCTTATCTTCTTTTCTCTTTCCTTCTACACCCTACCTTCACCTATACCTTCACCTTCTCACCCATTAATGCAGTGAGCTCTCTTTCTTCTTTCATCTACTCTACCCTTCCATCTTTCATCATCTGGAGCCTTAAGAGTTCGATGGCAGGGACATTCTCCTTTCTCCTCTCTCTTATCTTCTTTTCTCTTTCCTTCTACACCCTACCTTCACCTATACCTTCACCTTATAACCCATTAATACAGTGAGCTCTCTTCTTTCTTTCATCTACTCTACCCTTCCATCTTTCATCATCTGGAGCCTTAAGAGGTCGATGGCAGGGACATTCCTCTCTCTCCTGAGCAGACACACACACTCCTGTTGTCTCAAGACGCAGAAGAATAAATAATTTGCAGAAGTGAAATTCAATTAGCGGCTCTTGCTAATTTGATTGGGTTGAGATGGAATTCAAAAACAAGAGGATGGGGGGAGGGGGTCGAGTGGGCACTTCAAGCTAGGCACTGTCTTCATGTCTCTCTTACAAGACTCTTCATAAGACCTTGGAAGGCTCAGTGGATGGTAACTTTCATCTTGCAAGATATTTCCATTTCTTTGATCAAGGCTTCCTCCCTTTTGAACTGCATTCTGATCGATGTAAGTATTATCGCTATTTGTATGTAGCTTAGAATATAATAAAGGGGAAATGAGACATAGATCAAGTGTTTATTTTGTATTCATGACATTACACAATAGATAAATCTGAGAACTCTCTTATCCAGAAATACCAGTGTGATGCGTGACAATTTCCTGTGTAAGCTACATGTAAATTAACCTTCATTAGGTGGCGTACAAGTTGAATGTGCATCTCTGAAGAAATATTGATTTGTCTTCATTTCCCCTTTCTCAGATGGATAAAGTGAAGCTCAAAAGGAGTTATGAATATCATAAGGGCATAAATGCCACAGTGGCACATCTAAGAGAATTAGTGGTATTGTTGTGTTTGATGAACATATTTTGTTTTTAATGTGGTAAGCATTGCTCCACACCCTTGTTGAACACTGTGCTAGACATTATTATCACTTATCATAGACGGTAGGCCTTGAAAAGCGTTTCAGCTAAATACAATTTGTCACCCATGTGAAAAAATGTGGTATTCCACGCACACTTTCTACATGGACATTGTCGTCTAATTTGTGAGTTTATGCCTAATTTAGATTGGTGGGAGACCTTGGGAGGTGAATTAACGAGTCTCTGTCATGGTCATAACCTGCAGCTTATACCAGTCCACATCCCAAAAGCACTTTAAGCCCTGCGTGCTGAGTAATTCTGTAAATGAATGTTTTTACCGAAACTATTGGTGAGTCACGGATATTGTGAATCATTTCGTTTTGCGCTGACGAACTATTCAACTGAAACAATAAACATCTAATCACAGCCGTCATCCCGAGAGAAAGCCTGATCAACAGTTCTATTCGGCACCGCTGACAGGGAATTTTCATCGCTGTGCACGTTCTTTTGATGAAGGGTGGGAGATGTTGTCATGATTTCTCGCTGCACATAGATAAATCCCCTAAGATTTGATCCTCTTTTCTATCAACATGACCTAGATATAAACAAACTCTCATCGATGACACTAGTGCTAACTCAGCTCTTGCCACTGGCAGTGAAAGTGGAGCTAGATGAAGATTCCTCATATTGTCCTTCCTGTTTTTACAGTCTCTCCTCGTACTTCATCTTTATTTTTGCCTTTCCCCTCCGCGCCTCCTCTCCTCTCTCCATCATTTATCCTTCCCTCTCTCTCTTTCTCTTCTTCCACCTGCCTTTTATCTACTTTGCCCTTCACTCATATCCTTTTTCTTTTTCACCAAACCACCCTTTCCATTCCTTTCATTCCATTTTCTCTCCCCTTAAATATTGATCAAACATAAACAAAATTAAACTCGATTCATAGTGAAATTAGGCACCCCAATATGCTTTGCATGGGCTTTCTATACAACATACTGTCTGTGCCCCTTCACATGAAAGCAGCTTCAAATCGGCAGTAATGTTTACTTAGATATCAAATTGCAGTTTGTACTTTCCTACACTCTATGCTTTTAACTTGTATATATGTTTGCTGCCTGGAACTCACAACAGGAATAGTTAGTATGCCCTTTTTTGAACTGGCTACTTTCTCCGGATTTGGCTGTTATCGATCGCATGTGACTTGACATCTCATACGTCACAGTCAAGGATGACAAAATGATTTACATATAAATTGAGTTTCAGTGCTTTCAAAAGAATTACCTTCCCTCCACATTTTCCCCTTTGATGCCCTCATTTATTTATCCATCTTACCTACTTTCTCACCCCTCCTTTCCCCCATTCTTCCCCTTACCAATTTCCGTGCCTTTTTGTGTTTTTGCACGAGTATACCACATGAATCACACTGGCCAGCAGACTATATGTAAAGGGTTAAGGCATATGAGAAGGAGAAGGTGAATATCCTTGTGTCATACTATGTGTTGTTTTTTGGGTGCAATATGTCATATGGCACAAACAACTAATTCCAGTTCAGGTTTAGCATCTCTGCGTCGATATAAAGCCATTACGCAAAGCGAAATAGGATCAAAAGAAGTAATTGGATGTAAATCAGCTTGTAATTTCCCTCTCTCTTTTCCTCTTCTCATTTCTCTCCCTCTTTCTCTCTTTCCCTTTCTCTCTCCTTCTTTCCCTCTGTAACTGTATCTGTTATCTCTACCCCTCTTTTTTATATTTAGGCATCTGTCTCTTTTGCCCTACCATTCTCCCTCTCTTTCTCTCCCTCTCTCCCTTTCTCTTATCCCTCTGTCACTGTATTTCTTATCTCTACCCTTCTATCTTTATTCATTCACACCTTTCCCTTTCTCTCTCTCTCTCTATCTATATTTATCTCTCTCTCTCTCTCTCCCTCTCTCTCTATATATCTTTCTCTCTCTCTCTCTCTCTCTTCATGTCTCTCTCTCTCTCTCTTCTCTCCGTATCCCTATCCCATTCACCCCAACACATAAAGCAGATCACGCACAAATGAAAGTTGAATGCATTATGCTGAAAAGCAGTGTAAATTACAGGCGAGGAAAAAAACAGCTGTGAAGGAGCCGTGTGCCTGTGAGGAATCAATGCGGCCAGGTTTGGATTGAATTCAGAGAGATATTACCTTGTTTCCCTCACCTTTCTCTGTTCCCCTTGAGAGGATGATTGTGTCCATCTCTATGCAGCATACATGTAACATAGCCAGCTATGATATCTCCTCCATATACCAGATAAATGCTGCTCAGTGGGATTGTGTGTGTTTTTTTAACCCCATCAGTCCCATAGGTAATAAACTATGTTGTAATTAACACAGGACTATCATTACTCAGTTCTGAGCGGATTAATGGGATATAAAATGGATTCTGCCCATAAGGAGTTAACTCTATGGGACTTTGTATCTTTTAATTGGCAATGACTCGACTATACACTTAGTGAATGGAGATTTTTCTCCGCACGTTTCAGATCAAACACTGCTCTATAAGCTTGGTGTGTTTCAATAGGATGTAGCTATATACTCACCGTGTAAAAACTGTATTGGTATTGATGCTTGTTGTACTGACAGGAGTATTCATATATCTGTGTTGACTGAATCTTACGGTTTCTTGTTGTATTCTTGTGTGTGTTTAATCGTATGAGTCCCATAGGCAATAAACTGTGCTATGGAACAATGACTGATTAGTACAGAGATAAGAGGGTTAACTCTTATGTGGAATTTAAACTTTTGTACATGTAATAGACACAGAACCTGTAGAGCAGTAGTTAATCTGTTAAACAAATGCTTGCTTGAGTAATTGGCTTATAAATGTATAAATTGCTTTTCCTCTGTCGCTATTTTCTGATAATGGATAGATGACTTGATAGAGAACTGTTTAGGGGCATATAAGAGATGAAGAATTAAACTAATAAATCAAAACAAAAGTGAGAGGAAGAAAAGAGGTGTTAGAGAAAGGGGAGAGAAGGTGTTGGGATGGAGGGTGGTGGGAAAGAGAAAGGATGGAAAGGAGAGGGAGAGGGGGGAGGGAGAGAGAAAGAGATGGGGGAGAGGGTGGAGAGAGAGAGAGAGAGAGAGAGAGAGGGAGAGAGAGAGAGGGAGAGAGAGAGAGAGAAAGAGAGAGGGGGAGAGAGAGAGGGAGAGAGAGAGAGAGAGAGAGAGAGAGAGAGACAGAGAGAGAGAGAGAGAGAGAGGGGAGATAAAGAAATAATTTTTGCAGAAAAATATGATGAGAGAGATGAGGAGAAAGTAGATATAAGAGATTGAGAAGAGAGGGCGTGGGGGGGGGGGGGGGGTGGGAGGCAGGGGCAAGAGCTAAGTAGAGGAGAGCAAGATAGAGAGATGAGATGGGCTGGAGGAAGAGGAAAAAAGGGACAGGAGGTTGATCAGATGGATCTCTGGAGACATCTGCAAGGAATCACAGAGCTGTACTGTATCCTTGCTAAGCTCATATCTACTACAGACATCACTGTTCTCAAGGTGATGCCTGTAGGGTGTGGTGTAGACCCTGCTTACCATGGCAGTATGCCTGCTGCTTCGTCTATTCCTTTTTTTTCTCCACTCTTACCCCATATCTTTTTCTCCTACTTCTTCTTTTCCTTCTTCACCATTTTCTTCATCTCCCTATTTTGTGTCTTCTTCTTGTTCTCTTATGAACCTTCTTTTCTTTGCCTTCTTCATTGTAACCTGCATAATCACCCTCATACTCTTTTATCTGTATTCTTCAAAGATTTTTTTTATTTCATTTTCCACAGTGTATGATGTGCCTCCATTCTTATAATTTTCTTTTAAAATGCACCTCTTTTTTCTTTAACTTTTGATTTTTTGATGTAAGGATTTTTTTTGAAAAGCTGTGTAATGCGTAGTTTGTACCTCCAAACTGGTTGGGGCCCTCCACATATTTTCCTGAAGATATAAACACCTTGAGCATAAGTTGTGATAAGAATGTGCTGTTGTGCATTGAGGATGCTGTGATAGTTTCCCCATCGATCCCCCTCCCCCACCTCCTCCCCTCCCCTTGAATGGTTACCCGTGTGAGCATGGCTGTACTAACCCTACACCCCTGAGAATGAGGGATGCATATTTCATGAGCCTGCCTCAGGGTGACGTTTGTCTGAACGTCACCGTCGCGGTGTACCAGAAACGTAGATCAAGCTTGAACCAAACATGGGAGTAACAGCACGTCCACGGAGGGGTGTTCGCATTATAGATACAGCCTCCATCGATGTTAACCCTCTTAGTACCAAGCACTCTACATCACATTGACTTATTACACACATTCACGTCAATAGTATAAAGCGGGTTACCTCTCTACATACTTCTTAAATGCAATATCATCCACATATGGGAGAGTGAGCAGAGGAAGGTACTGTGCACTCTGAGTCTAATCTGGCCAAATCTGACAAAAGGAAGCAAGTAACACAAGGGATTTTTTCCTGTAAATGAGCAAAATGTGTCTGTCACTTGCACGGGCATCAGTGCAACACCACATCATGTTAGATTGAATATCTCGCAGCAGGATAAATATTTCTTGTCCAGGATTTGGCCGGATGGAGGGAATGCTGGGTACAATCTAAGAATACCAATAACCCAGATTTGAGTGATTTGTTACTTGCTTCCTTTTGTCTGAGTAGGGCAGTAATAGCCTATGTAGCAATCATGTCCACTGGTGAATATACACAGCGCGGCATCATTGAAGACATGGCTAAGGAACAGTATGTAACTTCACATAGCAGGAAGGTCCCTAACCTGTGCGTATAGTCCCACACACAGCTATTTAGTGTGTGTGTGGTTCTTTCCGACACACAGGGTAGCTATCCTCATATGTTACATCAATATGGGTACACCTAAGTAGGGAGAGAGTAAGAAGAAGGAGAGTAACAGTAAAAGATAGAGGAGAGAGAGAGAGAGAGAGAGAGAGAGAGAGAGAGAGAGAGAGAGAGAGAGAGAGAGAGAGAAAGAGGTTAGGGAGAGAGAGTATTAAACAGAAAGAGAGATGGGGAAAAAAAGGCAAGGGAATAGGCATAGGCATTATAGGGGATGAAGGAGGGAGAGAATGCGATGTGAATTGAGGAAAGAGGGAGAGATGGGGAAAAAGAGAGGAGAGAGGTAAAGAAGGAGGGGGGGGGGTAAAGAAGAAGACAAATTGAGATGAGGGAAGAGAAGAAAGAGGGGGAGAGAAGAGAGAGAATGAGAGAGGGAAGAGAGAGGGAGAGTCCAAGAGAGAGAGAGAGAGGGATGAGACAGATAAAAAAGATAGAGGGTGATGTAGAGCTAGGGAGGAATGAGGGGAGATTTGGGGGAGAGAGTGAGAGAGAGAGAGAGAGAGTGAGAGAGAGAGAGTGAGAGAGAGAGAGAGAGAGAGAGAGAGAGAGAGAGAGAGAGAGTGAGAGAGAGAGAGTGAGAGAGAGAGAGAGAGAGAAAGTTGAAAACTTGAAAACGTTGTGTGTAAGTCAGGATGCAGGTACTGGTACTCTGCTTGTAAGTCAATATGTCAGATAGGCTTTCCCTTGTTCATGCCTACAGGATTCTAAGTGGTCAGAACTATATGTGTGAATAGCATTACCGATTTCACCATTACCCATATACAGCTGTATTTCCAGGGAAAATCTCTCACTCTCCTCCCCTCGCGTCTACATCGTCGTCATCGGAAACACAGGCAGAAGCGGCGTGTTGTTTTGTTCAGTGGAGCGTCTTTAATTCGGGTGCGTGTTACGACAAATGTAGGTAGTAAAGGGCCCGCCTGCAACAAGTAGGGGAATAGATCGCCTTGAATTCCCCGATGATCAGACTTTACCCCGCCCCCCTTCCCCTCTTTCCCACCTGGGATGAGTAGATATCATAACCCCCCTCTCTCTCTTACACGCCACAGCCCATGAATGAAACGGTATAAGTGGTTATGTCAAATAGAAGCAGTTTGCCACAGTTTGCTTGCTGCGCTGTGCACCGTCCCAGCGCCGTCACATATTTGTAATTTGTGAGGTTCTGTAAGCAGCAGACTGCCAAGGAGGACATTGCATTACTCGTGTCTGTCACACGAGGGCCGTGGACGGACGATTGAAATTCATTTATGACCAGCAGAGAAAGAGAGAGTCCGAGAGAGAGAGAGAGAGAGGGAATCTTGGATGGAGTTAATTTGTTATCTGGTGAAAGGGCTGTGATCTGATTGTACTGCATTCATTGCCGCTGCGTATCAGCGTAGCTAGCTGTGTGTGTGAGTGTGTGAGCCGCCGTTGAGGCGACGGAGCAGAAACGTGGTTTGTTGATGGTTGCGGCCAAGCGGGGCTCATGTCGTTGGGATTGGTCCCTGATAGCTGCTGCTGCTACTGCGTCATGCACTCCTCACAGGGCACATGTCGGGCAAGCTGCGGCCGTTATCGTCACACGGAGCCCATGCATTGCTGATTAATGATACAACCAACTCCAGCTGGCTAATTTCTTGGAATGTTCGGATCGGGTCGCCTAGCCTGCAGCCTGGTGCATAATGTTTGATTGATGTGGCTGGCAAGTGTTATAAACAACAACAGCAACAAGAGAAATCTTGAGAACTGAGAAGGTGTTGGTGAATATTGCCTTTGCATCCTGTGTGTTGTAGTCATTGAGAAATTTCCTTGAACATGAATGGAACACAGCGGATGGAAGGATGAACGCCTGATTGATAGATTACCTAGAGAACACCTGCGCTGACTCAAAGTTTGACTTCAACGCGCCAGTGAACCAGCTCTAAAGCAGCACGGGTTATTGGACTGTCGGTGGATAGGTAGACAAACAAAGAATATATACTTTCATATTTGGGGTAATTTTTTGCTCATTGTTTGCAGAGTTCTTTCTGAAATAGTATTTATGAATTTATTGGGATATTCCTTGTTAAGTGATTAAACAGACACTGTAAATACCACAAGTTGGTAAAGCTGATATAGAGAGAAAGGCAGTCAAGCTCTGGATAATGGGCTTGTATTGAGAGTGAACTGTTCACCTCTTGGTGGGTTGATGGAGTAATCCTGAACTCAAACCTTCATCATCATCAAGTATTTGTTATTAATGACCTACTACACATTAATCCGCCTTGGGCATGCTGGAGGCATAACTGATCATTTAGCCGCGCAAAGAACAGAGCTGATACAATCAGACAAATCCGTCTACTTGAATATACTGCTGTGTGTGTAACACGTCGTTGTGTATACATCGTAAAGACGTAAACCGATGAAGTGCATCTGAGATGTAAGCAGTGAAGGATATAGATGGTGTGGTGAAAGCTGATTGAAGAAAGTACATCAGAGACTTGAGACAAGACTGAGCAATTACTGTCTTCCTCCTATTATGAATCTAAAAGAGACTGTACTCTTTTGAATCGAAGGATAACAACGCTGAGGCTCCGGCGCGGGGAGGTTTTCTCCGGGCATTTCAAGAAAGAAATTACGGTAACGGTCGTGGATTTGTAGCTGCAATTATATGCGTCACTTAAAGGGACTGTGGGGAGACGGGGGAGTTGAGCAGCGGTGGTGATGCGTTCCTACGCAAGCAGTCTGATTTGATATGCGGGAGGTTACACAGAGTGGCTCCTTGCTACTGAAGGGTCAAGAAACGTAGCTTAAAGGGGTAGATTCACCCTCCTGCTGGATGATGTGAGGGTGGTTTCTCAAGCATGGAGTAAAACACCTTATATAGACTGTAGGCTGATTCTGTGAATTGATGGTGCAAGGTTGCACGAGCTGTAGTTAATATTTACGGCCCACGGTGTCAGTGTGGATATAAGCACACTTGGCCTACAACCAGTAGAAATATCTGCTAGCATGCCTAATCAAGCTCTACCTTCCTTGTGTCAGTTGGGAAACTGTGTGCGGACTATGCAACTGTGTTTTTCTTGTGTGTGACTTAACTAGTGCAAAATATTCCATTCTGTTCCATCTGAATGTCGCTCATCCGAGGTGACCTTTGACCTATCGATCGGTGTGATACTGTGACCCTTTTTGGGATGACATCATAAAGTTTGGCTGCTAAGGGGATTCATAGAGGAGCAGTATCAATGTGTGTTTGAAAGCTGAGTTTGGATCAACTTAATATTATACAAGAAAAGAAATCCAAAAAGGATATGAAGAGAATATTACCTGGATAAGAACCTTCCCAAGCAGACCTGGATCAGAAGGAGGTGGGAGTGTGATAAGACATACCAGTGGATGAACACTAATGTGAATCAGAGCAGCAGTGCTGTTTGCTTCCAGGAGAATAATCATTAACCCAAATCAAAATGACTTCCCCAATGATGAGGACTCGAAGCAAGACGCACTCTGTGGTGCCGTCATCATCGTCGTTGAAACCCTCGGCATCGTCAGGTTCCATCAAAAGTCTCAAATCCTTCCGACCAAGAACGCCCAAGATGAGGTAAAGTCATATCAAAATTTATAATATATATTATCATAAATATGTCCAGATTTTAGAGAGTTAGTCAAGACACAATGACCAAATGCTTTAAGCACTTCATGTAGTGGAAAAGCACTGTCTAATGAATAAGATTATTATTATCATCATAAATTCATCCTGTTTATTGTCTCATGTCCTAAGAATATTCACACTTAATGTAGTTCATCGAAACAGGTCAAAACAGTGCATTAACTCTTTATGTGTCAGTGTCACATATGAATTTATAAACCCAAATCCGTCAGAGGTTCTTTAATCTGGCACTGAAACGGTTAAGTACTACTTGTATTGGAATAGCACTGTATGAGGAATGTAGTCATTATTATCATTGTGTATCACAGAGATAGAGAGATAGAGAGAGAGAGAGGGGGGGGGGAGAGAGAGAGAGAGAGAGAGAGAGGGGGGGGGAGAGGGAAAGAGATATTGAATAATTTACTAAGTTCTATGAGTAGTCACAGTAAATAATTCATGATTGATTAATCAAAGCACAGCTGATCAATCGGTTACCTAAAGGGAATTTATTCAACCCCGATAAAAAAATTAAGCGACGTTTTTAGTAAAAAAAATGAGTCTAATGAATACTTTATATGACTGAGATTCATGTGCTTCTTTTAAAATCAAAATGATATTTTTGCAGAATGTTTTTTCATACTTTCTTCTCTAAGCTAAAAGAAAGTTAATTGTGCCTTAGCAGAATAAGCAGAAAAGATGTTGTTAGCTATGTGCTACTTGGTTAACTTATTTTTTGCATGTATCTATTTTTGGACCAATAATTAAAATCTCCCATTTCTATGGAGCAGTATTTTGAAGGACATCGGGGTGAAGTGCAATTAATCAGAATAAATCATTGTTCTCCCAAATTGTTTTGGCTAAACTGTACCACCTGATTAACCCATTAGTTCCAAATTACTCATCATAGATCAATTATGTTCTCTACTAATTAATTGATTAGTAACACAAACCCTGCTATGAGCCAAGTAGAATCCCATGCTCCAAAGATAGAAGCGTTATTGATTGAGCTGCGCGATGCTCACTGAGAAAAGGTCATGAAAATAGTTACCTTTGTATGCTACACTCCTTGTCCTTCACCAACCCTAGATTTTATCCTGAATATTTGTTTGGATGATGGTGTGTAGCCAATATATATATATTGATGTTGGAAATATTTCTTCAGGTAAAACTATACAAGGTTGTGTTCCTTTTTGGAGGTTAAATTATTTAGCCCATTTTTATGTGCTGAGTGTGGATTTTGTCCCAAACAGGAATACAAATCTCATAGAGAAGCCATTGTCTGATAAAGGAAGGGTTTTACTACAATGGTATATGGAAGAAATGCTGTTCAAGAACATTCCTCAGTATATAAGAACTGTAGGTCACTATTAAGTCTCATATTTTCTAAAGTAAACCTCCATGTTGTACCTCGTGCAATGCTTTTACAGAATTTAAACTTGTCTGCAAAATAGGGGTACCACCCTTACTTTGTCCATAGTTAATTCGATCTGTCTTCACCTACCAAACTCTTCTTTGTCTGTCATACATGAATATTGTTGATAGTTCCTGGCTTCACATCTATATCAATAATACATGACCTTTTAAACTGCTGTCCATTATAGTCCAATATATACGTTTTTGTTCTCCTAACCATTTGTGCTCCGTAATACCTGCAGATAGCATAATGGGATTAATGCCTTATGCGTTGAGGCTGGTTTGTGGGATTTGTGTCAATTGCTGGTACAAAATGTCAAAGTGTTTTATAATGAGTCCATTCCTCTAGTGCAATGAAGGCTGCTTTGCTATTCAATTGTGTGTGTTACATGTGCAAAGTGAACAGAATGGCAGCGTATTAAAAACACTTATGAGAAGTGTACAATTGTAAAAGCCAAGTGCTTCAACAGAAATTGTAGTACCCAGAGCAATCTGAATAATAACTTGGTTGCTTTGAGAGATAAAAATCGTTCCTTTTAGTTGTGTTTATAGTAAAGTGTGGCAAAACATACATATCAATATATTTTTATTTACTAGTAAACGATATGCTTCTATGTGACCTAAAATATAATTGTGCATTTTTTGCGTTAAGTTCCACATGCTCCCTATTTATAAACTACAATGCTCAAGCAACCCTGCAAGGTGGTCTGTGGAACTGGCTTAGAGATTTGCTTCAGAGAATGCCTTAAACTGTTCTTAAAGGGCCCCTGTCGTCAAAATATATGTTGACTTCTGTTGATGCAACTTAATATGCATATAACAAAATCACTAACTGTTCAATGGAAATATGTGTCCTATATTTTAAAACGATTTTTATATATTTTTTCTCAGCAATGATAAGCCCTGCCTCCAAAATATCCTCCAACTCAAGATTCCCCCTGTGACATTATCAAAAATAGAAATTAGCAGGATAATATACATAATTTATGCACAAAATAAACATTGCAGTGACTACCTGCAAGTGCTTATAATAGCATTACATAGCTAGCACATTTCTGACATAAGGAAACGATTATTCCCTCTTGAAAGGTTTTTAGATGGTATTGTGTGAAGACATGAGATGCTCTTGTGGGCAGGTGGAGGTAGTCATTGCAATGTTTAGTTTGTGCATAAATTGTGCTTATTATCCTGCTAATTTCTACCTTTGATGATGTCACAGGGGGAATCTTGAGTTGGAGGATAATTTGGAGGCGGAGCTTATCAGTGCTGAAAAAAAATAAAGAAAAAATATTTTGAAATATAGGACACATATTTCCATTGAACAGTTAGTGATTTTGTTATGTACATATTATGTTGCATCAACATAAGTCGACATACATTTTGATTACAGGGGACCTTTAAGCAGTCAGAACCAGTCTAGAATACTCTGACACACTTGTTTACAACCCACCCTACACGACACAATATAAATCAGTTAATACAGCTCTCTGTAGTCACACTCAGGTGGTTATCAAACTACAGAGTGGATATCCACCTGAAAGGGCAGCCCTGCATAAATGAAAATTAAATTAATAGATAACAGAAGTGTCCCCTAAATCTATAGAATCCTTTTGTCTGTAGCAATCAGCAGGCGTTTTGATGCTTGGCATTTCCCACACGCAGCACCACCACGCAAGGATTGTAATACAGCCTATCGTCCATCATGTACATCAGCACAAATTGTCATCAAATGAACAAATCATCACAGAGGACATAACCATCAGAAGGGGGTGGGGGGGGGGGGGGGAGGGGGTGGTGGCGGTGGTGGTGGTGGGGGGGGGGGTGCATCACATCAATCTTTGCTCGCATCAGATCTTTGCAATACTTCAACGATTTGTGCCCATGGGGATGCTTATTTTGAATTAATTTTGGATAGTGTTGCAGCCATCTAGCAATACTCTCCGCTCATTTCATTTCACCGATGAAATGGTGAATGATTTCATTTCAACGATGGAATGGTGGATGGAAATGTATATGTTATAAGTGGGTTGGTTCTCAAAACATCCTAACAAGTCAGCTATTTTTATTTGAAACTTAGATGTATTATGTATCTATCGTGAGAGGGTAACATTGTTAATCTTTGAAGACTGACACTAGCTATTCTTAATGATTCACTTACCACTTACCATGCTCGACTCACTTTTTTTTGTTTATGGTTATCTTCATGGTTCCCCACATGATCATCACCTGGTTCTTTCTACATTTCATCTTATTGCTTTTGGTTTGAAAACCCAAGAACAAAAGCTTAACACAGTTGTGTTAGTCTAATGAAATGACAATTTCTCACTTTACTTATTTCTGTCTGTTTCCTTATCAGGCTCATGAGTGGGTAAATTATCGCGAAAGAATGCAACCGAAAGTTGCTTTTGTAAATGATTGTGTAAATATATTTTAGTGTTCGACATTTGTTGTCCTCTTTTGTAGCTTAGATATCAAATTTGAGATCTAGGTATGGAGCTATGGAATATACCAAATGCAATTGTTACATTTTTGACATTAGAATATTAAAATGGAATTACTGTCTTTTCATTTGCATGTGGTTTTGTTAGTAGTGAAGTCTCATGTTGAATAAGTATGTCTTTCCTGCTAATACAATGTCAAACTGGTAGATAATCAAATCAATGCATGTATCAGGATAGTAGAGACATTCAAGGTATTCATGGCTTGATTAAAACCTTGATAGAAGACATCACTTCACATTGAGCTGATAAACCCAAGCTCTTCAATCTTCATGGTGTTGTGGCGTCACACCGTCTACACACTCAATTTCTGAAGGCTACGAAGCAATCTTGCCACATCAAGATCTCTCCCCAACTGATCAAAATCTGCTCATAAAGATTCAGTCATCGCTCACTCTGTTTGAACTAGAATGTGATTTCAGGACAAATTGCATTATGATGAGTCACATATTTAGACAAATATGTTGCATGATTAATGATTTTGCAGTCTTTTTTAGTTCAAGATCTGATACAGTTATGTGTATGATACATAGTAGGGACATTTTTCATAATCTTACGTCTTAGACTTTTAACAAAATAAATAAACCATGAAATTTCTATCACTGTAGCACAAATCCTATAGGAATGCACAAATATTGTTGATTCGCAAACTAGATCAGATATGAACAAAAAAAATCCCTGAATATATCTGACCATTGATTCATTCATTTCTCACAAAGACAGATATTCAGACACAATCTGAATGTATACTAACATCATTCTTTTGTTTTATAGCAGTGAATGAATTCTTTTATGTACCATGTGTATATCATCTCACCAGTATTCCCACAACTCCCAGAGAGCAGCATTTTGTTTTGTGCTTGAAGGACGAAATAAGTTACATGTACACTCCAGCTCAAAGGAATTGGCATAGGGAAAGGGAAAGGGAAAAAGGGAAGGAGCCGCAGTTTTAAATCGTGGTATATTTTGTCCAGTTCAGCATGAAACATAATGCGTTTTAGGCTAAAGCATTGTGTTTCATGCTAAATTGAACAAAATATACCGCAGTTTAAAACTGCTGCTTCTTCCCTTTCTTCCCTTTTCCTTTCTTATGCCAATTCCTTTGAGCTGTAGTGTATGTACTATTTAGCCGATTTCTCTCCACTCCTGAAGGAAGGCCTCCTCATCATTTTTCCATCTTGATCTGTCTTGTGCCATTCGTTCCATGTCATGTACAGTAGTGGTAATATGATGGGAACCATCTTTACTTCTGCTATGATCACAGATTTTGGTTACTTTTGATTTGAAGGTCACATGAAGAAAGAAATTTCCTCAGAATGATGTAATCTAGCATTATGGAATTAAAGAAGCTTGGGATTTGTTATGAGTCTCATCATCTTACTTCAGACAGTCTTTCAAGTTAACCCCTTGTGTGCCAGACCAACTGCTGCTCTATGGGATTTGTGTATATTAAAGATGAAATAATCCTCCGATGGTGTATTAAGAGTTAAGGTTTGAGGTAGAGCAGACAGAGCTGTAACTGTCAACATCTTACAGAGTGGTAGAGGGCACATGGATCACTCCTGATTTGTTTGTTTGTTCCATGTCCAAGCCTTGTATCAAACTCTACCAGCAAAACTTGATACCTTGCTCACTCCCCCGGTTTGTTTTGAAACATGCATGTAGTTTTGCAGGGAGGATGTTTATTTTTGCGAGGGTTCATGTCACAACCTGGTGTTGAATCCTGCATCAGCTCAAGATGCTGGTAGGTTGACTGGCTTTTGAGTTCATGACGTGCTCAGGAACCTTGGGGGAAAATATGCAAATTAACCTATATAAGTGAATGACGGGGGCTGGTGATGTGTTAACCATGCTGTTTCTATTGGTGCATAAATCTGTACAAAGTGAATGGCCCTTCTAGGGATTGGTCCTGGGAGAGTTAATGTTATTTGTGTTTGAATGTCCAATGTTTCTAATGCATTCATGAGAAAAGGTTGTGCAACTAATGATGTCTACATTTAGAAATTATGTAAATGATGGTAAATGTT
>OZ022591.1:617500-657500 GCA_963669155.1 Arbacia lixula | reverse complement strand
TGTACACCATGAATATTCAAATACATTACAGTTTAATATCATTGACATAGTTGGCATAATGCTGAAACATAAGTAAGTAAAAGCTTGAAAATAAAACTGAAGCTCAATTGAGAAAATCACACAAAATTATTCATATGAAAATGTCTATGACTTCCTATAAGTGGAATGAGAGAGAGAGGGAGAGAGAAAGAGAGAGAGAGAGGGAGGGAGAGGGAGAGAGAGAGAGAGAGAGAGAGAGAGAGAGAGAGAGAGAGGAAATGAAGAAGAGGAAGAAATGGAGTGGAAGAAAGGCCCAGTATAACACCGGTCCTCTCACCAACCCTCTCGTTCTCCACCAGCCCCATCTCCTTCTTCTCCACCATCCAAGCATCTCCCCTCTCATCTTCACTCCCAGAGTGTCCACACCAGATAATGCATCCCCATCACCATTCAAGCACAGAGCCCGTACTTGACATTTAGTCAGAGAGGGCTATCAAAAAAAATAAAAAAGGAGAAATATAGGAGCAGAGGAGACTTGAAGAAAGAGGCGAGAGACGGTGAAACAGACACCGGGTGTCATCCTAGCTGGAGTCTTGGGTTCAGAGGAGAACAGAGGGGTAAGAGAGGAAGAGGAAAATGTATCTTTTGGTCGAGGAGGCTGGCATTTATGAATGCCTATAAACAAGCGGAATATCCGTCTACTCCATTTTCACCGAGCCTGCCCTCCTTCTGGTGGAGTTTATATTTTCTTTTGCTGGCCTGTTTTCAGATGGGCATGAGTGGTAGTGACCTCAGGACAAGAGGTCCTGAAATATGACAGAAAGTTTTCTTAGCATGATGAAACATATTCTTCCCTGCACTACTTATAATAGCATAAAGTATGCCACTCTTAAAATGGATTATGCATTTTCAAGTATGATCTCAAGTCTGAACGTCAGAAGTGTGTAAGTCCTTCTCTGCCGGACTCTATAATGTCTTTTGTGAACAGTGTGTATTACCCTTTCAAAATTGCCTCAGTGGTGCATACAGAGTTAACCATAGTAATTGGGTCACCAGTCATAGATTTTGAAATGTTTGATTGAGGACGTGGTAGCCTATTTTATAATCAAAACAACATGTATTATGAGAAGCAGAAAAAAGATAACAAATTGATGGGTAGGAAGATGAGAAGGAAAGGGAAAAGAAGGAGGAAGATTAGAGGAAGAAGTAGGAGGGGAAGAAACATTCATGTACAGTGCCCCTTTCTCAAGACTTTATCAAGGAACCTACCCACCTCTCTCCTTTAACCTACATCCATGTTGGAGTGCTTGGATGAGAAAGATACATGAGAATGGAATGTCTTGAAGTCTTGTTAGCTTGCATTGTCACATACATTGACATGTTTCACTGGTGTACACAGCATGCCACTTAACCAAAGGAATGGTTGGATGTTTGCAAGACCTTGTGTGGAGAGATGCTTATGAAATTATGTCATTTGGATTTCCGGACATGAATGTAGAGTGAAGATAGATGACACCACAAAGGCTTTATGGATCATGCCCCTCTCTCTCTCTCTCTCTCTCTCTCTCTCTCTTCCTCTAGGCTCTATTTGTGTGTGTGTGTGTTTGCATGTCTCTCCCTCATTTCCCTTGTCATCCCATCACTTCCTGTTTCTTATAATCCCTTTCTCCCCTCTCTTTCCCTTTCTCATAGTTTCTCCGTATCTACCATTATTTCCTATCTCTCTTTTTCCCCTATCGTTCTCTCTACCCCCTTCCCTCTACCCCCTCCCCCTCTAGCCTCCCCCCTCCTCTCCCCCCCCCCTCTCCATCTCTCTCCCCCTGCTCTCTCTCTCTCTCTCTCTCTCTCTCTCTCTCTCTCTCTCTCTCTCTCTCTCTCTCTCCCTCCCTCTCCCTCTCTCCCCTCTCTCTCCCTTCCTGTCTTTCTCTCCTACTTCTCCTCTTCTTTCCCCCTTTCTCTCTTTCTGGGTCTCCAGTCCTTGAACCACCATGCTTTATGTTTCATTTCAGACCATTTGAACAAGCCCTGTAACCCTTTTATGGCAGACAGGGTTCCACTCAAAATATACAAGTGGCCAAGGTTAAGAGCTGGCATCATGTGAATCAAAATCACCAGTTTCTCTCCAGTTTGAGCACTATTAGTCTGCCTACCCAGACTTATCAAAGAAAAATGTCTAATTTATCAAGAAAGTCATCTTATTAAAGAAAAATGTATAGTTTATCAGGATCAAGAAAGTCATGGTGAGCTGTAAATGAGGATATCTACTATGAAAATTTAACCTTTTGCTAAAATGTCTATTTCTTTTGGTTATTTTTTCCTGAAAATAATGCAATGCAATGATGCTGACTATCATGATGAATAAAGTAGCTCTAGTAATAGAAGTTATAGTGGTAGAAGTAGAATTGTTATTATTGTTATTATAAATGTTATATGAAGTAGTAATTCTGGATAATAAACTTACTTTTAGGGGGCAGTTTGACTCAGCAAAGAGTAGTTTGGTGTTTTTTTTCCACCAACATCCAATTTTGTAGCTCAGAATACTGGATTTAAACTCGCTTTTAATCAGAGTAAAAGTATTTTTCTGCTTTTGAAATTGTGATTATCTTCATCATCATCATCCCAGTTTGAGCTTCAACACCTCCCTTTAACTTAGGATAGGGGAAGGGGGCTGGCAAACACAATGAGAGGCATTGTGGATGTGTTTTTGTCATTGATTGTCATCCACCAGTAATGAGATTAAGTCATAAAGACAACCCCCTTCATTGTGATGGATCTTGCCAAGGCCAGTACTCGACAGTGCATTGGTGCGGGGCCATTCCATCAGGCATTCCAGGGGTGGGTTGTGATACATCTTTAGCAAGGACTCCAAACTGCGCTCTGTGCTGTAGAGTTTATTTACAAAAAGTACAAGATCAGCTTTGTATCAAATTTATTTATCGGTTAGAGTATTTGATGAGTATTGAAGCTAGTTGCATACACATTTACTGAAAAGTGAGAAAAAAAAACTTGACAAGCAAGAAAAGCATTTCATTGCAATTTCATCATACTTTTCGATTTTTATTTTGTTAAAGTTTTATTTTTTTTTCTCTTTAAAGTCATGTAAGTAGATATAGAACCATTTTGAAGCAAACACCACATATATGTAACCCAAACCTCCCAAGCTCCCTATCTTCATGCCCATATTTGGAATATAACTATCAAATAGTCATTTTTGAGCTTTCAGAAATGTGGTGCATTAGGAAGACCATTGTCAAGGGGAGAAAGATGAATGTTCTAGCAGGCGAGGCATTTCAAATATTTTTTTGACAGGTCAGAATTGTTGAGTGAGGTAGACTTTTGGCAGTGTATTTTTCCTAACCCATCCCCCCCCCTCTCTCTCTCTCTCTCTCTCTCTCTCTCTCTCTCTCTCTCTCTCTCTCTCTCTCTCTCTCTTTCTTTCTTTCTCTCTTCCTCTCTCTCTCTTTCTCTCTTTCTCTCTTTCTCTCTCTCTCTCTCTCTCTCTCTCTCTCTCTCTCTCTCTCTCTCTCTCTCTCTATCCCTCTCTTTCTTTCTCTCCCCCTCCTTTCTTCTTCTACATGAGCTTGTTTTTTTTTTTATATAATTTAGAAGGAGATAATGTATCTCTTCCTCTCGCCCCACCCCCATCCCTTCCACAAAACACATTTCCTCTCATCTTTCTTTCATGTCATGTGTTTGCTGTCTTACCACCTCCACTACCTCTTTTTGTCCCTCCTCTCTGTCCCTGAAGCTTCTTTGATCTGATCTTCCTGTAGATTTGTTGCTTTTCATTTATCTTTTCTTTGTATATTTTTTTGCTTTATCATGATATCATCTTAGCTTCTTCTCTATTTTCTTTTCTTTCTCCCTCTCTCTTATTCTATCATTACTCCTTTCTCATTTTTGTCTCCTCTTCTTTTTGTACTCTGTTTCTCTTCTCCCCTCTGATGTTTGTGTCTGTCTGTTTCACTCCCTTTCCTTCTCTCCAATTCATACTTTAAAATATTTTCCTCTCTCTTTCTTTTGCTCTAACTCTCATCCTTACCATTCTCTTTGTCTGCTCATCTCCCTGCCTCTCTCATCCCCAATCTCTCATATCCCAGCCTGTGTACATCGTTGCAAGTTTTAGTAGATGCAATGAGATGAGATGAGATGAGTTGAGGGGGAAGCATCTGTGAATCTTAGCACCTCATTACGCTGGAATTTCTCTGATTACATCTCCAAACATCCACCCTGCCCACCCTGGCCTCGGAGACTCCACACCACTCTTAGCCTGGTTACCAGACTCTCAAGCATTTCTAATCCAAAACTATTCAATAAAAGGGTCTGGTTTCTACAGACTAATTATCCCTAATTTATTCTTTCGACTGAAAGAAGAGGAGAATTTGACTCGTGTTCTGAGCAATAGACTACACTCACAGACTTAGAACATGTAGCCTTGCTACCAGTCTGTTAGGCATTCATATTCCAAACTCTTCATGAAACACATTTTATTGGTGTGCTGCAGATATTTCTGAGATTGCAGTAGTTCTTCACTGAAACAAATATGTGTAGTGTTATATTGCGCATAGAGACATGATCTAGATTAACTCAAAAGTTCAGAACAAATAGTTCCAAAAAGGAGGGAGATTTGACAGATGAAAAGCACCATTAACAACAAATCCAACAGCAAATGGCACTAATATTTTGAAGAATTGTTAAAGTAAGTTTAGAAGCATCCTGGTAGATATGTCTGCCAAAATGATTCACTGAATGCTGCAGTTACCTACAGAGTAGGGGTGAAATACTTTTAAGTGAATATTGCAGGTTTTTGACAGCATGTTCCCAATTAATCTGACATTAGGTGTCCGGTCAGTGACCTAGCCTGCATCTTCCTGTAAAGAAAGCCAGATGAAAATGCATTTGATGGAAGACAAGGCTACCACGGTTACTGATGAGCCATGATGCGATCTCCACCTGATTGTGGTCCGCATATCGAACAGAAAGAAAGGAATCATAAATGGAGGAATCAAGTACGACTCAGATCTGGTCGGACAATTTTTTTTTTTATTGACGCCACAAACCAGCCGGGGACTCGTGGTGTTGCTCAATTTTGCGATGAAAGATTCAAACAAGGCCTGCGCTGGGTTTGATCTATAAACCATCTATCTTGAGAGGTTTCTATCTGGCCCCTTCATGTCATCGTCGGGATAACAGTTCTCTGTCCATCGCGCTGTTTGCGCATGTCGCTGTCTCTCTTTGGTCTAGAGTTAAATGAAGTCCACTCCAGATTGGGTTTGTTTGAAGAGACATCAATGTCTTTGTGTTGCATTCTTTGATTTATTGCCTGCACCTTGCCCTTCAGTTTGTGGATCTATGTTGGTTGGAGGAAAATGTCTTCAATCTTTTCTGTTGGGACTTGATTTGCTTGTCTGCGGTGTGTGAAGGAGAGGAAACGGAGAATGGATTTCAAAGTTTTGGATGAAAGTTTGCATCCCTGGAAGAATCTGTAGGAGTACTGTCATGCTCGGACATTAGATGATGCTTCAGTATGATGTCGCCAATCAGTGACATTGCAAGTTCTTTTTTCTGGTCACAAACTAGTCATTGATTATTAATTAGTTGGTAGAGAGTCTATATTATGATCCAGTTTGCCTGGTTTTCAGTTGAGCCTGTTTCATTGAATCAAAATGTTCTTTTCTCTGAATTTCTAGAGAAGATGAATATTTCTTGCCTGGATACCTGAAGGTGGAATAATTCCCTGGAGATTTTTTGTGTGATCTTCCTCTTGTCTTAGAAACCATCTTCATCCCTGGGAGCTAAGAGCCCTGTAAAACCATTCATAAGCCATTGTGTATGCTTCTGTCATCTTGGTTCTCAAGTTTTGCTAACAACAATGGCTTTCTGACCAGACCAGAAGTCATTTGCCTGAAGATTATCATTTAAGAAATGAATGAGACTTTAGAGAGTAAAACCCCTCCAGATTTGACTAATTTTGATATTCTTTTAGTATTTGATCTCTATAGCATGTATGCTCTTTTTGTTTTTTGTTTTTTTTACCATAGTTAATGAGGGTAGATAGCTAGAAGAGCTCACTTGCGTAGAGCCAA
The DNA here is from genome assembly GCA_963669155.1 of Arbacia lixula. Lineage (NCBI taxonomy): Eukaryota > Metazoa > Echinodermata > Echinoidea > Arbacioida > Arbaciidae > Arbacia > Arbacia lixula. The sequence goes on along the minus strand of OZ022591.1, from coordinate 651,435 downwards.
TTTCATCCAAACCTGTGAGAAAGGTTCTGTATTGGAGAGACTTTATCAATGATAAGTTGTTTCCTTTCTGCTGGATAGACTTCTGGGAGATAACAACAGTGATCAAATGGTCAGAGATTATAACCTAAACTGAGGTTTTCTTTAGCAAGTTCTTCCTTCTTTTTTGAGGATAAGTTTACAAATGTGATCAAGCAGCTACACTTAGATTTACATCAAGATTTTTTTTGCTGTTGAAACAAGTTGCTTCAATGGGAAGAATTTATAATTTGCTTATAGATCTTATTTAGACCCCAGTGCAGATTACGACTGTGGATTCTGTGAGAGAAATGCACATATTGATCAGACTTTGACTAGTTATTTCTCTATGAGTGATTGCTTGGAAACTCACAAACCTTGTTTGAAGCTGCAACTTGCTGACTAGCGGAAGGAAACGACGATTGCAGAGATGATTGGATGGAGAAGAAATAGATTCTCAGGACATTTCAAGATGCGCCCCTCTGCTCGCCCATCCTACGTCCGTTACTATAGCGACAGCTTCCTCTCGTAAGTATGTATCCATTTGAAGAACTGCATGTAAAGGCCACTAACTGAGACGAGCTAAGTGGTCTTAGTAGACAGGGGTGCATAAGAGTGAATATTGAACATAGATTTGTGAATGCTTTTGGGATGCCAAATATTGGCAGCTATTTTGCTATTTTGTACTATTTTGACAAATAAATTTTCATGGAAAGATTTCCAAAGCAAATAGGGTATTTTACTGTCCCCGGTTTTACAGAATGACATGCGTATTTTCTGACTGAGTTTCTTTCAGAGATCAGAAATATCCAGCAATGTTGCTAACGTCTTGCTCGAGAAGCCATCCCACCTGAATAGCAGTCTAGAGGGGAATCCCCCGCCCCCTCCTACCCCCTCTCTCTTCCATTCTTTGTCAAGAGAAGACAAGACAAGTTAAGAGCTATCTGATTAGGTGTTCCCTTTACAGATGCTCTGCCTCAATTGTGTAGTCCCTTTGCCTTTATCTGAAAGACTGACAGACTGGTTCGTGTTGCATCTTCCCTGGATCTAATGTGATGTTGTTGGATTTAGAGCGCACAAACAGACTGTGAACTGAAATGTGTGTACTTGACCCAGTTCCAATTCACAAGCCAATAAAAAGAGAGCGTTTCTTAAAGGATCCCCCTTTCCCAACCCCAATTTCTCAACCTCGGGCAAAATCAAACAAACAAAAAGAGAGTGATGCCAATTCTGTTTCCACTCTCTATTTCCACTCAGTTGGAGGCCCTTTCATGAGAGAATGTATTTCTTTCAAATCAAATCACGCAAAAAAAGTTAAATTTTTAAGCAGAGTTTCTTTGGTGAATGAAGTAGATTGTAAGTTCCTTTTTCATAAAACACCATAGATAAAACCCAGCTGGTATTAGATGTAGGATCTTGAGAGATGTAGCCAGAATTGGGGATGGGGGTGGGGATGGGGACGCCCCCATATCTGCATATGGGGGCGTGGTCCTCCTGCCCTCCCCCCCCCCCCCCCTTTATTTATGATTGGTGAGCTTTGCCTGATTCCACCATGAGGGCTTCAGAGCTAAAGTGGGACGGTTTCAAGTTGATCCTTACCCATATCTCCTTTCAGAAAACTTTGTGGGTGTGTTCAGTAACCTGCAGATGCTAGAGACATTGTTTCAAAATGTTGTTTTACTTGATGAGACTTGGAACATGCATGTTTTTAAACTCTTGCACTCTCTAGTTAAATAGGGAATGTGTCACTGGTATGCAACAAACAGGGCACTAGGTAATTTGACCCCATAAGGAGAGGTTAAGTGACTTTTTGTTTAATTTTGTTGAATCCATTGATGTTTGTGCTGAGATGGACATGATGATTTGTCAACACCCTGTGTTTATAACTTTATAAACTATAATTCTTGTTCTAAATGGTTTCAAAGTGCATTTTCCAGGCTGCATTTATAGATTTGTAAACAGCTCGCATTTAAACATGTAATCTTACTCTGACTGGTTTCAAAATCTGTATTGCGTATGCATTTCAAACTAATGGTATCAATGCATTTAAAACAAGGCTGGGTTTCTAAACATGTAAATTTGCCTGTAACCCATTTAAAAAAAAAACAATTTTAGGCAGGAAAATAGTTTATAAACAGACTCTATCAGCCCTTTGTGAGATGTCTTCTTTTTTGAGTGGGTTCAAGTTAACCATCTCCATTTCGCTCCTTGTGTCAGATGACTTCATGACAGATTGATAGGACGTCTGCAGGCCCAGCGGTGGAGGAAGATAAGACAATGTTTGTGTGATCCTCTCTGACCAGGAACAATCTTCCTCTCTTCAAGATCTCATTAATTCGGTGTCTTATGACGTTATGGTAGAATACGTTGTATCACAGGCGGAAGAACTTTAAACATGCCCTCTTTCTGTTAGTTTTTGATTGCATATGTGAACAAAATGGCTTCTGAAATGAAATCAAACAGTATGACCTTTTTAAAGGGGAAAATCTTAACAACAAATATATTGCATAAGAAGTAAACAGCAACATATTTATGAATGTTTCAGATAAATCAGACAGAACATGAAAGTTTTTAGCTCATAATCATAATTACTGATAACTACTGTTAAATTAGTGCATTGCCAATCAGGTGTTGTTGTTTTTTTTCAGATGATGTGCTGTGCAGTCTGCAGTTTGCTTGTTCATGCATGTTGCATAAGGAAATTGGCTAATCCCCAAATTTTAGCATTTTTAGCAATTTTAGCATGTAGGAAAACAATTTCAGCATGTAGTATGTGGGACAAGTGAACAAGAAGTATGAACTTTCAAGGGAAATGATCACAGTTTGCAAAGAATTTACTTTAAAATGTCTCTTATTTGTACAATTTACTTCCAATACCTACCTTTCCAGTCCAATTAGCACTACTTTTTATTCAAATGCATAAATTGTTTCTTCCCTTTAAATGTGTAATATGAACATATGAAACTGATATTCCAGGCCTTTAAGATGAAATGATAAGATCTTGGTCAGCATCGTGTGAAAATGAGGATTAATGGAGGAGGAAATGAGGACGGAAACCCATAGCACACTTCCTCTTATGGCAGAAATTGATTTGATCGAAAGAATACTCATCAAGTGGGTTTTGATTTCATCGTGTGGGAAACTAAAATGCTGACCTAATTGGAATAGTGATTAGGAGTAAAGCAAGTGAGTGGAAGTATGTTATCTCTGCTGCCGAACGTCTCAATCGATGTGTGTAGTTTGTGGTATAGAACCAGCCTCCACTCAAATCTTGTAAAGTTTGAGGGTTGTGAAACCTCTGGAAATTATGGATTCCTTCTACACATGTGGTCTTCTGATGCTTTCTACAATGTGGCTGCTTGCCTGTGTGTTGGATGTGGAAGTAGTGATATATTCACAGGACAAACCTCTTGCAGTTTGAATAGTGCATGTCTATACCACCAAAAGTAATCTCCTGATGTGAGGAACCTCCTTAATTAGATGGATTAACACTTTTTGAAGAAGTTTCGCTGGTGCAAGTATGAGAAGTTCTTGCATGGGAAGACTCTACTGATGAGCAATTAGAGTAAAGGTAAGATTCAACTCTGAGGAATTACTATGCCAGATTAGACATATTTTGCAGGTAAAAACATATATCAGACCTGTCACAGCGTCTGAACTGTAAAGACTAGCCACAATATGTTTGTACCTGCCATAGCTGGCCGGCGAGGCTTTAGCCTGATATTACAGACATTGGTTTTGAGAGAGTGTCAAAAATTGAGTCTGTCTTAGCAGGTTAGTGTGGATCAGGGATTTTAGGATAAAACCATAGTCCGTGCAAAAATAGTAGGATCAACACAACAACTGTAGAGGGCACTTCAGTGTGTTTGTGTGGTTGTATTACAGAGCCTTCAGGGAATCTCTTTCCCTCAGGAATTAAAGATGATTTACTTTGATTCAAGGTGGATTAATGTTTGGTAACATAGGAGAGCAGTCTGGAGTTTTTACCCATTTATCATGTCTTGAAATAAATATCAATAACAGGATTCTTGGGAATTGCATCATATCAATATTTTGTTTACAAGTATTAGATGATAGTGGTGAAGAATATGGCACCCACAATCAAAGCAGAACCTGTCTGGTTTCAGTGCCATCCAGAGCTCATTTGATTTCAATTATTGTGTAAATGGGAGATGTTCGTGTCCTGTAATATGCAGGAATGAAGAAGAATGAGAGCAGTGGCCATGGGAGAATGACTCTGTTCTGATTGCATGTCTCTGTCTCTGTCTCCCTCCCAAACCATTTCTCTTCCTCCCTCCCCTCCCCCTCTCTTTCTGCCTCTCCCCCTCTTCTCCAACCCTCATTTTCTTTCTCCCTCCCTCTCTATAAAAATGCAAATGTAATTGTTTGGGATAGGGGTGGGGGGGGGGGGGGGGAGAGTCAATGTAAAAAATGTTATGCATGAATATCATACTTCATGTGCATTTCATTTTTTCCTGAATATAATCACTGCTGCAGTGAGACAGCCAAGATGAAACTGGGCTAAAATGTAGACTAAATAGAGCGTGTAAATGTTCAGACATGTCATTATGTCTGCCCTGTACATTTTAGCCTGGGTGCAAGGCTGTGGGACATTGCAAATCTGACAATTACAAGTCTGCATTCAGGTCTGCTAGTAATAAGACTAATCTCCTCTTCTCCCAGTTCATGAGATGAGCTAATGTAGACCTACAGAGTGATAAGTCTAATGCAGCCAGACCTGTTTATTGTAGAGGTTGGATTGGAAATGCCAGACAGGCTTGTAGTCAGGCTACAATGCAAGTACTAGAGCTATAGCCTTGTTGCACATTGGTGCCATGGCATGATGTCCTTACAGTGACCTGGGAAATGACCAAAAAGCTACAGCAGCTTCAAGGTGACAGTAGAGTCATAAAATGAAGGAAAACGTTTCAATAATTTCATGACAACTTGACATCTTCCATTGCCTTGACAAATCACATCAATCGGAGTGAGAAATTACAGATAAAATTTTCAAATAAACAGGATATCCTTAATATTTTGGTTCCAGTTAAGATAATTAGAGTACTTTGATGAAAAAAATCATAGAAATGGGATTATAACTGTTTTTATGGTCACAAAAAGACCCCACGTTTTCCCATTAAATACCTTGTTCGGGAGTCAATCCAAAGTCACTGCAGATGCGTTATTGAAGAATCACTTGAAAGGACAGAATGGGTAAAAATGAATACTACATGTATATTGCAAATCCGAGTCTGCATGTTAGACTAGTGATAGTAGGAGAAAGGAAAAGGAAACAGTGTCCCACACATGCCCTGCCGGGTTACAGGATGAACACATGGAGAGAGAGAGAAGGTGAGCTGTATTACATCTGAGTAGCTAGGACGGACCACCAACCAGCCAATACTACATATACTTAGTGTAATCATACTCATAATCAATTGCAGGAGGGATACTGATTGAGACAGACTCTGGAATTTATGACTTGGATGTGATTTAGGTTGTATAGTTTTGTGTGGATTGTGCAGATGGATGTTGAGTAGGAGAAGGAGGGTTGATTTGTCAGTGGTGGTAGTGGGTCCATGTGCTTGGTGTGCGTGGAGAGGTACTACTACTGCAGCTGGAGCTGTAGAGAGGTGCCTGCCTGCCTGCCTGCCTGCCTGAACGGCTGGCCTGGGTATAGCCAGTGGGAGCCTATTTCTTCCTGTCTACAGCAGTAGCTAGCAGCTGCAGGCATAGAGCACAAGAATTTAATTCCTATCTCTCTCTCTGTATTTCTATGTTAAATACCTCCTATTTAATTTTAATCCTCTTGGTACCAACCTCCAAAATATCATTGACTTATTACACATGTGAAGCACTTCCAGCACTGAAAGGGCTCCTCCATGTGATTTAAGAGCTGCCCCTGCTATACCCACTCATGTGTGGAGTCTATGACAGAGAGCATTGCCACATTAACAGTGCCCCCTCTTTGTCAGTGGCTGTGGCGTCATTCAGAAGGTGCTGGTGCAGTGTGCATAGCTCCAGGAAATATGCCGTTATCACCCGTTTAGAGGACAACAAAATGACAACCACATGTTTTCTGCCCATCAGGCATACTACGTGAGATTGTCCAGTGATAATTCTCTCCCCCACTCACACCGCTTGATCACCGCTGCTTTTATTAATATAATCCTGGAAACCAACCACTGAGGGAGTGTGTAGCGTGCGTGGAGCACATGTGGGTGTCGTTTAGCCCATGTATGTCAACAAAAACAGCATCACATGTTGTGTTTGTTTGCGGTGCTGTGAGTGGTGCAGTGAGCGGTGATCTGCGGCAGTCAGCTAGCTCTTTTGATACCCACGCAGTGCCAGGCAAGATTCTTGAACTGGATACTTGTACTTTTATCTGCTGCTTGTGTGTTATGAATCAGGAGCTCAGGAGAGCAGCAGTAGAGAAGGGATTTCTCTTGTTCAGCCGCTGCCTGGAGTGTGTGTAATTTGCGAAGCATTAGGAAGCACATTTAGAAGAGGAAGAGAGAGACATGCCGACGGTCATCTGTTGAAAGCTGAAGTGGTTGAAGCTTGACGGATTTGTTTTCACCCGCACCTCCTCCCCTCCCCACCATCCATCCATCCATCCACCCACCTACCCGTCTATCTGTCCATCCGTCATCGGAGATAGAAGTGCAGAGATGGATGAGACCATTGAGGCGTGAGTCTCCCTCGCTTGGCGAAACCCAGTAGAGGCTGTGATGGTAGCCGTGGTGGTGCGGGCATGCGCTGTGTGACCGTCTGCTCTATTTCTTCTCCTGAACTTGCTCATCCGCCATCAGTGATTGCCAGGCAACCAGCACGACGCTCATTTGAGCTGCAGTCAGAGAAGCCTGAACCTTGAAGTGAGAAGGCTTGCCTCGTATCCCTGCTTCAAGCTACAGTCTCTCCTGCTCTCATGCATAGTACATGATCTGGATTGCATCTCGCTCATCTTATTCGGATTTGTCAAAAAGCAGTGATTGCTTTTTTATACAATTGGACATCTCAAGTGGCAGTATTTGCTGCAGCGATTATCTCAAATGGAACATCCACCCTCCCAGCGCCCGCTGACAAAATGTAAGGGTTTTCCTGAATTTTCTCGTTCCTGAGCCGTTCGCGAGTGGTGAATTGGGTTACACTAACCCTCCTAAACCTGCCAGTAACTCTATGCGTCTCCATTTCAGTTCATGTTTCACTGAAATCCGGATCCTGTAGTCATCGACCCATGGAGGGGTTAGAGATCCATCATTATTATTTATAGACCGCTTCCACATCAAACTTCTCACCAGCTCTCCCTCTCTTTCATTTCAGCTTGATTGACAGAATATCTCTCCATCCCCTTTCACGCAACACATCTCACATTTGCCCGCACCAAGTGATCTCTCTGCCTTGTTCAATGTTGCCGCTTGCTCTGCATGATAATCATAATAATACATGCATTGAAGCCCAAGGAAATGCCTTTACGCTCGTGTGGAGTAAATTCAATCTCTTCTGCATTTTTGACCAACTTCTCTTCTTCGTTACCCCTCTCCCTCGTTCCTCCCCTTCCCGCGACCACATCACTCTTCAAGAGCAAAACCTGGACGGATCATTGCAGAGACTTTCATCTCCTTCTGCAGTGCATTTACCGCATCACTCAGTGCGGACCACTCTAGATCACCCACTGTCTACTATTTATTTGTGCAACACTTGAATCTTTCTGAGAGAAGGGGGCGCATCTTTGCCCCTCTAGGGGTGTGTCGTTGCCCCCCTGCCAGTGTGCTGATCCTGTGACTCTCTAGACTCGTGCCCCAAAGCAGATTGTTGTATCGGATTTAGACAGCGCTAAGCTGGATTATACCCCACCATTAAGGTCGCAGAAAGAGAAAGAAGGTATACCCTTCCTGCATTCACTTACAGTTATATTATTGTGAAAGTGGTTATTGTGAGTTGTGTATGTTGAATCTTCCCAGTCATCTATTTGATTGGATTTGGTGTGTGTTGGGGCTACATCTGACCCTTTCTTCCTGTAGTGTTGTATCAATAGGTCGCTACTTCTGCGCTCTGGAATTGTCCATCATTTCATACAATTATTTCTGAGCTACGTTCCTCATTTCATTCACATAATGGCTGTCCAATTCTATTTTTAGCAAAAGGGAATTTGGATAATTAGAGGAAGTATGTATCTCCATAGTAATACACCCCATTTTAAATTTGCTTTGGTTTTCCCCTTCAATAAAGATTATTGTTATGCTTATAGAATGAAATTCCTCTAATCTTTACATAGATACATTGTTTTCTTTGACACACCCTGTTATTATGCTAAATATGGAGTAAATCTGACCACAGTACTTTTGTGCCTCTAGAATAATTTCCATATTTGCTCTTTAAAATGACTTTGCAGTTGGCGGTGGCCGAATAAATCCTTCGCATAAGACGAACCATCTCTACGTCAATATGAAATTCACGGCCCAATGTTTACCTTTGTTGCGGTTGGTTTAACAAGCCATGTGGTGTTCTACTCCTATAGAATGGCTTTGTTTATTCAGCATTTTGCGCACCCATGGGGAAACAACGTTTTTGTTTCGACCTTGAGGGGGGTATTCAAGCAGAATAGCTAAACAGGTTTCCAATTTCATATTTTGAGGGAGTATAAAAAAAGTATATTTTATGTTTTAGTGGTAAATAGCCTGGTTTCCAGGCTGTTGGTTATATTTTTATTCCAAACTATTCCCAAAGGAAGTCTTGCGGCAGTATACATATAATCCTTGGTATCGTTCACTGACCCACGGACTGATAAAAGTGATAATAATAATGTGACTCATGATTTCTACACTTCCTTTTTGCGGTTTAGATTCGAAATATTCAACAGCCTGGTAATTAGGCTTGATGGTAAAGAGCAAAGCTACATGACCATCAACTCATATATTCCTTGAGAAAGCCTCTTTTCTTGGAGCTGGAGGTTTTCATCACTTTCCTTCTCAGACACCAGTGAGACAAGATACAAAATTCAAGTCACATCTCTTCATGAATAATTCAAGTTTAAGCCCATCATGCTATCTATTTATATCGTGGAATACTGTGAAAAACGCATCTCTAAGTAAGTCAAGAAAACCGCATCTTGAGTGTGCCCCATGTTTAATATTCCTACCTAGTTATGTCTCGTTTGTGTGGCGTGGTTAAACCTAACCAATGTGACATTTCAAGACAAAAACAACATGATTTCTTCTTGTAAGTGCTTTATTTTTGTTAAAGTTCAAAGTTGATTTTTGATGAGCAGCTATATGTCCAGCTGAATGCTTAATCATCTTATGATAGAGCCAAGGTCTTTCCAATCAGGGAGATCAATTGATATAATTGGAGTTTGACATGACATGGTTAAGGTGATAATCCTGGTAGCTCCTTGAATCAAAACTCTTTTCAAATACTTATTAGGTGTGTCTGCATTAGCCAGATCTGACAAAATAGCTAGCTAGTTTGCTGATTCGGGAAACTAGGCTGAAGTTGCAATCGCATCTTCATTAGCTCAAAATTCAGGCTGCATAAATTAGCTCAATGTTTGCGCATGCGCAGTGTGCAACGGAAATGGACGACGACCCCGTGGCTTGAAAATACGGTAGAACCCATGGGCAGTGCTCGGCACTGACAAACGCTCTGGCTGTGAGCTCGCCTTCACGAACGTATAAAGACCTAATGTAAACTGTTCCACGTGCTCGGGAGTGCACAATGATGCATGATGGGATTGGGAAAATTTTAGGCTAATGAAGACGCTCTGCAACATAGTAAGCTATTTTGCAAAATAGCCATGTGGCCTGTTTGGCCATCCAGCCCAAGATTTCTTTTTTTGTGTGATCTGGCTAGCTATACTGATCACAAAATAGCTAGCTATTTAGCCACATCGGGCTAATGAAGATGCCCTTATTGTGTATTTTCACGAAGCATAGACTAGGGAAATTTGACAAAGTAGATCTTTTCCCTTGTCCCTCCCTCTCCCTTTCTCCTTCTTTCCTTCATTTCTCCTCTCTCACTTGCTTCTTTTACCCCTCTCCCTTTCTCCGCCTCTCTCTCTCCGTCTCTGTCCGTCTGTCTGTCTCTTTCTCTCTGTCACTTTTGCTCTTTCTCAGTATGACACACATTTTGTTTCCTGTAACAGTTATACAAATGAGTTACAATATTTAGTAAACAGCTCCTCCCCCAATCCTTGTATTGACTTTGTAGTGCTTTGTAAATATATTCTTCCTATACTATTAAGCCTCCTATACGACTCTGTCACATTTCAGCTCTCTACAGCCATGGAGTGTAAACTATACTTGCACTACACCTCACCCACCAGAGTTACCTCAAACCAATATTGACCAGTCTATATCCATCACTCATATTCACTGCTACTGTATTGTGTGCATGTTCAAAGTGTGAAAAAACAAAGGCATATCCCACTGGTGGAGTGTGGGTGAGCGATATCCAAATTTGGTTTTGACTTTTGACAGGAGAGAATCCTCTTCCCCCAAAAGGGGAAAACTCTGTGACTTTTGGATCAACACTTCCCACTCGCTAGGTCAGGGATGCCCAGCGTGAAATGTCTCAAACGTCATGGTTTTGGTGAGAATCAGATTGGATTGAGAGGCGAGCTTGTTGCTGAGAGTTTGCCCCGTCATGGGAGATCTGAGTGACTCTCACACTAAGCATCAGGGATAAACAGTGTGTGTTATCATTGAAATGTGTGCATTAGAAAGTCTGAAAATGTAAAACCGGTCTTTGTTGATTGTACCACATGTATTAACTATGCATTTATGGATTCAACACGTATTTGTGTTTTACAAGTCATATGGTGAATACAGCGTGCCTTGAATGGTACCCCCCCCCCCCCCAATCTAAAGAAATGTAATTCCATTGGAATTTTTCAAGTCTTCTATAAAACATACTTATTTCATAATGAGCATTAGTCGTGTTAAGGATGCACATACATTTGCTGTGCGCATGACTGAATTCATCCCTGCTATCTGCCATTTCTTGCTTTCAAAAAGTGAATCTCTGGACCTTCCAATGTAATGTGCTATATGACAATTGTTGTATTATGATTTGTATTATTATATATAGTCTGTAGAGCCCATGGCCACACTGCCAGTGTAGAAACATCGATATATTGTAGTTGTACCAAAGAACATTAACCGATGACAGAAAACAGTTCACATGGTTTTGAAGTATACCGCTTGATATCTCGTGACCATATCCCGACATCTCTAGTCTTTTGCTGGTAGATAGATTTATTGTTTGATTTATTACTTTCCAATATTATTATTTCTCATCCGACTTGGCGCATGTCCACATGTTATTGAAGAAGTATGTAAGTAATACATTTATGGTTATTTTGTGTGTTGCTAAGCATTTGACATAGTTTGGTAATATGAAGACAGAATATGAAAGTACATTGTCTAAGCCAAAGGTGAATCATTTCAGGTTGCAAGACCTTTTTTGCTGATGATTTATTGTGTAATGTAGCTTCTCAAAATATAGATGATATCTGTCATGTTTATTACCCTTTTCATTGTTGCATAGCCATTAATGTAATGATATAGGTGTTATCTGATTATTTGATCTGTTAAATCCTATCACACATTTTCACACTTTGTGCGTTAATGCTACTGTCACGCTGAGAAATAAAATTTGGTGTAAAACTCCAAAATGTCAAAAGAATTTACAATATTTTTTTATTCCTGAATCAGCAAAGTGGAGCTTATGTCAGAAGCGATTTGGAATCTGTTAGCGATCTCGTAAATTATTCTGTCGACATAGAGCCAGGAGTATATTGCATATAGGCATTTAAGATACGGCATGGCACGTAGTTGAAGTATGCATCGTGTGGTATTTTGCGTTGGTGGGGATTTGTGGAGGCCGTAACAAATAGTGTCCTAGCTTTATGGCACTCAACGGAATTAGAAGTTGAGAGTCAAGGCTGTTGTTTCAGAAAAAGAGGGAGGGAGTGCAGAAGAGAGAGAGGGATTGGGATGGATAGAGGGGGAGAGAAAGAGAGAGAGAGAGAGAGAGATGAAGATGGCTAGAGAGGGAGAGAGGGAAAGATAGAGATAGAGATATAAAAGATATATATATATATATATATATATATATATATATATATATATATATAGATATAGTGAGAGGGAGAGGGTAGAGACAGAGAGAGAGACAGAGAGAGAGAAAGAGAGAGAGAGAATATGTGGAGAAATTGATGATTAGATGTGTACTGTATTCAGGCAGTTGTCCAGCAATCCTGATGTGTATCGTCTTCTTACAAAAGAAAATCTTGTACAAGGTAGTTTGAATTAAGCCAGTCTCATTCACATGCTTGCAGGATGCACAATTTCATCAATAGCATGAAGGCAATTATTATGGGGAAATGTTATTACTTCATCATGAATGGGAAATTTGCTTTGGAGAGACATGGTTGGAATTTGATATTTGTGCATTTAACTCAGTTTTCAGTGCAGAGAAAGCAATGCTGTCGTTAGATTTACTGGAGCTGAGCTTTGCAGCACTAGGTCTGAAATATGATTGAGTTTATCGTCTCCTCAGGGGATAGATAACATGAATAACTTGACATTTTGTGATTCTTACTTGTATGAAGCCGCTTAAGTCTATTTGCATCTTGATTTGTGTGTGGGGAGTCTGTGATGTATAATCGTGGTATGAAATTGCCTTCTGACAATCTAAGTGCTTTAGATTAATTTTTAAGTTTCTCTTAAAGAGTAATGGGAGTGTGTATGTGAGAGCTTTGATTCAAGACATCATCCTCGTAGGTCAAATGACAAGTCTAAGAATTGATGAAAGTACAGTTTACCTCTTTGTTATTATCACTTTTAATGATTTTGTAAAAATGATCTGTGTTTTCCTGACATAGCACCAATGTACAGCATAATGATTATACAAAGTGCTGAAAAAACGGTTTTAAGCAATATAGTGACCAGTTTGTCCTGATTATAATGCAAGAAAAGGATGATAATGATAAATAATTTTAGATTCATTAGATTTTAGATTCATTGTTATGAATCTACTGTAAGACGTTGTGTGAAAGTATACAATTTAACTAACCTATCATTTGTTTTTCTTTTCTTCCTGCATATGTTCCCTCTTTGGTTACGTACCTTTGACATTGCTCTTCATCTCGTCCATTGCTCACGTACAGGTAAGTCACATGTTTTAAACAATTCATATAATATTGATAAATCTTCCTGTCTATTGAAGTTATTGGTTTTACACTCATATAATCATGGTATATACAAACTGCATGATTGTGTGATACAAGACAGTTTTAGAAATTAGTGTACAACCGGTTTACAGGTTGAGTTCAGTATCACCACAGTGTCGCAATTCCTTCACACGATGTGTTCTCAGATGGAAATCTTTTAATCATGGAAGTGGAATCAATCAGAAAACTTTGAAGCCAGATGTTGGGCTTACCACCGCTAACCTTTAAAAAGAAGTAGATGACCAAGCGTGATATTGACCGGCATTTGGGTCTTAAGTACACAAAGCTTAACTTATTGTATGCTGGACCAGATGACCATATGTTTAGTGGACTTTAAACAATGTATGCAGAAGCGAACAAGAAGACAACATAAAAAAAAAGGCCCCTGCCCTTGACATCTGTGTAAAACAAATATCAGATCGTGTCTGGTCAGGCGGAGACTTTATTTGATTTGTTCTCCTTGGAGGGTTGAATCGGCACGGGGGCAAATCAGAAAATCAGTTTCCGATGGCTCAAGTGAATGAAGAGATCAAAGTCATCAGGTCGCACGCAGCAAATTGTATTTTGTGGCGAGTTCATCTTTTGCTTGTGCGGCGGTGCGTTGGCGGTGTTTGTAGAGGAAGATTAAAAACAAATGACCATGGGACTGAACGGCAGTGACAGGCAGATTTGCTAAAAGGTTTTTTAGATCTCATTAGGGCTGGCATTAGGATATATTGATGGCTGTCATTAACAGATGCCCGCATTGTCTGGATCATTGCTCCTTAGATTTGTGAGATTCTCTCGGTCGGAAATGTTAAAGTATCGTTGAGTTTTTCTCAAGGCTAAACATCTCATCATGTTTGATTGTCCTTAGTTAGACTTTCCTGTATGTACGTATAAAACAAGGAAATGTAAGGTGATATGGATATTTTATTAGATATATAATTTCTCGTCGGTAATGTTAAGGTATTGTTGAGTTTTGTGATCATTCTCAAGGCTAAACATCTCGTCATGTTTGATTGTCCTTAGTTAGACCAGGAAGGTGTTAGAACTGGAGTCGGAACGAAGAGTAATTTATTCATATACCAGTCGCGATCATTGATACCACAATAGAATATTTTACGCGTTTGGTTCTTTGATCCAGTGATGACCGCCGCCAAATATGCAAGACAAATATTGGATGCATTTAGAGGAATATACAATCTGCATGCGCAGAAGATTTCAGAACCACTTCATGTACTGAAGTACATGTGCAGTAGTAGTACATCTTATAATGATACGAATCTGTGAATTTCAGATTATATTGTTGCGTCGTTTTTGTGATAAATCAAGAATACTGTAGAAAACATGTCAGAAAAATGCCTCAATATCGCACATTGGGCAATCATATTTCCTTACAAATATCTTGTAAATCGTTTATTGAGTGTTTCACCTTCCATGGAAACAACGTCGATTTCGTGTCCGGAGATGTCCGAAAACGTTACGGACCAAATTCTTTCTACAATTTTATCAAAATTTCCCTTCGCTCACCTCCAAACTAATTCCCAGTGTGTGTAATAAGATCAGCTATGAACTCCCAGCGAAGGCTGAACGGTTGACATATTTCTCAAAACAGATTTTCTTTTGTTATTCAGAGGAAGGCACTGCCTCATTAGAAATACAGCGTATTGTTTAAAACACCTGAATGTCTTGAATTTTTATGAGGCGGTGGTCATCATGGATCAAAGGAAGTCTATCCGAGCGCAGTCCATCCATGATAGGTCCATGGTTAGACTTTCCTGTATGTATGTATAAAACAAGAAAATGTAAGGTGATATGGACATTTTATTAGATATATAATACATTAATCCTCTTGTTATTTTATTTGTGGTTGTTATGAAGTATGTTTTGTTTTTGTACAAAAATGGGTCAGTCTGTTTTTGTTTGTGAAGGCTTATTATATAGATTAGCTTGCCAGTTTGAGACATTTTATGCAAGAAACATTTTATAGGTGTATAATGCTATTATTATGCTATTAAAAACTATCTGTATCATTACCATTGGCTTATAGATGTGTAAAAAGCGAATGGGGTTTCCAAGGCTTGGTAATGTAAGAGTTAACCCTCTCATTACTATTTGCATGAAGATATGAAGTAAGCCAGTGGGGTTATCAGGGCTTGGTAATGTAAGGGTTAACACTAATTTCTATTGGCATGAAGATGTATATTAAGCCAATGGGGTGTACAAGGCTGGGTAATGTAAGGGTTAAGTCTCTCATTGCCATTGGCATGAAGATGTGTAAAAAGCCAATGGGGTTTTCAAGGCCTGGTAATGTAAGGGTTAAACGAATGTGTTGTATCATCTTACCGCTACGTTCCCTTTAACCGTGTTGTGCCTCCCCTCTCACGCTGGCAAACACAGCGAGCAAACAGCGGCCATGTTTCAGCTGCTGCGGGGCAAGCCTAGCTAGAGTTGACTGTAGTCCCACAGGTTTGTTTTGCTGCTGGCCTCTAGCAGGCAGTATGGGAGCCTATCTACCCATCCATCCATCTATCCACCCACCCATCCATCCATCCATCATCTCTCTCTCTACTAGGCACTATCTGCACTGAAGCCTACTCCTATCTCCTCATGTACTTACCAGAGATTGCTTTATACAGTACAAAATAATCCTAATTTATTTTTTGAAAAATATACCAGAAAGGGGGTATTTTGATAGAAAAATGAAATCCCTATTTGAATATCAAAACTAATCATTTTATGAAAATTACGCCATTTTAGGCCCTACCAATTTTACCTTTATATCAGTGGAAGTTGTGTAATCCTGCAGGTAACTTGACTAGTGAAATGATAAATGAGTTCAATTAATGTTAACTATAGTCACAACATTTGAGGAGTTCACTTAAAACCCTCCTAGCAGTACTTTGCCTGACTCAGTTCATAGCTGTTACATCCAGAAAACAAAAAAGCTGGAAATGGAAATATTTCTCCAATCCCTCTTCGACAGTAGGAATTTACGGTCGGGAATAATGAAGTGTAGGCTTTCAGATCTCAGCAAGCAGCCGCATTAGGCTCGGAATGCTAATCAGAATTGTTGCAGATCTTGAGATGTGGATGTGAAATGAAGCGGGGAGAGAAAGAAGGTGTGAAATTTGACTTGTCAAATTCTTTATTTGGGTAGGGGGATTCACTAGGGGTATCGGGAGGAGAAATCAGAGAATATTTATTAGATGCGGACTAGTGGCCGACCTAGTTTGATTGTGTTGCGCAAGAGAATTGGAATATGAAGGAGGCTGGAGTGCACACTTGAATAGGCAGGCATGTAGATGTGAGAGGGAGATAGGAAGGGATGGATGGAAGAAGGGGTGGGGGAGGGGGGAGGGGATGGAGGGGGGCGGGGGCTTCAGTGTCTGAAGGGGGCATGCTAGACTAATAAGTATTCCTTAGTGTTCCCACTTTTCCCATCCTAATCATTTGACCTTTTTAAAAAAAACACAAATTTCCCATCTTTTTTGTGGTGCTTACGTGAAGCGGGACATGCCTCATGGATTTCATTATGATGATCGTGCATTCACAATGATCTCCGCCCTCTTCTCCTCCCACTTCTCCTCGGGTCATCATGGAAAACTCTCTCCCAATTAATAAGTTCCCCTGATGGTACCTGACTGACTGGGGCTCCCCCTCTTTCCTCTTCAATGTTTGATTGATGGAATAAAATTTATATATTTTGTTGGGTTGAAGCAGTAATGCAAGAAGTCAGGAGTACAGATTAACCACTGCAACTTAACTCTGTCAGGAAAAATTGGAGTCTGGAAACATCATCTAAGCCCTGCTGTGACAGTATACAGGGAAGTAGGCTTAGTCTGTGTGTCCAGACACAGTTGGGAAGCATTAGTGAGTCTGTGTGGTATGTTACACAATTTGCATCTTAGAACACCTACATTAGTAGACTAAATGTTAAATGACATTTTCAAAGAAATTAATGAAGGCAGCTTTCTGACGATACACACTTAAACCTGATGAACAAGCAAGCATAGTAATAGTGTGCCTTGCTCTTTGCAGCAGAAGTGTTTGGGTGGGAGATGAAATAAATAATAATAATAATAATAATAATGGTTATTTATCTGCGCTATACACAAAAAGTATCACAGCGCTTACAATCAGATATAAAATATAAATATATACATTAAATTGCATCAACCATTGGAGTTCTCAACTGTGCCAGATGAGGCCTGGTGGCCTCTTGCTTGCTGAGGAATATTTCTGAATATACAACACACAACCTTCGTTGGCATCTGTTCTTGACAATGCAGATGACTATACATCATCATCAGCCTTTTAGGTAGTGTTCATACTACATGATAATCGGTTGTGTGTGTACACTTAGCTGGTGTGGATGGTGCTTTCTCTTTGTATTCTATGTTTATGGGAAGCACTGATGTAAGTGCAGAATGGTTAAACTCACATAAATTTGAATTTATTATGGAAATGCAATATTTTCCTTGAATACCGTCAGAAAGTACATGTATATGTTTTTTTAAATCCTCTTCACAGAGGTTTGCTTTGTATATATTCACATTTATAGGTATAGATCACAACCCAACTTTCGGTTTTCATGCGTAGGAATTTACAACAAGATTTGATGAAAAATATGACTGATGTCATTGAGGATAAATTTGACCAGCTGTTTCAAATATCAACAAAGTTGTTTGGAGAGCACTTCATGCTCAATGCACTTATTAGCTCTTTCATAGCATCTAATTAAAAGAAAACAAAAGTTGTTGCCTGGCTAATTGCTTCATTAAATAATTTGTATGTTTGACTTGTGCAAAATTGTGACAGTTACCCGTAATGAAGTTAACTCTTTCTGTGTCAAATCAAAACTGTATTCTATTTGGAATGTGTGGAATACTGATAGAGATATATTATATTAGCACAGAAGGGCTTAAACCAAACATACCTAGCACATGTAGTCGCCTGTAGTTTGCATTTAAGAGTGTAATGCACTGGAATTGATTAGTTTATTTGATTTTGTAGTTTTTTTTTGTATAATGGTGGTTTTCTTAGACGGTTAGCCTCAAATGTGAGCCTGCGCTCATGTGCGAACACAGCGCCTGATGAAATGCGCCGATCAATAACCAGTGAGAAGTTTCTCCCTCTACAAGCCATCTCAATTTCTACCATTATATATGTCACCATGGCAATAACCTTTTCCCGTTGTATTAATTAAGCGCAAACAGTATCTTAAAGAAGGGATGGGGTCCCTTACAAGAAGCAGACAATGCCCTTTCAAGGGGGTAAAATGGGACAGGAATTCAATTTTATTTGTAGTAGAAAAGAAAGCTATATATGCTGCCTGTACAAACTGGCTGATTTTGAAATGGCATTGACGGATCGTGTTTTAAATTGATTAAGCTTAGGAATTGGACTGGCTAACAATGGACACAGTAGGGAACGTTTGCTCTCCACGGTGCCATTTCCTAGGAATATTTGACAAGGGGGGATATGGCGCTGCCAGTGCTACTGTCAAAGGAGTTTGACGAGGGGAAATACATTACAGTCATTATCACGCACGATCAGGTCTGTGTTTGCATTGAATAACATGGCTGTTGTCTCGCCAAGCTCGTGAGATGGAACATTTAGTTTAAAGCTGTCACCATTGAATCAAAGCCTCTAGTATTTGTTTAATGTGGCTATCATTTAGAGCGTATAAATGGATCGTCTTTTAAATACATTATGAATTATTTATGAAGTTTGAATTTCAGTCAGTTAAGGTTGTTCAGCTGACTCGGGTTGCAATATTATTTTACAACTGAATTATCGTGGTGTCAAGAAAGTCTTTCGTTTGGGAAGTTACTTCAAAAAATTATGATATCTAGTATAAATTGTAAAATTTGCAGATTATTACAAGAAATTAATTTTCAGTAGAGTAATTAGACAAAGTGCATGGGGTTAGTGAGATTCAGTAACCATGTAATATTTATTCTTGTTGATTCAGTTAATTTCTTTTATCATCATGTAATATGAAAATCAAAGTTGCATGGACAATCATTCAAGGTATCACCAGAAAGCTGGCCAGTAAAGTGTGATGACCTTTAACATAAGGTTCAATGCACAATAAAATGTAGTTTATTCTACAAATGAATGAAAGCTAGAAGAACCAACAGGAAAAAATGATATTAAAAAAAGTGATTTCAACATACACCAAAGAGGAACCTACTAACATAAAACACATGGGAAAAACAAAACTATGCATAACCATCTGCGGCAGATGTTTGGTATGAAAATTGATGAGGATGAAGATTTTAAAGATTTGTGCCTTGGAGGCAGGCTATCAACATGGCTGCCATAGATTTTGTGTCCGAAACCAAATCGACTCTTGATGACCCTTCAAGTCCCCCTTTCTGTCTCATTTTGTGAGGAGAGCCGCTTTGTGAAAAGGACTCTGCCGGGGAAACAGCCCGCTCCTTTCCAGATTCTGTTGCAATATGAAGAGGATAGAGGAGGGAGGGAAGAGGGAGAGATTGTGTGTGTGTGGGGGGGGGGAGGGGGGGGGGGGCATGGAGTGAGAGATAAGGGAGGGGAGAGTGAAGGAGGAGGGGGGGGTGATGGAGGGACAGGGGGTAATAGCTCACACCTTTACAGATTCAGTTACAATATGAAGAGGAGAGGGAAAAGGGAGGAGGGGAATGGGGGGGGGGGGGCAACTGGGGGGGGGGGGGAGCATCGTGTGGGAGATAGAAGGAATGGACCATGTGGAGGAGAGAAGAAGGAGGGGTGGGGTATGAGAGGTAAAGGGAGAGGGGAGGACGGGATACAGCCTTTTACAAATTCTGCTGTAATGTGAAGAGGAGAGAGAGAAAGAGAGGATGGGGGGTAGGTGGAGCATGGAGTAGGAGATTGAGGGGAGGGGAGGAGAAAGGGAAGGGTTGAAGGGGGAAGGAGTGAGAATATGAAAGATAAGGGGGTGTAGGGAGGGACTGGGGAAACAGCCCACTCCTTTTCAGATTCTGTTGCAATATCAAGAGCAGAGACGGAAAGAGAGGGAGTATGGATGCTATGTGTAAGTTAGGGGTAGAAGAAGGAGGGAAGGGAGAATATTCAAAAAGAATGATAGAGGACAGACAAGACAAACGATGGAGTACGAGAATTTCTCATGGAAACTACTGAGGCCTGGTTGTAAAAGACTAATCATTCTCCAGACGGCTGTGAGAAGGGAAGAATGGAAAGCTGACTAGTCTTGTGCATACTAGACCCTCTGTCACAGTTTGGCTTTAAAATGCCCAAGCTGCTGAAGAGCAGGCTAGTCCTATGTAATCTGATACTACGCGTCTGTGTACATGTTGAGGCATCTCCATGCATTTAGCTGATAGTACGTGCAAGCTTGGATGAGCGAACGAGGATGATTTATTTTTCGCGCATCTAAAATTCTGTTGACTTGCAATTAGACTGGGGCTGATTGGATTGATGGTGAGTGACAGGTTGGTTGATGGACAGGCCGAGTTTCTATCCATGACCAGAGCTTAGAGGCTTCCCTGCAAGATTTGAGCGAGGTGTGCATCAAAATACTAAGTTTAGGCCCTGTCTTATCAAGATTTGTGATTGATATTAATCGTAACTCTGTACATTAGAGAAAGGGGATTACAACTCTTTATAGAACAGGGCTCTGTTCTGGCGAATAGTCTTCTGCAGGTATAGCGTAAATGCCCTGCACTGCCACTACGCAATCAAAAAGGGAACACATTACAAAAATCTGATAAACATGAACACACAAGTAAAATCTGGGTACCTGATTCTGGTTGAAAGACTTTTTTTTGGGGGGGGGGGGGCATTACTTTATGAGTTTGGAATGAACATTTCTATGAACAAGATTACATCTACGATCTATATTTACTATATTTTTCTATGATTTGAAACATGCCTCAAAGTACTAAGTCTAGACCAAACTGCAATTTTATAAATGGAGCTTTAATGCTAAACTCTGCTGGTATGATATCAATAAAAAGGAAGTTGAGAAGGAGAGACTTGTAACACATTGAGCATACAATGAGGGCTGACAAAATCTAATAGCGTGAAGGAAGAGGTAAAGACCAGAGCCCTGGGAGTGATCGTCTCCTGATTGGTATCAGGTGGACCAATCTGGGAGCCAAGTTCAGGGGAACGACAAGGACGTTTGTTTAGGTGTCGGGGCGGAGTAGGGGAATTTAATTCTGGCTGAGTTGAAGTGTTTAGATGTAGGTCAATATCCTCCAGATTCGGGGAGGTTAAGGGCTCTTGTCATTGATCCAGCGGCTTCTAGAGGTTTCCTCTTTCTCTTAACACCTTCAGTGCTAGTCAGAATGCTGCCCTATGGGATTCGTGTGTATAAGTGATGCAAACATGAGACACTTGCTCACGTAGAGTTATTTATTTTCATCTTTTATCCCTTAGCTTCTGGAGGTTTTCTCCATTTCTTAACCCCTTTTTTGCTGGAAGAAATGCTGCTCTATGGGATTTGTGTGTATTATCCCTTATTTTCTGTGTGACTTGCATACATTCCTTGAGGAAAATTATACACACAACATAAAGAGTTGATGATGGAAAAATGTGACATTTGCTTATAAAAAGTTCTTTACTTCTGTCATTTATCCCGTAGTTTCTGGAAGATATTATTTTCTGTTTAGAACCCATCCAGTGGAAGATACATGTAGAATACTGCTTTATGGGATTTGCTACATGTATGTTATTGATGCGACATTGAGACAATCATTTCTAGAGAGTTCTTTGTTAGTGTCATTGCTCCCTCACTTTCTGAAGTTGTTCTGTTTCTCTTGACCTCTCCTGTACTAGAAAGAAAACTGTAATCTTTGTAGGCAATACTGCATATTGCATACAGGAAGAAGTTATCCCATTTTGCCCCATGCAGAAACATACAGATAAATTGTTCTTTTCTGCTTCCGGTCTCGTGTACTAATGTACTAGCCTTATATGTTACATGTTTAAAGGGCTAACCGGCCGTCACTGGTGCTTGAACCTTCTCGGTTAGCCCTCGCATTTTATGGTCATTGTAGTTATTGCTGTATGTATGTTTTGTTTTTGTTTTCTTATGCGAAATAAACTTGAATTTGAATTTGAATTTGAATTTGGAAGCGGACTGACTGCAAACAAAATCTGAAAGTAGCTGCGTGGTGCATCATGGGATGCCCTTTTCCTTTTATACGGTATGGAGGATTGAAAAGATGCTTGTTGTAAAATCTGATGAAGCATCAGGTGGGTTGTTGGGGGAAAGTGATTAGGTAATCATTCTGATTGCTGTTTGCATCCAGGCAGATCAAAGAGACATAGTCTTCACGAGTCAATATCCCACAACCAGCTATCTCTGGTATTAACCCTGAACATGCTACTTATAGTTGATTTCACAGTCATAACACACTAATCTCACAGAGCCTTCTGTCCCACACATTAAGGGTTAAAACTAAATTCTTTTCTTTCTTTAATCACATACCATGGGCTCAATAGCTGTTAAGCAAAAATAAGAAATATACCAAAATGTGTGTGATGAGCAATTCAGAAATGTATGATATGGCTTGAATAATTGATAAACCCAAAATATTTTCCTTCAATAATCAAGTGAATAAGACTGATATATCTTTCTGTGGTTATACTGTTTCTGATATTTCCTTGATATTGACGCTGTGATAAGAATGAGAAGCCTTATTATCTAGTGCAATGAATTAGGTGGTGAAAAGCTATCCTTTAAACAATGCCTCATTGCATTACTAATGTCTATTTTGCTACTATGCCATGATATACAACTGCACGAACTTATAAATACCAAATGCTAGTCCACAGGCTTTAAGTGGATCATATCATCAGCATTTTTACGAACCATCAAGGAGTTAAGATAAAAACAAATAGATAATGTGTGATAACAAAATTGAAATGGCTGGCGTCCCACCTCACTGGCTTTTCACGCGTGGCGTATTTGCGACGGTGCGCAAGAACTAGTGCCGTCTGATCAAACATGGCATTTTGGGTGCGATGATCTGCGCTATTTACCGCAGAGCTTGGGACACCGCCGACCACTACAGCAAGCGAGGGAGGCAGACTGACGCTGAGTAGAGGGTGGGGTGGGGTGGGGTTGGGGGATGTTCTCTGTGTTTGCGGCTGACTCGGGCAGCTTTCACGATGTTTGAACTTGTGAAAGAGACACCGCGTAGAGGCTCACCCTAGGGTGTTCGCCACTATTTTTGCAATTTTGAATAATTTTCAGTTGAAGCTATGTGGGGTTTTTTTCCACCCAGTACAAGTCGGTTGATTGACACAGAGTAGATCTAACCAAGATGTGGATGCTTTTTAAATCATTGGTCAATCAAACAGGTAGCTGGCCAGTGTTCAAGTAGATTTGACATTTCCCACACAATTCATACAACGGAGAATATGCTCAGTACAAGTCCTAATGATGCTTACCTCTGGGCATTTTAAGCAATTATTTCCAAAAACTGGAATGATTGATTTGGAGATTCCGGGGGAGTATGCGAACAATCTGAAGTGTTAGTCTCTTTATAGACATGATCTACGCCATAGCTTTGCTTGATCCGTTTATGCTCCAAGATGACGTCCTGTTCAAAATAAGCTGGTATTAAGGAAGGAAAATGCTTGCTGGTCAACATTTTTGTGTATAGGACAGTATCTAATAAGTTGAACAATTTTCTTTATAACCACCATTTCATAAAGAATAGATACAAATTTGCATGAAAAACCGAAATGATGTGAACTGCAGAATTGATGGAATCTTTGTATTTATATGTGTATTCATATTGCAAAGAAGAGGAAGGAAATGAAAATTGAATTGACAGAACCAACAATACAAGCAAGAAATAATGCATGGAAAATTGTGCCAGGAAAATATAATAGAAATGGAAGGAAAGTAGATTTCTCTTGAGGAATGTCCTGAATTATTCTCAACAAAGAACACTTAGTTCCTGTGCATACTGAAAGAGTGGGAGAGAGAGAGAGAAAGAGAGAGAGAGAGAGAGGAGAGAGAGAGAGAGAGAGAGAGGAGAGAGAGAGAGAGAGAGAGAGGAGAGAGAGAGAGAGAGAGAGAGAGAGAGAGAGAGAGAGAGAGAGAGAGAGAGAGAGAAAGAAAGAGAGGCGGGAGGGAGGGGGGGGGGGAGAAAAAGAAAAGAAAAAAGGGACAAACATATGAGAGGTATACAAGAAGAAAGAGAGACAGAGATAGAGAGCAGGATGTTGTGTGTAAAAGGAGAGAGATGGGGAGAATGAAAAAAAAAATCAAATGCATGATCTCAGAAAGCTGACAAAATGCTGAAGATCTTCTGAATCATATATAGCCCTCAAATCAATAAGCTGAAACTATAGACTCACAGGAACCATGGTGACCTTCAGGACAGTCTCTTCTAAGAAATGATTCAGTATAAAATGGAATGGCAATAATGATTCTGACATACATGTTTCCTGTTTTACTAGCAGCATCTTTGCTGGTAGTTTTATTGTATATAAAAAAAATATGAAAAATCATTTTACGTTGTGACACAAATGTGTGTCAGTTCACTGTTTTTTGATTTTCAGCGTTGAAAACATCTCCCATAATGGAAAAACATCAAAATCAGTATTTTATCCATTCCTGGCACCATAGTATAACTAAGTGTTCATTTTGTGAGCTATGGTCTCTATTCTGTCTTCTGTCACCCAGTAATTATGTGGGTAAGCTGGGAAGATTTCTCTATTCTGCCCCAGAGGAATTAAAGACAAAGAAAGAGAAAAAGGTTTTATTTAGATCGCAGGAGGAAAAGCCCTTTCCCCTAAGAGTCAGAAAACAGAAAAGAGAAGTATGGAGGAGAATTTGATATATTTCAAAATATTTTGACTGTCCCAGGCTTGGGTTGTTTCCCTCTCATTTTGCATGAACCCCCTTCACCAGTATGCCTCTCTCATTGGTGTCACAGTTCTGTGCTAGCGCCAGTGGAGATAGTTGGCATAGCAACCAATTTACGAAAATGAAATCCCCATCAGGTTGCTCTCTCACTCTCACTCTCACTCTCTCTCTCTCTCTCTCTCTCTCTCTCTCTCTCTCTCTCTCTCTCTCTCTCTCTCTCTCTCTCTCTCTCTCTCTCCCTCTCCCCCCTTTCTCTCTCTCTCCCTCTCTCTCCCTCTCTCTCCCTCTCTCTCCCCCTCTCTCCCCCTTTCTCTCCTCTAGCCATTTCTCATCCTTTCTCTTTCATTCTTCCTGTTCTCCTGTCTGTCTTTGTCAGTAATATTTTGTAGTCTTGTTATATTTTCATATCTTTACATCACTGCATCTTCTTCTTCTCTTTCTATCTGTCTCTGTCTCTCTGTCTCTCTGTCACTCTCTCCCTCTCATACATGTTAAGCGCCCACTTACTCCCTATTTCGCTCGCTCTTCCTCTGTTGCATACACATACAAGCACCCACTCCCCACTCTCACAGTATGCATGCATACACAAACATGCATACACACATACTCTCTCTCTCTCTCTCTCTCTCTCTCTCTCTCTCTCTCTCTGTCTCTCTCTGTCTCTGTCTCTCTCTCTCTTCATCTTGAGCTTACATCTCATGTTCCACTGCCCCCCCCCCCCCATTCCCTTACCACAACATCCCTCTTCCTCTCCTCCCATCCCTTCACCCATCCATCCCTGTGGGTAGAGAGAGAGATACATGGTCTTAAAGTAGGTGGGAAGTCCATAATTTTTATGTTGAACCTCCACTGTCTTGTTTCACTTGATCATTCAAGTCTACTAAGACCTGACTCCCAACAAAAGGCATTTTTTTTCTAGAGATGAAGTATAATGATGTTATATAGTGATTATGATGAACTGGTACAAGAGGCAGTTTTGTGTGATATTCATTGACCATATCAGCCAGGCTACACAGTGATTCATCTGCTAGTGGGAGGCACCTGTAGGGGCGATACCTTCAGAGCTAAGAGTAGGTATCACAAAATGATGGCAATGCTAACTTAAGCGCTAACTTCACAAGCACTACGTGGGTTCCAATCCTGCGTAGCTTAGATCAGTTGGGATGTGCATATTGATGTCATGGGGGCAATTCAAGCAATGCTTGTGTTCATGACACTTCATGAATATGCATGATCTTATATGGAGGATAGCGCCTTCTGACTTAAATTTCTGACTATTATGACTATTAATATTAGAATTTGACTCTTTTGAGGAAACCCACCCATTGAACTCACTGTAGAGAATGTGTTGATCAGGGCCATGTTGCATATAGATTTTCAATTGTAACTTATTATTAATGGTAACGACTATGGCAACATCCAATAAGCTCTCTTTACTGGCACCTGTTGCCATGGTATTTACCATTGATTGTAAGTAACTACAGTGTAGGTCTATGTGTGAAGTGGTGTCCGTATTCGTGTTGTCTCAATGTAATAAAAGAAAGCATAGATCTGTTTGTTAGTTGTAGTATGGGACAGATATAGATTTTGCACTGTTGAATGAGAGTAAGAACAGCAACTGAACTTATAGGAGAGAATTCCGTTGATTAAATAGCAAAACAGGCAGAGATAATACCCTCGTTGGGACAACAACAGCGGCAGCAGACAATATATATCAAGACTGATCCTGGGCTACCCAATACATCTAAATATAGGACTTCAGCTTTCATTTGGATTTAATGAATAGATGGTTGCTGGCAAATCAAGACATGCACTTTAAGGGGATGGGTACATGGGAGTCTGATATCTCGGAGCTAATAAACCCACCCAGATGCATGCTGGGAGCTCATCCTCTAGGTAGTGAGGAGGAGAAGGAGGAGCAGAAGAAGCTCACTTTGTTGTCTTGTCTCATTTATCTCTTTGTGGGCCACTTATGCCCTTCTTCCACAATTAATGTGCACAAACCAAATAGACAAACAGTAGATCAAATTATTAAGAAGTGGTGGGATTATAAAACTGTTAGATCCAAATCACCTTTGATATCAGGATTTTAACTAACAACAAATTCAGTTTGAAGTTATTCGTTCATATACAAAATATGATAAAGAAATATTTCTAAAAAGCCTTGTAACAAGCTTAGTAATAGACACAGAATCACAGGTGCATGATTAATATCAGTGCAATGTTTGTATGGAGTAATTGCAGAGGTATGCCTATCATCATCAGATATTGTACTGCAATCCCCTTTTGACCAAACAGGTGAAATAGACCAATATATCTGATACAGAGTAAGGTGCCTCATGCACTGTATATGTCCATACAGAGTGCATTAGAGATTGTGACTGCCATAGCAGAGATGATCAACTGGTCAGAGACGCTAGTCAGGTGAACTGTGGAGTACAGTGTACAGTGCTCTTAGCCTCAAGGTTTAGTTCCCATGGTAACACCATCCAGTAGATTGTTCTCTCGAGATGCGCTGCCCCGATCTGAGGATTTTAATCTTTTACACTTTTCTCCTTTTGCCATCTGATTGTCTCGCTGACCTTAAAATGTAATGCTCTTTAAACGAGTGATGTCCGTACTGGTATGCATGGTATATGAATACAGAGGTATCTACGCCTACAGCGGTGAAATGAAAAAATGTTAATCAGTGGTATAGTAGGACTTAGTAGAAAAATGAAATCATAGAAAAGGTAATACATAAAGTGATCATGATTCTCATGAATATCTATATGTCCATTTAGATTTCATTATTTTCTTTATTTTCTTTACTCTTAAAATGCATTTTTATTTGGTTTTCTTGTGTCTCTAATTGCATGGGCTTTGCCTTCACATGCAGACATGTACAATCAATGATGTATTTTGAAAAAGTTTTGACAATGTAAAGGGAGATATTGTTAATCCAATATGTATGCTTCTGTATGTGCACCTTTTGTGCCCCGAAGGAGATGTATTTGATTCTAGAAGAGCTTACCGATATGTTGGAGGCGTACGTGATTTATAAGTGATTAGACCTGTGTGGGTGTGTGTGTACACTGATGTGGGTTGAGGGGGGGGGGGGGGTGGAAGAAGGTGATAACTGAGTAGTTCAGTGAGGACCTAGCCCGGTAGGCACACATTGTACTGATGAGGCAAGTAGGAGAGAGTATTTGGCAGTAATTGAGGTAGAAGTGAGATTCATGGGGTGAATGCTGCCTTCTTGTAAAATGCCAGACCTGTCTAATTCATTGAAGCAGTGGATGCGGGCAAGCACGCAGGCTGGTTGGCCAGCCAGCCAGCCAGCCAGCTAGGCAGCCAGGGCAGGAGGCTTGGAGTGAATGTTAAGTGGGGTGCTTCACTGGGATGGGCGGGTGGGGAGGGGGGGGGGGGAGGGAGAATCCGAGAGAGACGGACTCGCTCTTCTTCTCTTCTTGCTTTGTCTCGTCTCTTGTCTGCCTTTAAAGAGCGACCAACCGGGCCTAGTCTCCACCCAAGCCTGATGGAGGAAAACTGTAGGGGGACGTATGAGAGAGTTCTTTAGGGGGAGTGGGACTATGTGATGTGATGTAATGTGATGTAAGTTCAGATTTGTGGGTCATTTTGTCTGTGTGATTGCCTGAAGTTGTAATGTGTCATGTATGCAAGACGGTTTTAAAGATGCAAAGATTTGAGTGCTGAGAAACAAGTGATGAGATGAAATTGCTGATCATGTGGGAAAGAAGGAAAAATAAACTGATTTTTTAAGCATCTAAGTCTTGTCATGTCTTCTTGTGTGTTTGTGTGTTTTGGGGGTTAAGGGAGAGGGGCGGTTATTGTGATGAAAGCAAGATTAATATTCTAGAACTGGTTTCAGAGAATGGGGTGACTCATAGAGTCAACATAAAATCCCAGCTGCCCTCCAGAGCAAACAATGTTCAGTACCAGCCCTTCTCCATGGAGCTTGAAGATGAAGGATACACCAGGGATCGGGAGCCATCCTCTGCCACTACCAAGGGACCATCTTAACCCATCATAAACCTACTCCACCACCCTTCTTTCACTTCCTCTCTGCCTCTCTCTTCATCCTCTCTGCTCCATCTGTCTCCCTCAGGAGAGAGATTCTCTCCGTGTCAATGACTTCTTCGTTAAGATCTGTTAAATTCATATTTCATAAATCCAGTTCTTCCAGTGTCTTCTGATTTCTCCTCTTTACACTCAACAATCACTTTTAAAAAGTTGTGATTTTCCTTTCATTCCACCATTTACCTCCTGTGATGTTTGACTGCCAACAAGACCCAGGCGATTTGTTGGCAAGTACTGCTCGTGCAGCACATGGCCCTCTAGACAATAGAACGTGTGCAGCACACATAAGCCCCATGCAAAGATTTGTTTCCTTTCGTGTGCAACCATTTACACTCATTGTTTTCTAAAAAATTTAAGAAAAATCACACTCTGGAGCAGGATGTGTCAACAAATCTTTAGGCCTGTGTTTAGGGGAAGTTGCTTAACAACTTTCACTTTTTGTTTGTTGACCCCATCAGTACCATGGGTGCAAGAAAAGTGTAATAAGTCGACGGGCTTTGCCTGGTTTGGTATTGAAAGGATTGATTTTTAGAAAACTGCTTTTTGTCATCCGTGTACATGGCACTGTATTCCTGTCATACTTTTTGTCATCCTCCCTCCCCAAACATCTGTTGTCGCCTGACAGGCAAGGTCCCGGGCAGGAAGAGGGGTCATGTTGTAGTACAAGCTTGGGGTCAAGAGGTCGTGACTCGGAGGTCACATCCCTTGTCAAATAGGCTGGTAGCAGGCTAGTGTACAGACACAAACCCTTTGTCAGTCAGTCAGGGAGTGAATTTTTTTATTTATGGGTCTAATATGCAGAGACTAGCTATAAAATGTTTGCACATGTCCTGAAGGGTGAGACGTGACCGGCACCTCAGGATCTAGTCTTACTTCCAGACACACGCTTTGAGACAATGTCACAGTTTAATCTCCCCCTGCAGACTAATAACAGCTAGTCTTTATTTCAGTCCTTTGACTTCCTTTTCCCCTTCAAGAGCTAATCAATGGAGTGCCATCAGTAGATGTCAGTCTATTTTGTGTACTTTTATCGATAAAGCTATTGACAGTAGTGATGGCAATGCTGCGTAGATGCTATATCAGATTACTCTTCTTCAGGCTGTGCAACCTTCAACCACATTTGTACTATTTTCCTTTTTCTGAACCCAGGAAATCAGCACGATCAGAAAAAAGTGAACTATTTGCACAGACAATCTTCCTGAAGAATATTAGCCATTTTCTCAAAATAGGGCATTATGTGTTGATCTTCATCACTACTGCATGACAGTTTTACACAATATTGAGTGATAAAGATGTTAAAATCTTGCCAACCAAGATTGCAGACAGATTGTAGGCAGTGAAAGTGCATTATGATAATTATAGTGGAAAATAAACATTAGGAGCCAGAGGGCATTATAGCCCCCCCCCCCCACCCCCTCCCCCCAATGCAAACAGGAGCCTTTGAAGAAAACAAAAGTGAGACTTTGTATGCTTTATAATTCTCATAGGTTACAATGTATATATTGTGACTTATATTGTGGCTAAAAGTAGCATCCCCCCCCCCCCCACACACAAAAAAGTTTTTATTTGCCCCGCCTCCTGATCATACACATTTTCACACTCCTGAAAGTGAGATTGGGGGAGATTTCATATTTTAATTTTTAGGGAATCTACCATTTTGATTAAAAGTGAGAAAGAAGAAACACAAATACAAATGGAAATGTTGAGAGAAATGCTTCTCATGCGAAAAAAAAATTGCTTGTAACTTTGTTGCTAAACTTGTCATCCCTCCCACTCTCTCCCCAGCATCACCTTCCTTCATCCCATTTCTGTTCAGAGGTTTCAAATTTCTAATCGACAAATGATTCCTTTGAAGATTACTCGACTCCCTACAGAGTTGGAATGATTGTGTTTGAGGCAGAATAAATATAGCACCAGTATTTATGCCAAGTTTGATCACATAAATTTGATGCCCTTTTGTTGTGAGTCTGTAGTTCACAGAGGTTAATTTGTGTCACAAAAGTCAACCTTTTTTCAAAATGGAAGTTTTGTTTTGGTGCCCCTTTTTTCGTCATATGCTGTGAGATTGACAGTATGGGGTTTCAAGTTGTTGGCAAATTGTGATTGACATATATACACAGTCCAAAGAGGGAAAACATATAAAGAGAGATGTGTAAAGAGAAAATGCTCTAATAACTTAATTGACTGCTCTATTTGAAGAAGAAAAGGAAACAGAATAAGGACTTTCTAAGTTTCTAAGGTAACAAATAGTTTGCCTAAAGTTAAGGATTATATATGGGTGGGAGTGCGATAATAAGAACCGGTTTCTGACTGGTGTTACTATGGTGATGTGCCCTTTATGCTATTGATAAACCAAGATTGTTTGTTACCCTGTGGTGAGATGTGTGCCCTTTACAAAGCAGAGTGAGAATTTTTTTTTTTTTTAAAGTATTCCTAATTTCATGCCCTCTTTCACAATTTTAATAGCCACATTAGGGAAAATAATGTCATCATGTGATGTTTCATGGTCCATTGTTTTTCACTAGGTCCTATGGCTACAGAAAAGCCCATTGATTGCACCTGTTCCCAAACATGATGTGCCATTTCACATAAATGCTATTAGGTGTGTAGGTAGGGTATGAAAGGGGTAATAGAGAAAGGATGAATAGGTAACAGGTGTATGAAATTGTTGTGTGTAAGTTGTTATCAAAGAAGACAGATACCCATTGGGTGTGACATACAGGATCATGTGTGATGGATCTTGGATTCATGTTAAGTGCGCCATCAATAATAGAGTGTATTGATACAAATTGGAACGGCTCTAAGTAACTGCTTGATTTATTCAAATAAGACTGCATGTCTAAAAAAGTATTTTAAGAATTGTCATATTTGTCATGTTTCTCCTCTGAAAATATCAAGATGGCAAGATTTGTTCATTTTCATCTGCTCCATGGCAAGGTATATTTTTGCTTTCTGTGCTCATATTACTTGATGCTAGGCTGGGCAAGCATATTAACAAGCTTTCCTGGTTTTACTAGAAATTGGACATTCTTTTTATCAAGACGGCGTGTAGAAGAGTTGTGCAGTGATGAGTCCAAGTATGTTGTTAAGACTGTGCTGTTATCTAGAGTCCTCTGTTTTTTAGTACTTTCCCTTTGAAATTTCACGTTATTGTTTATAACCTTTTATGTAATTTTGTTGATTACATATTGTAACAAAATGTTGTTTCTGTCACTATCTCTAGCATTGTTCTTTGTTATATTGATTACCTTCAAATAAACATGAGTGATTCACACAAATTCTGTGAATTCCTGGTCTACACATCTAATACTATGCAGCTAGTATTAAACGAAACCCTATTTCTTGTGTTGTAAGACAATTGATCTTCATAGAATGAGCTTGTCTGATTCCGGAATGGTCAATGCCTTGCCATGCTGCTGCCATGTCAGGAAACCTGAGACTGATTGGTCTGGGCTTAGAATAACCGTAATTAGAATTGTGTCTACCGAGCATGTCATGTCAGGAATTATAATTCTAGCATTTTCATCAGCGTGGTGTTTGTGTTTGATCTTGAGATGGTGGTGGTGTTATTTGAGGGCCTCTGACTTCATCTTTGATTAGCAACTTGAGAATAGAAGCCACTATGTTTGTTTTTCTTTCTCTTTTCTGTCGCCCTACTTTTCTCCAATCTCATTCTCCAATTTGCTTCTTCTATTTCCTCTTCTCCATTTGCTCCTTTTGACTTCTTATATCTTCTCTCCTCTTCTTTAAATTTCTTCTTCTCTTTCTTATTCTAAATCTGCTTCTCCTTCCTTCCCTGGCGGAAATGATAAAATATGCTTTAGACTGTGTGGCTCCTGATTACATCATGGATCATCACTGACATTTAGAATGTGAAGTATCAGTTACATCTGGTTACCTGATATACGAATTAGATGAAGCATTTTATACTTTGATGATCTTGTAATAAACAATGTCCTTATGATATTTCCTCTTTGTTTTCTCCTTTTCTCATCAACATCGCTTTTGCCTGACCTTACTTCTGATGCTGTTGACGTAAATAGGTAAGTGTTGTTATTTCAGTTATGAAGTAATTCCTCAAACATATGTTTGTCTGTCCTGTGCGTGTACATATAGGGTCAATGGGGGATAAGTTTCCAAATTTTACGACATGGTTTTATGATGTTATTAAATTCATGTAAAAGGTAAATACATGAATCTGCCTCATTGATTTGCAATGATGGTTGACAAACACGCTTGATTTGTTAAAAGTGTATGCTTGGTGCATGGTCTCTGTGAGTGAAGGTTTGACACGCAATATGGCCTGCATGCCGTAAGGAGAGCTGTAGATGAGGGTAGGTGAGGGCATATCATTGTCATGTGACCATATCATGTGACCATGAGAGAGAGAGAGTGTCAAACTTCAGAATAAGGATGTGTATGTCCTTGCGTATTCAAGCTGGTATTTTGCTCTTCGAGCTACATTCTGGGGTAGTGTAGTAAAGCATTTTTATTAAAGGGGGTCATGGATGTAAGAAAAATTGTCCAGAAGATTGCACAAGGATCGTCTGATTGACATTAAGAAATATAATGTGAAGCATAGTCTTTTGATAAAAACGTGCACTTAGTATGTTGATTCAGTAATTCTGTGTTAGTATGTCTGTATTGTGACACTGTTTTGTCATGTTATTATGGTTGTTTGGAAGAGGATAAAGATGGAAGTCATTCCAGGAACACTATAATCATTTGACCACAATTTAGTGGAGTATAATCCTTGGGGCATAAGCT
>OZ022591.1:455000-612500 GCA_963669155.1 Arbacia lixula | reverse complement strand
ACATATAGCACCATTTTGCGTGGCACCTGAAGTGTGTAATAGTAGTAGTCCATGCAGAATGATTTGTATATCCATTTCTACTGTAGATAATTACATGAAAAAGATGTGGAAAGGAAAGTGAAGAGAAAAGAGGAGAGAGAGAGAGAGAGAGAGAAAGAGAGGGAGAGTGAAAGAGAGAGAAAGAGAGAGAGAGAGAGAGAGAGAGAGCATGAAAGAAAGAGAGAGTGAAAGAGAGAGAGAGATAGGGAGAGTGAAAGAGAGAGAGAGAGAGAGAGAGAGAGAGAGAGAATGGGTGGGGCACAATCGACTCATGAACATGCTATAATAATAATGTTTTGGCAAGAACTTCTCTGAAAAACATATTAAATGGGCCCACCCATCTTCTTTTGTGTGAGTACATGATGGACTCTCCTTCCCCTTGGCATTGACTTAATCTAGTTCCCACGTCCTGTCCAAGCCAGGTAACGTCTATGTCCCTGTGTTTTACTGGAGAGCTACCACATCACTGCAGGCTCTCAATTAGTCCGCAATCCTGGCTACATTGAGGGATTTCCGATGGACTTGGCAACCCTCATTTGTCTTGTCTTTCCTGTCCTCTACTCAGCTGCAAATCTCCAGCTGGCCTCTCTTGTTTGTATCTTGTCAGCCCGTTTCCTTGGGAGATACTCCCTCCTCTCTCTGTCCCCCTCTCTCTCTTTTCCTATTCCCTGTCATTTTGTTTATCTGTATCCATCTATCTTTTCTCTACCCCTTCCCCTCTCCATCTGTATATCTATCCCTAGTTGTCTGCCTATATCTCTCAGTCTGCCTTTCTCTTTCTCTCTCTCCTTATTTCTCTCTCCATAATTCGTTCTCTCCCTCCCCCCTCTCTCTGTCTGTCTGTCTGTCTGTCTGTCTGTCTGTCTGTCTGTCTGTCTGTCTCTTTCTCTCTCTGTCAGTTGTGTATGTCTTGTTTGCCCATATCCAGGGAGATTCTCCTATTTATCTCCTCTCCTCTGTCTATGTCTCTGCTCATTCCGTCTCTTCATCTGCCTAACTCTCTCTCTAGCTTTGATTTTACCTTTCCCCCCTCTCCATCTCAATGTGTCTTTCTGCCTTTCACTACATGTTTCACTTCTCTCTTTCTCTCTGGGTCTCCATTTTCAACATCTCTCTATATCTGTTGATGTGTTTCTCTGTCTGTTTGTCTGTCTCTGTCCCTGTCTCTGTCTGCCTCTCTTTTTTCTCTCTCCCCATTTCCACTGTTCCTCCCTCACTCTGTTTCTCTTTCACTCTCTCCCCATCTTCCCTCCTCTTCCCCATCTCTTGCACTCACCTTCTCCCTCTCCCTGCTACCCTCCCTGCCCCTCTACCCGCCCCCTTTCCCTGCACACCTCCTCTCCCTAGAGGGCAGTGTTTTTGTGAGGCTAAACGTTGGTGTGTTCGTGTTATTGATTGAGGCTGAGGAGGATCTTTCTGAGCCGCAGCGGTTTGGCTAGCAGCCCTTCAAGCCGTATCACACTGCATATGCAGAGAAGCCCACAAGGCTGCTCTGTGTAGTCCCACCTGCACCAGTCCATGTATGCTGTATGCTCTACTGCCTCGGAATATATCCAGCTTTCAGGCTAAAGCTAGTTTGGTTTACAGGCTTTGATGTCTGTTTTTATGGATTTTTTACTTAAAAAGAGTAATACATTTATTCAGGTCAAGTACTCGTGAGATTAAACCTCCCTTTTTTCCAAACTGAGTCAAAGGACTCAAATAGATTTTGTAATTGCTTGGATTGCAGATATCCAAGGAAAAAGATATAAGCCTTTTACCAATCCTTTTAACTAACTTTTCTGCATTCATTCATGTGAATTAATTTGAAGGGTTTCATTCTCCTTTAAATTCTTGGTACCTTTAACTTAGTACAGAGTAATGTTCAGTCTAACACAACCATTGTTGCAGTGTGTATGCATCTAGCCAAAGGAAAGTGGGTGTGTGGAGAGGGAGCTGCGTTTACACACTGTATCGCCGATACTATTGCCAAGTGTCCGCAATCTTGAGTGCAATGTAAACACACACATGGTAGATATGTTTCCATTTGTACTAGCTGCTCTTCAAACAGTATTGAAAGGGGGAAAATGTGGGAAAGTTGTTCATGTTACACTTACAGAGACGTTGTTGCAAATGTTCTTGAATTGTTCAGTGTTGGTTTATTTCCTGTAATTGTATCTGTGCTCGTATGTATGTATGTATGTATGTATGTATGTATGTATGTATGTATAGATGTATAAGGCTTGTGCAGAAAAAATGCAATTGACAGGATTAATATTACATCTATTATGGGATTAGGATGGGCTTTTATCATGACTTACAGGTACAGCCATTTGCAATAGATTTTCATTTCTTGTATTGGGTGGATATTTTTAACAGTATTTTTTCCCCCTAATATTTAGTTTTGTCGAGATAATTTTGTATTTTAGGCCTGCAAAAGAAATACCCTCCCTCTAGGTGTCACAAGTATTTAAGTTTGACAACAGATTGACCAATCAATCTTATACTATGGAGAGTAACAGAACAACAAAAAAGAATATATAATGTCTCTCTGCAAAACATTCAGTTCTTTGAATCATGCATGAATGCTGCCATGTTCCCAGACCTCTTCATGTATACACACTTTGTCATTTGAAATGTATGCATTTTTTCCTATATGTGGCATTTTTCATGAAGGAGACGATAAGATGATAGAGAAATGCACTATGAATAATGCAGGGTGCCACCTGTTTGCTTGAAAGGGGTGAAAAGGGAGGGGGGGGGGCAAGAGAGAAGGAGAGAAGGAATGGAAGAGGGAAAGGGATCATGTTTAATTGGCAGAGAGAGATAGAGAGAGGGGGGAAAATATGGAAAATGTAAAGGAAGAGAGAGAGAAGGGCATTAGAGACATAAAATAAATCAAGTGGATGGAAGAGGAAGAGATAGGAGGGAGGAAGAGAGGGATTCCATGGATGGAAAGAGAGAAAAGGGGAAAAGCATCAAAATAAGATTACCCCCAAATGGGCAAAAAGCATCGGCAGCTATATTCGAATAGTAGAAAAAGCATTGAAAGAAGATATCTGTAACACTTTGACCTTTGCATATTGGTCACCCTCTCATAATGACGTCTTTACGGAGGCATGCCTGGCCAGGTTGACTGTTGCGTCTCTTGACGGTGTGCGCAAGGGGCCAGGAGCTAGAAATATCGAGGAGAAAGAGAGAGAGGATGAGGAAGAAGGAGTGAATAAAATCAGACCAACACCAGACACCCGTAGTGATGTGTCCATTTTCATGGGTAATCTAAGTCAATGTTGCTTGCTCCTTGCGTGGCTGGCCGACTGGCGTAGTCAACCTAACTCTGCCCAGGGACTGCAGTGATGTCAGTGTCGTTACCAGGACAGCTGCAAGAGAATGGTTGTTGTGTGTCGCCCACTCTATCTCTCTGTGGGTCGTGAAGGATTGAGAAGAGGAACCAACTCTCAGGTTCGTATTGGGGGCGGTTGGCCTTTTATGAGTCACGGATCAGAGGTAAATGTTGATCTGGAGCTATAACCTACAGTCGTAATCACAACAAACTTTGAGTGTCAGTTTCAGTGAGTTCAAGGCTAGAGGGGAAGACACTTGTTGTGCAATTTATTTGTGGTTGTTCAACACATGTTTTCCTGTTGAATGTCATTTATAATATTTTTGTGCAAATCGATGAGGATATTAAAGCATGTGCTGTAGATGTCATTAACTTTCACCAACCATTACAAGAGAAGTGAGTAATGTGTATTGGCCTGCTATTTACATGTGTTCTTTGTAAGGAGGATAATTTAGTTTAGATTGAGTTGAAGTGGAAGATTGATTTTAGATTGATATGCCGTAATAGTAAGACATACACAACTTTTTCTTTAACTGTGTAGTAACGTGTTGTGATATTCACCTGTAGCTAATGATTCATTACCAATTAGTGGAATGCACTCATTGTTGTATTACCATTAGTAATGTAATATTTAGAAGATGTGGTTAACATTTGACAAAAATGGTCTAATTGGTTTATTGAGGAGTACTAGAGACAGGTATCATGTCTTCATATAATTAATTTTTCGGAAGGGAAGAGAAGCATTGATGTAGGAAGGGAGAGAAGTAGAAATGGGTGCAGTGAGGTAAAGATACTTAAAGATTGTCCGTCCCTTTTGCAAGCTTAAAATTTGAAATCGTCTATCACGATCGTAAATTGAAGAAAGTGTGATTTAAGACCATTTCTAAGAATATAGCATGTTGAAGCTTTCTGTATATGTAAAAAAAATCAGCCGTTAAATTTCAAACCGACTTTTTTCGTACTACGAAAAAAGTATTAGTCTTTGTTACAGTATCTATGTGGTTATTATGTGTGTGTGAAATCCTAATTTTATGAGTAATTACCAAACTTTGGAGATGATTTCTTCTATAGAACATTTTTTTCATAATGCGTTTTATAATTTAATAAACAGATTACTCAATAAAGCAGATATTTCAACACAAACAACTAAGAGCCTGAGATAAAGACTATTAATCAGACGTTGTTGACGTGCGTTATTTGAATTTTACACTACGTATCAGTTTCAAATTGTGAATATAGAGCTTGCTAACACTTCTCTACATGTTTTGCCAATGTTTCGATTGTTTTGTGGTGATCTGAAAAAGGGACGGGCTGTCTTTAAGTGTAACTTGTAAGAGACAAAAAGAGTGAAAGAGAGAAAGAGCGGGATCTAAGGGAGAGGTAGAGAGGGGGATGGGGTTGTTCAGAATGAGAGGAGGACAAGTGGTATCCATGTTCTGATCATAAATCTAAATGGCCTCCACCTTCTGTCATCAATCAGGAAGCTGAAATCAGATCCCAATGGTCTGTTAGCAAGAAGCCTGATGTTGCTGTGCTCATAAATCTTCTGCCTAATATCAATTCTCAATTACAGCTTGATGATTGATGGGGCTCTTCCTGCCCATCAAGTTTAACTCCTCCTCTACCAGACTCCATCCTGCCCTATGGGAAGGAATGTGTATAATCTGTCCAATGATACCTCAATGGTGCATAGAGAGTTAACTCAGTAAAGTCCAAGCTCATTGAGTGATAAAAACCAGTTCAATTAATTTCTAGTTTATGTTCTCCTTTTGGAACTCTGAATTCAGAAAGATTGACAGAATAATAATCATTATTTTCCATTACTTGTGATGCTCAAAGTGCTTGAATTGTATAAGTTTTGATCAAATAAAATTGTTTTGTAACTGTTGATTATATGAATATCACTAGAACAAATTAATTGACTGAGATCTAATGAGGGAAAGACGTAATGGGAATTTTGATTGAATGTGTTCATGCAAATATAGATATATGAATGGATAGGACTATGAAAAGAGAAGAGACAGAATGAAAGAGAAAGAATAAATGCAACAACAGAATAAGAAAAATACTGGCTTCCAAGAAATGCATTTTTGAGAAGAATAAT
Source organism: Arbacia lixula (assembly GCA_963669155.1). Taxonomy (NCBI): domain Eukaryota; kingdom Metazoa; phylum Echinodermata; class Echinoidea; order Arbacioida; family Arbaciidae; genus Arbacia; species Arbacia lixula. The sequence goes on along the minus strand of OZ022591.1, from coordinate 607,035 downwards.
AGATTCACACATGTATCTGCGTACTTCTGATGTTTCAGTTTCAAGTTTTGAGTAAACTAATACTGTGCTTGCTGACCTGATTTTAATGTTTTTGCCTTTAGTGCTGGTACCAAAATGGGAGTCTACATTAGCCCGATGTGACAAAATAGCTAGCTAGTTCATGATTGGTATAGCTAGCCAGATCACAAAAAAGCTAGCTATTTGCATCTCCATTAGCCAGATCAGGCGAAATAGCTAGCTCTTTGGTCGAGAAAATTTCCCAAGAAATCTTGGGCTAGATGGCCAAATAGTGAGCTAGTTCGCAAACTAGCTCTCTATTTCGCAGAGCATCTTCATTAGCCTGAAACTTTCTTGATCCCATCATGCATCATCGAGATAATGTACGCGTCCTGAGTTTCGAGCTTACATATTCTGGTTTTCTTTTAATGAAGACGCGATTGCAACTTCAGGCTATTTCCCAGGATCAGCAAACCAGCTCGCTATTTTGTCAGATCAGGCGAATGCAGACGCACCAACAGTGCGATGCATGTATAAAGGTCACCTTGTAAGCTTGGCAGTGAGGTATAAATATTGCCATATTTAGCCAAACAGTGCTTGATGTTTGACTAGCCTTGAGTAGCCATTCCTGTCTGTTCCACAGGGAGAGAGCATGCATCTTCTCCCTCACTGCCCTGAAGGTGTGCTCAGAGAGAAGAGGGTGTCAAAGACTTCAAGACGCTTCTAAGAAATAGTTGTTGACACTCTTCAGCACAGGATATGAACCCTCTTTGAAGTGATAGGGGATGTTTTTCTAAGTTTTCCCCAGGAGATTTGGCAACATCTATCAACATCAATGTGGAGGGCCCACGATATTGTGGTCTGAAAAAATAACTTTTTGAGTGCTGATATTAATAATAAAGGACATAAAAGGGCAAAAGTTTATGCAAAAAGAAAATCTCAATGTCATTGTTCTTACCTTTGTTGTGATTTTTTTTAATGTGAAATTATCTTGAATGCCTAATATGATTAATCACAACATGTTGAAATGTAAACATTCCGTATACAGTAAAGTCTTTCTCCCTTCAAATTGGCACAGCAATAAATAGATGTATTATTTGCGTTGTAATGTATACTAGTCAGCTTGTGACGCAAACAGTCGTGTTTTCCACAAGTGATTTATACCCACCTTTTTTTTATTATGGAAAGATAGTAATTGAGCTCACTTGCTATTGGTTATGATATTGTTAAAAACAAGATCATGAAGCATTTTCACAGAAAAATAGATAATTCTTTGATATCAGAGGGCATGAAACAAATAAGAATGTCTGTTTTCGGTTTTTTTCGGATCCATACCACTTTCTATAAGAGTAACTGATCTTGCAGTCTGTGTTGATTTGTGCAGGTTGCGGCAATGCTTTCCTGGAATTCAGGAAAGTGGGAAGGGCAGGGTAAGGGGGGCGGTGTGTAGCATTTTCAAAACGAATTTGCATACCGACCACAAACACAATTAACTGACGATTGCAAAAGGACAGCTTTGCATGCAGTCTCCCCTTCTCTTCGTATTCTAGACTTTGGTTGTTTTGAAGCGGTGAAAGAGTCCTGTAAAGTGTTTTAACCCGGGATGAAATGCGTCACTACTGAGTTGTGGAATATGCGCATGGCAGGCATCATTATCACATTGTGTCTCCTACCCATCATGCACACGACCTCTGCGTAACCGTCCTCTGCATCGCAATTAGATCAATTTGCTGTTCCAGAAGTGTAGGCTGGGATCAAGACTGTATACATGTTTTGTTAATGTGCATTTTCATGTTGTATTTGTCCCGTCAAGATCAGGTCATTCTGTCAAGAGATGAAATTGTTCATGCTAAGTTTATTACAGCCAGACCAATTTCGTGAATAGTTTGGATTTAGAAAAAATACCAACAGCCTGGAGATAAGGCTAAGAGCCCCACACACATGAAGGGTGTCATGATGAGTGATGATAATGTTCACAAAATAACAACAACTTCCTTGTGAATCTGTCTCCCTCTAGCTATCACCAATCCTCTCTCTCCCTACTCATGGTCTTTTCAAATCAACCTGTTGCTAGGATATTGTCTCTCTTTCAGGACCGGCTGTAGATGATTTGGTTTAAAGGGCATATACTGTACTAGGAAGACGACAAATCCTTCAAAAGGTGATCGGCCTTAAATGGTCTTAAATTCATGTAATGTCCATTTGAGAAACTTGCTGAAAGTTATTTGCTCTCAAATGATCCACATTTGGAGTAATTAGTGATTAAATCACATATCCTTAAATTGTTTGACGAACATTTTGAGGAATTGTGATTTAATCACTCATTACTCCAAATATAGATCATTTGAGAGCAAATAACTTTCAGCAAGTTTATAAAATGGACATTACATGAATTTAAGAACATTGGCAAGAAGATTGCTCATGACCTCCTTTTGAAGGCTTTGTTGTCTTCCCAGTACAGAATGTGCCCTTTAAACCTTTGTGTGCTAGATATATTGCTCCTCAATGAGATTTGTATGCATTACTTGTGATAACAGTCACACGTTACATCCAGAGAGTTACATCCAGAGAGTTACATCCAGAGAGTTACTCGGCAGGATTGTGAGAGGAAGAGAAGACTCGTTGTGGGCGTCAGATCCAGGTTGATGCTTGACATGTTAAAGCTGTGTGCATACTTGGCCAAGTTCCTCCTCAAGATGGAAGCTTGCGTACGGCAAAGTCTAGGATCTAAAACGAGCAGAAAGTCATGCATAGAGATCTAGGCAGAGCTACCTCTCACCAAGTGGTCCTCTGCTCTTTACTCTAAATACATCTTAGTTCCTACTTTGCTCTGATTCTTAAAGAATGACCCCAAACCATGCCAACAGGACTTTGAATCCATTCTGTACTGAACTCACCTATTTGTGGCCTGGTTTTTCGTCACTTCTGAGCAGTGCAACTCCTGCATAATCTGCTGTTTGGACAATAGATGACAGGCAATGAATAACTTTACATTCGTTCTAGGGTTCAGTAATGGGATAAGCACTGGTAACGTTAGTAAATAAGATTGACATTACTTTAACTATGACTTGCAGCTGCTCTTAACGATACGATACATACATTATTGCAGACACAGTCACAGTCATCATCACAGTCATCGTCACAGTCACAGTCATCGTCACAGTCATAGTCACAGTCACAGTCATCGTCACAGTCATAGTCACAGTCACAGTCATAGTCCCAGTCATAGTCACAGTCACAGTCACATTCACAGTCACAGTCACAGTCATCGTCACAGTCATAGTTACAGTCACAGTCACAGTCATAGTCACAGTCATAGTCACAGTCATCGTCACAGTCATCGTCACAGTCATCATCACAGTCACAGTCATAGTCACAGTCATAGTTACAGTCACAGTCACAGTCATAGTCACAGTCATCGTCACAGTCATCGTCACAGTCACAGTCACAGTCATCGTCACAGCAACAGACACAGTCACCGTCACAATTGTGGCAATCAAAAACTCTATTGGCTCATACTATTTACAACTCTTCACTACAAGCTGAGATCTTTTTTTCTCCAGTGTACACAAGCAATGGGTCTGGTATTCACAGACTAACTATCATCAGCTACTATGCGTTACCTAGCCTGCCCCATTTCATTTTGTCTCCTTGCTGTTCAAATAGCGCGAGGTCAGAGCTGCTAGATTGCGTGGTTATTGGGGAAACGAGAACATGATTCTGTTACGCAGGAATGCAGGCGAGTTTGCGGTGGTGCAAATCACATTTCCTGGGTAATATCGGGTTTTCCACCTCGGTGTTTGCACAAGGTATTTGCTCAGATGAGAAGAAATTGAATTTTTCATTGAAAAGGCTTGTGTGTAACAAACTCCACTGCATTATGACATGTTAAAGGAAGTGTTGGATCAAGGCAAACATATTTCATGGGTTTTTTAATGACCTGAAATGGACATACTTTTAATTGGAATGTAAGGGACTATTAAAGTACATGTGATATTAATTTGCTTGTGTCAAACGAGTGAAGACATACACATATTCAGTGATGCACACAGACGGTATGATTGTGTGCTAAAAGGATAGAAAAGAGAAAAAAATGACTAGATGAAAAACTGATGCATTGTGCTTTGTTAAGAATAAAAAAATTAGGGTTGCGATTGGGCTTTATTTAGGATTATGTTTAGTGTTGGGGTTAGGCATAGTGTTGGATCTTGGTGTGAAGCTAGAAATATGATTAATATTCAGTAGGGTCGACCAAATAATCTACGCACTAGAAAATGTTGGCATGATGCTTATTCCTCATGGTACACTCTAGAAGGCTGTTCAGCCTACAAATGGTATTAGCTAGGCATTGATGAAAGAAGACAAAGAGAATGAACAGACAGGCATCTCAGTATACGGGACTGTATGGAAATGATTGATCCCATTCATCACTGCATGCCGACACTGAAGTTTCAGAATTCCTCTTAGCAAAACACCCCCTAAACTTCTGCACAAGTGAGCAAGGCTTAACGCAGGGAACTGATGGATACCCTCTTTTCATGGGATGTCGCCCCAATGTTTGAAATCGCTCTCAAGAATAACATTCATGTGATGCATTTGTGTGTACTTTGCATCAGATTCCCAGAACGATGCATCAGGTCTGCTCTACATTGCTTTCACCTCTCTGGAAACTAGATCGTTGAAGGCTGTTGAAGTTGTGAAAGTTAACGAGGTTATTCATGAAGAATGCATGTGACACCATTTATACAGACAGAAACAGAGACAGACAGGCAGAAAGAGAGAGAAACAGAGATAGAGAGAGAGAGAGAGAGAGAGAGAGAGAGAGTGAGAGAGAGAGAGAGGGAGAGAGAGGGAGAGAGAGAGAGAGAGGGAGGGAGAGAGAGAGAGAGAGAGAGGGAGAGAGAGAGAGAGAGAGAGAGGGAGAGAGAGAGAGAGAGAGAGAGAGAGAGAGAGAAAGAATGATTAATGTAGCCCAGAAATGTGAACCCTGTAAAACCACAAAAGCAGTGCCATAGAACTATCATATGCAGGAATACTGCGCAAAGTGTTGTCAATCATTTTGATCAGGGTATTTTGAACATGGACTAATTTGATAAAGCAATTTTCCATCATATTTTCCTGAAATCAAATGAGATCTGGACTTGTTATGAGAGCAGAATCATTCCCTTTAACCTTCTTAGTCCCACAAGTGCATAAAGTGTGTAGTAACTTCATGTGACTTTCATGGCTTGGTTCTGAGATGGGTCATATAAGTGCGGTAGTTAAGGGTGGACACCCACTCACTCTCTTGAGACGTCCAGCAATATATAGGGCCATGTACTCCTTCCCTTCCATCCTGCGATCAGGCTTTAGTATTTCCGCAGATTCGTCGATTCCTGGTAATATCCATCAGGAGGACTTTTATTGCTTGGTGTAATCATGTTTGTGAGGTCCAGCTCTGCCTTGCTTAGCAGACAGGGTGGAGTCAGAGACCGGCCAAACGATCACCGACGTCCATTACCAGAATGAATCTTCACAGAAGTTTCTTGTGAGATGTCTTGAAGGAGCGGGAGCCATTGCCGGTAATGACTGAAGTCAATGGTGTGAGAAGGATGTAATAAGGATGTACTTCTTTGATTGTGGGCGGCGCTGTAACGGAGCAGCGCACAGGACGACGTCTTGGGTCCGCAATTCATTTCACACCGGAGGTTTTTACTTCCTTCTTGTCCCTTTTTTTTTGCTCCCGTCTGAGCGCTCCCTAAGTTGGATCTCAATTTGATTATTTCAATAAAATTTGAGTGTGTGATTGTCTTTAGCCTGAGGTGAGCCCAAGGGAAGCTCTCTCTCTCTCTCTTACATCCCCCCTTCCCATCATGCATCATGCGAACTCCACTGAACTATGAATGACAACATCTATCTATCCTCTAGGTTTGGGCTGTAAAACAAAGTGAGATGCTCAATTGAAAGAAGACATTAGATTGAATCTGCACTATAATCTTATTTTTAAATGAGCTCTGAGGAAAATAGCAAGGAAATGTTCAAATAATGCATGAAGGCCCATTGGTTAATTTCGTTGGGTGATGTTGGTGATGGGGGATGCCTAAAAGGCTAGCAACATTTACAATTTGTATGTGGACTTAACGCATGTTGCCGAAATAAAATGATTTACCATGATAATCCTTAAGCTTGTCTGAGGTTTGTCTGACCAGCAGCAACTAATGGATTCAGAATGCATTCCATGCATTGAACCTGCATCACTGGGGACAGGTGCATGTGATGACTTGTTACTAGGCAGTCAGGAGAAAAGCTTCCATTACTTGTAATACATTATGAAAACAACTTATTAAGTAGTAATGAATGTAAAAGGACTTGAGATTAGGGCACATTAGCATTAAAAGTTACAGGGTGTCGATTGAGGCTATAAACATTTAAACAGTGTATCAAATATTGAACATTGAGCTTTCTTTTAAGATAAGTGTCAAACTAGGTCTGTGCTCAAGAAGAAGTACAGAAATCACACAGCAACCAGTGAAATACAAAAATTGTGATCATTAGGAGCTACATATTATATTTCACCAATGTTTAAAGTTCACAAAAATGAGATGAAATGGAAATAAAAGGATAGGTCTGAAAAGCCATAAATTAGTTAAAAGGGGGAAACTGTAAAGGTTGTTTCTAATCTTCATGTAAATGTATTTAGTTGATATTTTAGTTCTAGAGGAGAAAAGATACTTTACCAAACACACATACCATGAATAGATTCTATGAGGAGAAAGCGCTGTTCACAGCACAGAATCCTACCCTGTGCAAACGGGGCCCCTGTTGAAAGATTCATTCTCACTTGTGGTTATATAGACAAACACGCGCCCAAAGATAACAAGACACAAATTTGGCGGCTGTCCTATATACGGTGCATCAGCGATCGAGGAGAAAGTACATTTGCCTGGCACTAGTGTGTTAATGGAACTACGTCGTCTCTCTTTTTGTTTAGTGTGATATATAGCGTCGTATCAGATATCTTCATGTGGATTGTGACACTGGCTGGCCGAACATGTGTTCATTAAATAAGAATAGAGTTGTGCTCAAGTGGTTCATAAAGAATGAGGGAGGCTGGGTAACTAAATGTCAGGGATGTGTGAGAGAGATAAGGTGGGAAGGAGAGGGAAAGGAGGAGGTGGGAGGGGGTGGGGTAGAGTAGGGTGGGGTGGGGTGAGCAGAGAGGTGGGAGGAAGAGAGGGAGAAGGCTTGACTATGTAGTATACAAATTAAATGAATTTTAAAAAATGAGATGTAAAATTAGGATTGTGAGAGAGATAGAGTAGAATATATATCTCTAATTCTTTTTTATGTGTGTGGTCATGTTTCTAATGATTTTACTGGATTATTTCGTAGTTCTTTTTAGTACATGAGCCAAGTTCTTACGCCTGTTCATTCAATATATAGGCTATAGACTTCTGTCCAGACTTTGTAACATCTTATTTTGTTGTCTGTATATTTAAATGTTTACATCAGCTTTCTTCTTATGAGCCTGGATCAAAAAGGTGCTGTCTGTTTTCCCCTTACTCTCAACGCAAACTAGTTTGTTTCGTAGAATACAGTCATGGTCTGAATGTTCAGATCTTATCTTTTTGCTATAGAAGATGGGGAAAAAAAATCCGAACAACCTATAGAGTAGGCTACACCCATGGAGCTATCGATTGCAGCAGGTATATCGCTTTCACCGCTGCCCTTATAAAGAGGGAGAAATTAGAGGATTCATGGTATGCACTGGCACGTTGCATGCCCCAACATGCATAGCAATTTTAAAACGGTCCCGGCAAAATGCACGAATGTTTGAAAACAAATAGAGGAGAGGGGATTGCGATTCATATGGGATTAGGCTGTTTTCTCTCCCTCAAGCCTCCGGTAAAAGCAATTTCTTGCCTGATTTTTGTCATCTACTAATAAATTGGATGAAAGAATTGCATGGATTTGGGTGATGGAGTGAATGATTGAGTGTATGAATGAGGAAGTGATTAAATATTTGACATATCCATTGATTAATTAATTGGGTCATTCATTGTTTTTTCCTTCATTTATATGTCTGCTTGAACATTTACCTAGCTGTCAGTGACTCAAGTTTTTGGAAGTTTAGTTTGGGAAGTTTGTTTTGGGGTGTTGATTTAGGTAAATGTATGATTTTGCTGCAGTGACATGTGTTGTCACGAATTTGTTGTGCTTCTGGTCTGATGTCATTGTGTTACAAATTGTCTGGTGACATTATATTGGCAATCGACTGGTGTCATTGTGTTGGAAAAAGTCAAAGTGTAGAGAACTGGGTGAGAAGGGAGTCTTGTTTCATCACAGGATTACAGTCTCCACAAACAATATTGTAAACTCATTCTCAAATTTAGAAAAAAAAATTCTCCCTGTGACCTTTCAAATGCTAACGGTATGAATCTATGCCACATAACATTGTAAGGGTAGCTTTTATCAACCGTAACCTTTCAGTTACATCTTTATTTACCCACCTGTTAGAGTAGTTTTAAATGGGTTGTGGAGAGATGCTTATAGTTTACCTGACCCCAACTACATATATGAAATATTCATAGTGGTAATGCCCCAGGCACTACAAGGAGAACTGTAAATAGAGCATAAATGCAAACAGGGCTAATACGACTGTGTGGACAAAGATGGGGTAGGTTACACAAAATGCAACCTGACGCCATGTCAGGCATCCATAATGACGCCCACAAGCATAAATGTTGAAATCTGTATGGATAGGGAGGGGGTAGGTTACAAATAATTAAACTTTGCCTTCCAGCTAGCCTCATCTTAAATCAACGGTTGTTGGGTGCTACTCAAGACTAGCGTCAGACCTCTTTTCCTCCCCAGCATGCACCGCCAAAAGGAGGTTAAGACACAAGTTTTTGTGATTGAGCGTCTGGGCTTGAATTTCAGTAAGCGATCCCTTCCACAGGCTGATGCCTGCTGGCAAATGGCCAGATAGGCTACTGCAAACTTTGGAGAGGGATGGGGAAGAGAGAGAGAGAGAGAGAGAGAGAGAGAGAGAGAGAGAGAGAGAGAGAGAGAGATGGCAAATCAATAGACATACAAAGAGAGGGAGGTGGGGAAAGGGAGAGAGAGAGAGAGAGAGAGAGATGGCAAATCAACAGACATACAAAGAGAGGGGGATGGGGAAAGGGAGAGAGAGAGAGAGAGAGAGATGGCAAATCAACAGACGTACAAAGAGAGGGAGGTGGGGAAAGGGAGAGAGAGAGAGAGAGAGAGAGAGAAAGGAGAGCACTGAAATCAAGTTTGTGAGCAGACTTGTAAGGAGCCACTTTACATCTTGTTGCCATGTAAAACCATGCCGTCTTGTTATAGGCGTCTGGAATCCAAGATTGATTTCGGAAGGAAGGCTTAAACTCTCTCATCCTCTCCTCAAACCAGGAGATATAACCTGTCAGTAGAGGGGCTTGGCTTGGGGGGGGGGGGGGGGGGGGGGTCGAGGTGTATGTTAGAGTAGGAGAAGGATCTCTCATCCAAAGCTCTGACCCATTGTGCATGCACATGACCATCATAACTGATGTGTTCTGCTGGAACCTTACAGGTGCTACCACACTAATGAGACACCCCAGAACCATGGGGATGGTTCCATTTGGCTGTTGACATAATATATTCAAATTTTTGAAAGCTTTCCTCTTGGCTGCCTAGTTAGGAGCTATTACTTTCTTCTGTTCAGAGAAGTACTGCTTCAGTGGGTGGAAATACACTCCACATCTTGTGTTACTACATTCCCTTGAAGAAATGCAATGTCAACTATCACTGTGTCCCTATGTTACTTATCACTGTTTAGTTTCTGAGTTACCTGACATAGCACCAAACACTGCATGTGCATGTGCATCCATGTATATTCACATCTACTCTTGATTTCAAATGCATGTATGCATTTATGTGTTGTATCAAAGGCTTGTGAAGAGTTAACACGCCGTAAGTCACTTGTATTTTTAAAGCAAGTTTCGTAAAATAGGGATGGGTCATCATTTAAGTCTTAGTATGATGTTATCATGTCCTTAAGGATGATGATGAGTTGAAGGGGGAGACTAGGGGATAACGATAAGGAGCTTTTGAAAGTATTTTTGTCCCGAGAACTGGTGGATTAAGAAGCCTTTCTAGTCTAGCCATCATGAGATTGATGTGACGTCTGCTTCTGCTAAATCATGCACATTCAGGAATAATACAGAACATTAGCTCGGTTTCACATTTGCAAATCAGGGTTTTCCCCCAAATGATAAAGGTTGCTACCTTTGTAAAAGGTGGTTGTAGAGGTGGTTTTTCGAATTTTAATGGCTGATTGTGAATTGTGTGCTAATGTGAGGAGAGAGAGAGAGAAAGCTAACCATGCATAATGAAGGAAGCATGTCTCTATGCCTTCAGCTCATCAGGCAGTAAACGTAGGAGAGGCACACAAAACCATGGTAACACTAATGCCTAGTTCACACCGATGCCGAATGTCGTGCTTTGAATCGGCGATCAATTCGGCGTCATACTTTTCAAAAAATCTCACGATCTCCTCAGCACAGTTCACATCGACGCCGAATGTTGCACTTTAAATGTATGTATCTTGTTTGTTTTTTGTGGAAATGAAAAGTTGAATCTTGACTACTATGCATAGGCAACAAATTGTCTAAATCATCCAATTTATATCAACATAAACAAAATAACATATGAGACTGATCAAATTTGCCCAGCCATTGAGCAACTAAATCAGCTGTATCCCCTCCAATTTCATTAACGGAGATATATGTTATATATGTCACAAAACATCTATCATATATCCATTCAGCTTTTGCAGCAATATCTCTTTTCTCCATTTCTCTTTCTCTAATATATCAAAAGCGTAATCCGTATCCCTCATTTGTCTTGAATATATTGCTATACTATTATATGTCCTCTGAGGACAGGCCTAAATCTTTCCCAGAAGCCATTGAGGTATTACCATGGTAACTAGATAATTAGTTTGTGGAAGAGAATGGGTAGAAGGTCAGATGATTTTGTTTCTTGCAATCCATTGTATTGTTACGTTCTGGACATTGTCTTTTTGTTGGAGTAATCAATGCGTGCATGCAGCGTTTAAGTCATAACAGCGGGCCATGCTAACCAATCAATAAAAGGGAATTATTTATTGTCCATTCATGGAAGCTCACACAGCGGTAAACATTTCAATTTATAATGAAATTACACAACGTGCAAGATTGCTTGCAACATATTTAGACATATATATATGTGTGTGTGTGTGTATTTGGACACAAACAAATAAAACAAATATTTGGACATTGTTTGCAGAAGAACAGAGTTGATATTCTACACACTAGTGTACTGTTAAAAATGAATGGAGGCCATATTGTATGTGTGTGGCTCAAATGAGTGTCAGGTGGGGAACAACCTGCAATTTATGTATTATCAATTATCATTGCTGCTTATGCAGTCTGCAACTTCTCTGTTTTAAAAAAAAAAAAAAAGGCCACTCACTTGCCTCATGATCGATGATGGCCCTCTCTTTATGTGATCATTTATGGACAATTTGCCTTCCGATGGGCTGAAGGCAGACTTCATCGTTTACAATGCCAGCAGTTTCGTACCAGAGGTCCGGATGTGATTTTCTGGCAGATCGGAGAGCAATCTGCTTTTGATGGGAGTCGTGGAAACTGATCTGTATAGCTCTAGGCTTCCTGAGCTAGAACCAGTGTTTCTAAATGTGATTAGTATGATTGTGGTGGATAAAAACACAAAAACTCCTCTTCTGAAGCTCAGAAATTGCTCTAGGAATTGTTTAACCCTTCCATTCAAGACAAAATTCTGCTTTGAACATTATAGTGTTGCTGAGCACAGCACAAATGGCACAAACATATGTTAAAATATTGCTTAGTTTATATTGTTTATATTTGTTTCTATTTTTAATATTTATTTGATTTGCTTTGTTTTGGTTAAACTATTGTGCTGTTTATATCCGATTTTACTAAAACCACTATTTTGAATCAGCAAAGAGTGTTTTAACAAATGTATCCATCAAAATTGTAGGAAGCCCTGATTCAAGAGATGTGAAGTGGGTGTGGGTGATATCAGTTCTGCTTTACCCCCGTCTTGTTCACGTCACACACTTCTCCCATCCCCCTACTGTCCCCCTCCCATCTCCCCCTCCTATTTGCCCCTCCTCTATCCATCTTGAACCTGTCCAGCCCCCTCCAACCCCTGTCACACTCCCTCCAGTAGCCCTTATACTCCCTCCTATCCCCCTTGTGTTCCCCTTCTCTCTCCCTCTTGTCCTCTCCAGCCCCCCTCCAACCCCTGTCACACTCCCTCCAGCAGCCCTGCCACCTTTTCACACCCCCATCCCATCCCCATCCAGCCCCCCTCCTGTCTCAATCCAGCCCCCTCCCGTCCCCCTCCCGTCCCCCTCCCGTCCCCCTCCCGTCCCCCTCCCGTCCCCCTCCCGTCCCCCTCCCGTCCCCCTCCCGTCCCCCTCCGGTCCCCCTCCGGTCCCCCTCCCGTCCCCCTCCCGTCCCCCTCCCGTCCCCCTCCCGTCCCCCTCCCGTCCCCCTCCCGTCCCCCTCCCGTCCCCCTCCCGTCCCCCTCCCGTCCCCCTCCCGTCCCCCTCCCGTCCCCCTCCCGTCCCCCTCCCGTCCCCCTCCCGTCCCCCTCCCATCCCCCTCCCATCCCCTCCTGTCCCCATCCCATCTCATCCTTCCCCCCTCCTTCCCCAATCCCGTCCCCCTCCTGGCCTGCATCTGAGCTGAGAGGAGTCATGCGGGTCAGTGGCTGAGCTGAAAGCTCATGAATTGCAAATGGCTGCTCATCAGTTTCAAATGTCACTCGATGACTGCTAGCCATGTTTTGCTCCTCTACTGCACCCTGTCCGCTCTGCGGCCGTCATGATTTAGCAACAATTTAGCTTATGCAGGAAAGTGGAGCCTGTTAGCACGGGTGGAGATATAAAATTAAGTTTGTTTGTGCCAGTGATGTAAGTCTGTACAATAATACATGCACAGTCCATAGACCAGTACTTTGTCTTGCTCATAAAGGGTTACCAGGCATGAAAAAAAGGATGTCAACAAGAAATGTGCCAAAGATGCGAAAATACATATTCACATTTTGTGGGTGAGAACCTTTTATTTTTTAAAAGCACGTTTGAATTTGTAGCCTATATTCTGCCCTGCTATTACCCCAAATTGGTTATGGAAGTCGAGAAAGGGTGACATGCATACGCAGTGTGAGAACGACTAAACTTTCTCGTAGAAGCCGACGCATACTAGGGCCTTGTTTTGAAATGCGTCATCACTGTTTCTAACAGGCTTTTTCAAGTGGTTTAGCATCTCATCTTGTCAGTGGAGTGGATTTGTGATTTGTTTGTTTGTAGGCTGCTTCGTCCTCCTCTCCTCCCCTCCTCCTCCCACACCCTACTACTAAGTAAGTAAACTGAAATTATTGCATAGAACCTCCTCAGAAAGATGTGTTGATTACCTCTTCAAGTGTGCCTGTTTCCATGTGTTGTGTATAATCAGGTTACCATGGTGATAGAGAGAAGTATCTTGACATTTGCAATTATGTCTCCCTTGAGCTAGGAGCCCTTGTAAGAGACTTTCTCCACCTGTATGTGCTCCATCTGTCTGTATGTGTGTCATCTTGGCTGCAACCTGTGGATTGGACATTCAATCACGAATGTTTCTTCTTCATAATCTCCATCATCAAACATCACGTCACATCCTGTTTCATTGCCAGAGTAAGAAAAGCTCCTTGGTTGGTGATTTAGTGGAGATAATCTATCCCATTTTAATTATTTTTTATTTGATCGATGAAGCCTGTTTGAAGGGTTTGAAGATGAATGACGTATGATAGATGTTGGAAAGAGATGGGAGCATCTTTAGTGACTAGCTTTGTTGAACTAGCCTTGTCAGAAATGAACAAGATGGGGGAGAGATTGTGAAAGAGAAGGATTTTCTGACTGAATATAAGTAGCCTCTTAAGTCACACTGACCATGTGCCAAGAGGAATTATTGAAGGGATTCTTTGACTTCAAAGATATCTCTGGAGTCAATCAACCTCACTGCTATGTGCATCTGGAGAGAGATGTAGAGAACATTGTCATTGCTCAAGGCAGACAGCGTCTGAAGGCATGTCTTACCTGACCAAAGTTGCAAAATAGCCCAATCAGATAAAAGCTGCCATGTTATTACGTCTTCATGTGATATTGACACGTTTTTGCATAATTAGTGCACACAAGTTCCATTGAGCAGCAATTGCCTCGCAGAGAAAGGCTTAATGAAGACATTGATTATGCCTTACTTTGCTCTTGAAATTGTCCTGAAATTGTTGTGTTATTTTGAAGAAAGAAGTCTTAATTGTTTTGTACGACAGGAAGTCTGAAAAATGTATGTTTTTATTGTTTGTTTAATTCTCCGCATTTTATATCAACAAAAGAATTACAATGAAAGTAAGAAAACTTCAATCAAATAAGTCTGTTCAGACTTACTGCAAGTTTGCAGAGAAAGAGTTATTTCAATTTGCATACAAATTTCCTTGAAATCAGTTACGTATTTTACCTTGAGGCAGATTACATTGTGATGTAGTTATGTAATACAAAATTGTATGGCAGTGTTATGTAAGGTATTCAAGTTGTATATTTCTTGAAGAAGTTAAGGTTCTGCAAAGTGCTGAATGTGACAAGTTATTAATACACCACAACAAGGTGAAAGTAATCATGTGTTGCTTGAGGGTTTCTATGGTGACGTAGTAATATAATGGAGAATTTTTAATAACACTTTCTCGGCTATCCCCTACGGAAAAAGAAGTTACTGTGAGAATTCAATTCTTTCATGAAAGTCATCTTTCTAAATATATCAATTACATGAGATGGGAGATGGTATGGAGAATTGAAATATAAAGGTTGTGGTGATACTAGATGAGATCTTAATGCTTTTTTGTGTTTTGTTTGTTGTGATGATTCTTTTCAGTTGTGTCAAGTGACGACCCAGCTAGACTCTGACCCCTTCCTATGCCAGATAAGATGCTGCTCAATGGACTTTGTGTACATTAATGGTGACAAAATACACACCTGGCGTGCAAAGTGTTAATTTATTCTGAAAGTTCCCATTTTCTTTGAGCGAGACTTCCTGAACCTCTGTATATCAAGGAGGGTTGGCTCTTGAGAGTCTTAGTCCAAACAGGGCTCGATACCGTCTCCACTTCTCTCCTCTCGCTTGGGACAGCATGAAGTGGCTGTCTTCTTCCTAGTGAGACAGACCAGGGAATCACAGAGTGTTTTTCTTCGCCACATCTCGTATTTATCCTGCGATCGTGTTGTAGTTTCTTTGTTTTGATACCCCTGCTGTCAGGGCGCTGTCAGCATGTGCAGGAATGGATAGATTCTCACATATTTGTCTCTCAGTTTCCGGACGCACATTTAATCATGTTTTTTCCCCCGTCTCGTTTTGGATTAGAGTAACTAGCATGTGAATGCTTGTGGATGTGGTGTCTTGTATATGTGGCTTTTGAGAGTGTGAGAACCAATGTTATAAATTCCTGGAAAGCAACTTTTATGTTATTGCGAGTGATAAGCCACAAAGGAAATGAAAAATAGAACCAACTTTAAGAGTGACCATCAATAATTCCTATCCTTTCTTTGCTCCTTTGAACATATGTTGTTTAAATCAAATTTTTCTGAATACAAGTCTGCTCACACTATTCTCCTACTAAGAAATGGTTTCCGCGAAATAATTGTGTGGCCTATGAAATATTCATTTTGCTCGAGCTTGGCTAGGGAGGCAAGAAAGGTTTGATAACTTCAGACTGAGTTTATTACGGGGGAGTTGTATCAAGTATGAAATTAAACATTTTGCTCCAGGTGATTGAGATTGTGTGTCATTAATTTCCAGTGGAGTGCGTTTTCAGTCAGCACTGTTTATACTCAAAACATTCATCTTGCTTTGATGAAAAAAAGCTTTACAGTTTAACATGTGCTGTTATTAAAGTACTT
Organism: Arbacia lixula; assembly: GCA_963669155.1. NCBI lineage: Eukaryota > Metazoa > Echinodermata > Echinoidea > Arbacioida > Arbaciidae > Arbacia > Arbacia lixula. The sequence continues at coordinate 591,044 of OZ022591.1, read as the reverse complement.
CATATATTGTACTTTACTTTCATATATGCTATGAAACTTGTACTACTACTTCTATATACTTAGTCATATTATGTACCGTAAGTAGGTCATTCATGACCTACTTACCTAAGTTACACAGAAGCCTTTTTAAGAAATATAAACAATGATATGTAGTATTTTACTGAGCTCCCATTGCAATGCTTATGCATTTAAATTACTCTTGGTAAACCAAAGCTTCCTCCTTTTTTTTTTTCTTTTTTTTTTTTGGGTGGGGGGGGGGAGGGTGAATTTAAGGTTATGCCATCTCACACTTGTTTCATTTGTATCATTTATTGGCATGCAGTCATACATATAAGATACTAACAAATATATTCCATGATTGTTATAGTTGGCCACCTGTTTGTCAACCCCTCCACCACAAAATACTGTCAATATCGCCACCTAGAGTTAAGAAACGGAAAAGGCTTGTGAAAATGAGAGTCATTTTGACAGAGGCTGGTGGTATACACAGAATATGTATATTTTATAGAGTGAAAATTAATAATGCATACTCAAGACAGGTGGAAATGTTATAAATAGAATAGAATTGATGTGGCTTTACTTAATTAGTGTGGGGTAAAATGCTCCTCTAAATGTACATGTATATGAATGGTGTTTACTACTGGTGCCAAAAAGCAGTGCTGGGTTATAAAGAGTTAATTTTATGTTTGAGTTGAGAGTGAAACATCAGGTGCTTGCATAAGATAACTCAATATTATTTACTTCATCTGCAAACTGTGCTTGCCGTACCTTAGAATATAAATGCATTAAAAAATTATTTATGTATGATTGCAGTTCAAAAAGAGATTCCCAATATCATGAACATCCCAATTCTTAGCTAGATGCACTGTACCTACGCGGTAGATTGTAGCTTCTATTGTTCTCATTCTTCCTAACATCAATGCATGTGGAGTTGAATGCCTGAGTGTCTACTGCCCTGTCGCTGCGTCCATCTGTGTGTGTGCAAGCTGGCACAGCTGTTCTATAGAGGGCCTCCTCCGGTTTGTTGTTTCCTGGTAAACTCTCTGGCTGGTCTCATTGACTGTGCTTAGCAAGGATGAGTGATTGTCACATGGGACTGCTGTATGTGGGCCATGTTTCATGCTTTATTCTCTGGATATTACTAACAGCTCCAGGGAGCGATTATTATCCATTAACTTCAGATTCATCTTAGAAATCTTAACACACAATGCAACAAGAAGAGAGAGTCTATTTGCATGTTCAAAATACTTTCTTACCTCAGTATGTGAAAAGGAACAAATTCAATTAAATTCAAATAAATTTATTCCTCCCTTTTGCACAATAACCACAAATGGTAACTTATCTTTACTACATAGCAATGTTTATATTTATTTTGCAATATCCACAAAGAATGGAATTTTATGTGAATAATTGTGATCATCTACACTCCATGCTTAATCAAAAACTTATTGCAAATGCTTGATTCTATATTAATGTTAATTTAACTTACCACCCTTACATATAACTCAGTATCATAGAGTTGTGTTTTAACCAGGTTAAGGGAGCTACATGTAGTTAATTTGTTTCATGTGCATAGTAGAAAGACTCTTGAAAGTTTAAGATCGGGATGGTTTACATTAAGTTTGAATACGTAGCATTTGCTTCGAGTCTTTCCCACTTTCGTACTGGTGTACAGAGGAATATGATATGTGTGTGGGTGTGAGTGAGCGTGCTGGATGGGATTGTATGTAAATGTCGCCCTCGCCCTCCTAGCCCTTTCACATGATCATTGCCGATTGCAAGGATTAACTCACATGTACGTCTGTAGGGGGTTTCCCCTATGTGACCCATATCATTTCTTAAAGGAAAAAGGTGAAATTTGAGACTTGTGTAAGGATCGAGGCGCTATACATGCATAGTTATGTACACTGAGAGAAGACATGGTTTAATCATATTTCTTTGTCTTTCTCTTCTTTAATCTATCTCTTCTCATTCTCCACAAATGTTCCCTTTTTACACCTGCACCCTCCCCCGCTCTTGTTTTTTCTCTTTCTCCTTCCCCCTCCCCCTCTTCTCTCTCTCTCTCTCTCTCTCTCTCTGTCTCTCTCTCTCTCTCTTTCTCTATTTCTCTCTTGTATCCTAATATATGCTATTACAAAATGCTCCACTGACAAGCAAAGGAGATTGTAAAAGGGGCAATTCCAAAGTCTTGGTTAAAGTCATGTAACGTGAGTAACCAAAGCTTCTTTATTTTATATTCTGTTATAGTGTTGCAGAAATTATGTAAATAATTATTTAAGAAGCAAACAGTCCACCTTTCCATGACACGCAATCATATCCTCAGCACAGAACCTTCTTTTTCAATCAAATAAAGAAGCTTTGGTCACTCACTTTACATGACTTTAACCAAAACTGTGGAATTCTCCCTATCGCATATAGCTCTCCGAATCAGACCGTGTGTGGCGCTCTAATGTTTTTACCTTTAATTCTTGGGATATAAACTTCCGGTCCACGAACATTCTGCAATCCCGTACAATAGGGGACCAGGGTGTCCCACTAATTTATTGATTTTAACCTTGAACCTTACCCTGACCGTAACCCTAACCCTAAACCTAATTTACAACCTATCATTGACCCTAACCCTAACGCTAGACAAAATGTTCACTGCATAATTCATTTAAAAAAAAGTGATTTCTAGGTCACTTTCTGCCGACGACAAACTCTTACCGGAAGTATACATCCCAAGAGCAATCGATCAGATATCGGTATCGCGAGGTGATATCGCTTGATATTGGCTATATGCGATAGGGAGAATTGCCCAAAGGCTGTCATGACCCAGACTTGAGAGGGCAGCAGACTCACACTCAGAAGGAAGGAACATACTTCTCTAGCCATTTGTATTTCTGAGTCTTTTTATCATATCTGAAAAAAGTGATCACCTGTGATCTGGGAATAGATGGCCCCAAATGATGTAATGATGTATATACTTTAGATGATTGAATTATTCATCAGGAAAAAAATGAAGAAAAACATATTTTGAGAATATCATTGAAAAGGTAAAGGTTTCACATGCATACTGTTTGCCAATGAAAGAGACCAAGTTTTATGTGAAGTATTTCAAACTGAATCATAACAACCAAATATTTATTTGTCTTTTTCTTCTTCTTTTTTCTTTCATGCAAACTTCTGATGCTGTCATTGCAATCATCCAGGTGAGTTACTTAATTTCAATAAACTTTTATATGTCAAATATTTGTCTTTCATGTGATGTCAAAGTATTTGTCACTGTCATGAGTGTCATCATTTCTCCCAAATCAAGGAATTTGTTTTCTGCATACAGGCTTTACAGGGAGTCAGCCATATGATGATGTTATGCTGTTGTTGTTTTTAAAAACTATGAGTGAAGTGCTGTTGTTTTAAACTCTGTAGATGTAATGTTTATTTATATGCATTATCTAATTACATTTCACAATATCAAAGTCTCAAATATGTTGTCAACCTTTTGTGTAGTATACACTTATGTGAAGTTGGAAAATATGTGTATTATGTGTGGGTGATGATGTGGCGTGGTCTGTACACACACACACACACACAGTAAGAATTGTCCTACATGGTCATGCTTGAATTTTATAAAACTGTTTCATGGTATAGCTCCCTCTTGTGTTACAATTGTTATATTGAATGAATGGAGATGACCTCTTACAGTATTGAAGAGCACTCCTTTTCAAGCTAAAAGAATGTAGCCACTGTATTCATGGTACAAATTTATATCACTGTATGTTGCTTGAAGGAAATATAAATGAATATCTGTGATATTGACTTGCAAGAGAACTTGTGCAACTTATTAATATGAGAACTACAGAAAATTCTGCTCTTTATTTTTTGTCTGAATTGTGGGTGCATTGGTGCAAAAATGTACTTATCAATCATAAACATTTCCATGTACTGAAGAGGGAAACTGGTCACTAAAAGTGAATGATCAGATGGAGGGAATGGGTAGAGGCTGATAGAGAGAGGAGAAGGAGAGTGGATGATGGAGAGAGAGAGAGAGAGAGAGAGAGAGAGAGAGAGAGAAAAAGATGAGAGTGGATGATGGTGAAAGAAAGAAAAAGATTAATGGAGTTGAAAGAGAGAGTGAGTGAGATAGAAAGAGAAATTAATAGAGAAGAAAGAAGAGAGGGAGATAGAGACAAATAGACAGAGACATACAGATAGAGACAGACAGACAGAGAGAGAGAGACAGAGTTAGAGACAGAGAGAGAGCAAGAGAAAGAAAAGATAAAGGAGAAAGCGTAAATGGAAGAAGAATGCTTTTAAAGAATCCAAAGTGGATAAAAATATACTTTGTAAAGCAATCTAAAACTAAGTTATGAAACTCATGAAAATCTCTCCATACTTCTGGATCTGTATGATAGCAAAATGGAATGACATAGGTCATTGGCACAGTGAACTCTCCAATCTGATCTTTCTCTCTCACTCTTTGATCAAAACATCTTCAACAACCACGCACCAGGAAATTACTCCAGATTTTAAACGGAAGTCCTCAATTGGGGGAAAGATTGAAACATGAATATTAGAGGAAATGTAAAACTTTTCAAGCTTAGTAGTTGAATGAAAGGGAAAGAGTGAACGAGAGAGCTTTGGAGTGATGGTTTAGAAGGAGATATGTTTTGGGGGGATGATCGTGGTTAGATTGTTTCCGTGTGTAACAACCACAGGTTCCTGTAACTGTGCTTGGGTTTCGTTGGCAAGTGTGTCGTGCTTCCTTCAAGATGGGGTGACTTGAGATTGAGGTAATGCTCGTGTATTGATCTTCAGGACAGTGCACACACTAACCTGATATCTGCGGTAGCTTTTCTGAGAAGATTGAAAGAAACGCATTAAAATATACAATTACTTCTGGTGTTGATATTCTCTATAATAGTTTGTATTTGATTAGGGAACAACAAGAAATAAGGAAGTGTAGTTTGCCTCTTTGATTAGTTGTCAACACTTTAAAGTAAATAATAGCTCTGCCTTCAAATGTGTTATAGTGTTAATTGATGGTTGATGTTTTCATTCACTTCCCAAGGTTATCATGAGATCAGTAGGAAAACTTATAGTAGTGCATGTGATTATTGCCCTTTCTGTGAGAGAACCTTAATGGTTGTAACCTTACTGATTATAGTACCTCATTGCATTCATAAAAAGGAAAAATGTATCAAATTGAATCATGTATTAATGCATACATGTGCAATATAACTCTTACAATTGTAATCAAAGTACAAATGAAATAGGAGACCATATGGTTACAGACCTTCCAAATACTTTTCCCCCATGATTATTCTGCACGAGACCAGAATGAAATAGAAAAAGGTGCTTTTACAAATACTGTCTTTTTGATAATATTGTATCAAAAGCATAGAGTAACTATACCAAAGTCCTAATGATAGTACATGTGGCAGGATTTCATGAGAGTACATTTCATTTTGAAAGAATTAGAACTAGTATCCCAATATTGGTGTGGTTCCTAAATGTGCTTTCATCATGACTCACAATAGGCTCTGTGTTTTGACAGCCGCCCTTGTTAATTATTTCTTCGGATGTGCTTGAATGGAAACTGTGAATCGGAATGAGACCAGCTGCCCTGGAATCAATTGTGTGAATTGTGAAAAAATGGGACATTTTGTGTGTTTCTCTTTTGTCTCTTTGTCCATCTCTCCCTTTCTCTCTTTGTTTCCCCCTTTCTGGCTTTATATACCTCTCATATAGTTTTCTTGATTGATTTAGATTAGAGTATTGTTTATAATCTATATTTCTTTCAATATATTTCTTAATCTGTTTGTCTCTCTCTCCTCTCTGTTTTGATATCTCTACCCCCTTCCCCTCCCCTATTATAAATCCTTCTCCCTTCTGCATATCTCTTGCTCTCTCTCTCTCTCTCTCTCTCTCTCTCTCTCTCTCTCTCTCTCTCTCTCTCTGTTTCTCTCTCTCTCTCTCTCCCTCCCTCTCTTCTCCCTCACTGTGTCTACCCAGCTTTCCCACTATGTATGTTCCAGCCATACCATCATTCTGTATGCATTAGTCAGTGTGATTTGATATGTGTGTACCTCCCCAAGCAATGCTTGAAATCATTCCCATCAAATCATCATCATGACCGCTCCGTCGTCATAAGCAACCATCATCATCATCTGAGACATGAATTCATATAATATCATGAGAGTTTGAGGTCTTGCTCCGTAGCTCTACTCAATTGTATAGGAGGCCTTGGATGCGGATTCTGGATGAAGCAGGAAATGTGTTTCTCCATATAAGGCCTTGAAGGCTACTCATACCAGACTAGGGCAGGCAGGCAGTGTAACCTGTATTGTGTCGAGGATTGATCTGTTTGGCCTGGCAATGAACGTGGAATGTCGTGTCCCCCATTCCCCATGGTCGAATCAATGAAAGACGTATTACTCCACACAATATCAGACACGTGCCAACCCATTGGCATCAGGTAGACCAATGGCGTTTGTGTTAGCGTGGCGCGCCTATTGGCGGAGGAGCAATTTATGAAATCTGCTTTCGTTAGCCTAGATTCCAGGCTGTGAGATATACCTTATAAAAAATATCACTGGTACATTCAGGTCTAGTAATAACAAGACTAATTCCCCTCCACCTCTGGTCAAATAAGGCAGCAATTAGTCTACCTCACTCAGACCTACTTGTAAATTGTACCCTACCTGGCTTTGTAAGTGTGGATTAGAAGAAGTCGAAGAGCCTGGAGGTGAGACTATACATTGTGATGGTTGTGTAGAGTAGTGTAGAACCCATTGTGTATAATAAACCCAATCAATACTCTCAATATATCAAAACAATGCATTGCCATTTAATTCAGCCACGTTACGAGTTTTGTGATTTATTTGGTAATATTTGCCAATGATATACCTCATAGATGGTCTGGATTTGGTGAGCCTTATATAAGGCAATTACTGTTGTGTCATTGGAGTAGACACTTTAATGTTTCGTCGCTTGGATTTAAACGCCTTGTGTGGTGCGAATCTAACTGGATAAAGTTGTAATAATCCCATTAAAGCTGAGGTGGATTATATAAACCGGACCTGACGACCAATTAGGAGCCGTCTGATCCCATCCGTGTAGCCCGTATCCCGCAGAGGATATCATCTTGACACGCTGAGGTGTGCGTGGGTTTGTTTGTTGTTGTCGCGAGTTGTTGAGTAGCATCTCGTGGGGGTCGCCCACCCGGATGAAAGGAGAGCCCGATTTGGGATTACTAGATGCACCATGAGGATCTTAAGCCTATTGGATAAGCTGTCATGCTTGGGGTAAGCTGGAGATACAATTCCTCTCCTTTTCTATTTCTGTTTCTTTGTCTTCCCTTTGTCTCCCTCTATCCACCTCCTCCTCCTTCTCTCCTCTCTGCTCTCTCCTCTCTCCTCTTCTCTTTCTCCTCTTCACTTCTCTGCTCTCCTTTTCTTCATCTTCCATCTTTCACTCTCCCTCTCCCCCCTCCATCTCTCTTCTCCATCTTTCAATCAATCTATCTTAATTTCTCTCCTTCTTCCTCCTGTGTCTCTCTTTCCACCCTTCTCCCCTCCCCTCCTCTCCCCCCCCCCCCCCCCATAGGATCACAAACAGTTATATGAAGTAGTTGGAGAGGCAATACCACCTTCAGCTTAATGGCTGTGTGTGGGAAGAGAGTTGGAATCAGACATGTCCATTATAATCATGATATAAAGTGGACAAAGAATCCAAATTATGTGGAAGTGAAATGTGTGTCATGTATCGCTTACGGCTCTTAGAAATCTGAAAACTTTAAGAGTTTGTCATTGGTTGAGATACATGTATTTAAAGCTTCTTATTGCTTATTTATATAAATGCTGCAATAACTAGTTGAAAAAGGAAGATGTATCTCCGCAAGGGAAATGCAGTATTTGTGATATTGTAAACATATTTTTTTTTCTCTATCATATGTCTTTTATTAAATATATTTGTGAGTATTTGCTCATCTTCACTCCTGTCCATGGATTGTATTCTGTATGGATAGGTATGATGTGCTATCCAACTCCAGTTTGCAAATGATTGATTACTTTTATCGTAGAGAGAATGTTTGTTTGTTACTTGAATAGATAGGTGTAAGGTGTGCCTTCGTGGTAATGGTAATGGTAAAAGTAAATGATAAGTTTTCCCCTCTGCCCCTCTATTACTTTTTAAAAATATCACCACTCTAACACATCACTTCAATTGCACAAATCCCAATTGTCTTTTTACACCAACTGTTCCCTCCTTCTAGAAAAATCAAGCATGCATTGTTTTTGCAGTTTTTAGGCCAAAATAGAAAGAAGCCAAACGAAAGAGCCATAGTTTTCATTTCTTCAAGTGATTAACAAACATTGTTATGCATTATGTTGATACTTCACTTTCAATGACACTTCTTCTAGTATAAAACACTCCAGTTATGGTCATTGTCAGTTCTCATCCCACACAAACACACTAAACCTTTATCATTTTTTTCAATCAGTGTATGTCTCAATATTGTGAGAGATGGACAAAATAATCTAAGCTGCTCTTATTTTTTTTACAGCCATTTCAGCTCCCACTCCCTTCAGGATAAGAGGTGTCATTAAACCTGACTTAGATTCAGAAGTAGTTTTTCTTGTCAAAACCTAGTAATTTACTGGCAATATTGTCATTTTATTTGGTTTCTGTGGTGTTTCATATAATCAGCATGATTGTGTTGTTCAATCGTAGAGAGAATCAAATATCCGATCAGTGTTATTTGATTCATGTGAAGCGACACTGCCTTTTCCTTTTCTTGATAACTTCGGTGTGTGTTGTGATGATATGCCATCAATTACAACCCTACAAGATTTCATTTCCTCAAGTCACTTCCATAAGTTTCCCTCCACCCCCACAACCCTTTCTCTGTCTCTTTCTCTCTCCCTCCCTCCCTCCCTCTTTCTCCTTCTCGCCACTCCTTGTCTTTGCGTTTTTACCGCTATCCCTTCTCTCGTTTGTCACATAAAGCATGTCAAAACCCTTTCCCTCTTCATCTGGAATAGTCAAAAAGCTGTATCATTTTCTTCTCACATACTGTAGACCAAATGCCCTTTCTCCTTGCCTCATTTCTCCATGTGTCCCATTTCATCAGACTGGGTTTACTGTTTTTATACCACTGTGTCATATCTGCACCAGGAATGCATCCAAATTCTATAGAACAGCCCATTGTCGGACAGAGGATGAGTTAACTCTTTTATGTACACCCCAGAATTCCTGCACCAGTCATTACCCCCAGCATTGTATCTGATAAAGGGAAGAGGAAATCTATATTGTCACATGAAATTCACAATGAGTTTTGAGTGATTAAACCCAAAGAAAACACCGTCCAATCATTGTTTAATAACGTCAGCCCAATACCTTGACTCTGAGACCCCGAGCGTGTAAACAAACTCGCATCCTTAGGAACACGAAGATGGGAAGAGGATAAAAGGATGCTCCGACGTACCCCATTCTAATTAGATAGCAAGGTCTCATGGAAACCACTGAAAAGAAAGCCTGGTGCATTTCATACATGCGCACCCGTAGTTACATCAACACGCATGTTCATGTTTCATGTAAGGATGAGCATTTGCGCCTGTTGTTTATTTGGTTTTGAAATCAACTAAAACTTGACCTTGTTTATACTCAACCAAATTGATTTGTAAATTGCAAGGTTCCCTTATGTAATAGAATGTAATGTTGATATTTGTTCTTTGGTAATTTCCCTGTTAGAAATAGAGCAGCTGACATCACAGGTCTTTCTTTCAACTCATCAACTCTATTTCTCTGCCACCCTGACTCCAAGGAAGGCCACATTCTTATCAATCTTATAAATAAGTTTTCAAGGCAGAGCAATAGTGGTATAATGTGTTAATGCTATTATATGTCCCTTCTGGCTATGGTTGACCTGGGAAATAGTTGTGAGGTGTTACTAAGGCCGTGTTACACACCTTGCTGTAACTAAAAGCCCTAGAGCTGTATCTAGGAAATACAGGTTCAATTCACCTGTTCAGTCATACAGAGAATGTCGTCCAATGCTATGCCAGGCAAACCTCAATAAGGTTTCATACAGAGGTTTCTCACTACTGTTAAGCAGGAATTTACCTGTGATTTAGTGCACTTAGCTCCTGAAAACATCTGACTAATTTAAATCTAGATATATCCTATCAAATGGTTTGCAACCACGCCTGGTCCTATCCCTATTTCTGAAGGTCGAGATTTAAGATGTAATTGCCAGAAGGTGGGTTCTTGCTGAGGGTAATTACTAATATCACGATTTAAGAGGGTCATTTCCTATATCGTGAGGTTGTGATAAACAAGCTCTTGCTCATAAAAGCAATATGGGGTATCCACCTACACCCCTTCCTCCCTACCAGCCATCTAATCAAGTGGCTAAAGGCTGGAAGATTGTACCATGCAGCTCTCTCCTCCTTCATACCACTTTATGAATTTCATCTTCTCTACCAGCGATGAGATGATTTGGCCCGGCTCGGTCTGTGGTCTCACCTCCTCAGACCCAAGTTCATTTGATTCTTTAGTCAGGGAAAGATTCTCTAGTCTGGGAATGAAAATGGTGAACTATCAAGTCAAGTATTCTGTAGATGCATGTTCATATTTATAGAGGGTTTCATCCTAAGGAAACATTACTGAAATATTGATCCGTGGAATTTTGACTCGTGGAGTTGGTGATGTCACTGTCTTCATTGTAGCTTTTAAATGAAGTTTATCTTGTGATTAAGTTTGTGGATTTCTTTGTCCTCCATGAATTATAAGAAGTGAGATATTTTGTACATTCCAGTACCTCTCATTAAATATTTTGTGAATGAAATTGTCCAAGTCAGATATTGTGGAGAATTTAAGTTTATATTGTAATATAAATGAATATGTCTATAATATTAAATTTAAATTCTGTATGCAAATCCCTTTCAAAGTATGCAGCAAACTGCTCTTAATGAACTAGTGTACATGTACGTCTATGCAGACTGATGCCTGTCTTGCATGTCAAATGTAATCGAGGAAGGCAAGAGCAGTGGTCTTAATAAACAGGTGGTGTTTCTATATCCATGTTGGTTGATGTGCATGTCAGTTGCATAGCACTGGCATCCCTTAGGTCCCATGTGTCGGATATTAACATTTGTGTACGTGCTATGTGGCATGAGTTTGATGCGGTGCGTGGGTGCTGCGATCTCGGTATCTTGTATGCTACTTTCATCATGTAAGGCTAGTATGATGCTTTCTACATTAGTGGCATGTCATGTTTTTTTAACCATTTGTGTGCCAGCTTTCATACTCCTGTATGGGATGTATGTGTATTAATGGTGAAGGAATGCACAAGTGGTGTGTTGAGGGTTAATGTAAGATCCTTAGGTCTGAACGCAAAGACTAGCCCAGGGTTGCATAGTTTTAACCCCTTCTGTGCCAGATGGAAATCTGCTCAAAGTGATTTGTGTGTATAACTGATGCACAAGGACTTCAGTGAAACATTGGGAGTTACTGGAGGTCTGGGAGGAGGCTACCCGCGCCACTTTATTTAGGGGATAAATTTGGGAGGCAATCTTTGCCCACCGCAATGGACCTTTCCATTTTGTCTTCAATTTACGGCACGAATGTCTTCATGTCTGCATGCCGCCTTTCAAGTGTGGGGTTTTCTTCTTCTTCGTCTTCCTCTCCTCTCTTCTCCGCTCTCAGCTCCTCCATGGATTGAGAAATGTGGTCCGATGGGGCGGCCATGTTTGATGGGTTTTACACGTAGCTGTTTGCGGAGGAGCGTCTCTCGTGACGCACGTAGGATGTGCAGGAATATTCGCCCCATCGTGTCGCTTTCACCGCTTCGAGGCATCCCAAATTTTCAAGTGTTTGAATGCTGATGGATCAGCCCTCTCGCATACCCATCTTTTATCTTCCTTTCCTTCTCATCCTTTTGCACCAGGCCCACATCGAAAACAGCCAGATTTTATTCCACAGAATCACTCATGATTTTGTTCGTCCGCCCGCGGATTCTGTAAATGTTCCGCTCTAAGAAAATAATTCGATATCCGAACCTGTTACTTCCCACCTAGAGTGTCACGTGAGATGGGGAGCTTTGCACTGCGCTTATTTCCTTTTAATTCAGAGAATTGGAAGAGGTGTTAAGACAAGTGAAGACGTAAAGATCATCACCTTCCATCGTGGAGCCAGTCTCCCAAGACTGATGCCTGGCATGATCTGTACTGTGTTGTTAGGACCTCCCTCTCTATTAACCAAATTGCCACGGCGATATCGCTCCTCCGATGGTAGGAAGAGCAGCCAGGAAGGAACAAGGCAAGACTGTGAGTGATTTTTTTTCTGGTGGAGGACGTTGGAAGAACGGTCTACTGGAGATGGAGAGCGTCAAGTGATTGCTCATTCTGGTGCAGAAAATGATCCAAGGAGGAGCGATTGCTGTCTCATCCGTCCTTTTTCAACAACATTCTTCTACAACATGTTACATGATTGAGGAGGAGCAAGCGTTAACTTCAAGGGATCATTCAAGCGCTCGATTACTGAAAGTACTTGGATGACATATATCAGCAATTGAGGAAGTAACATCATGATAAAAGCAGTGTTCTGATCGCTAATCTGAGAATTTGAATCTCATTCCCTTCACTTTTCATCAAGTGTTCCTACAGATATGGGATGAAAAGGATTTTACCCACCAGGCTCCTTATAAGACAGATAATTTGAACTTTTCTTGTTTGAAGAATGACCAATCTCGAAAGCAGACAAAGAGTAAACAGCTGGCACACACTGGTTGATTACAAATGATTGAAGTAACTCTTGTTCAAAGATAAACAAGCATTTTGAGAATTGCGGATATTGACTTTTTAAAATACCTGGGGCATTTCTGCCATTAAGAGAATTTTTTCCGCGAGTCCATTTACTGTGAAGCACACTTCGAGCAAGCAACGCTCTTCACAAATTTTAATTGAGATGCAAAAATGTATGATAGCCTCAAGTCATAACAATATCATACGTCATAAGGAAATTATCTCGATGCTATATTCATACCTACAATGGTACTTACAAACTGTTCATCCAACTGTTTTGAGACATGGCAGATGATATATGAGTAATACTGAGGTTACATGAAATGACCAGACCTCTCTATAGTCCCTTGTCATTGGAATTAGCGTTTGTGTGCCAAGTGATTTCTCCCCGCTAATGCAATGAATTAGTTAGTTTTAGAAGTCATGCCAACTACAACAGAGATCCTATATTTCTCTTGTTTTTGTCATTTGGAAAACAAACTGTGTCTCTGTGTAGAAAAGGAAAAGTACAGAGATTCCCGCCAACTGCATTTGCTGTCACAGGACTGTATCAGTGCCTGTGAGGCTAATTAAGAAAACAGCAAGAATTTGATGCTGCCGCAGGAACACAGCAATATTATCTCAGAATCTGTGAATGACGTGTTGTCACCTTTCATTGTGCAGAGAGTCTGTGAAGTGAACGGGAGATCGAGCTCATTATAAAAACCAGGAGGGGACTAGACTTGTAGAGAACAGCAACTTGTGGCTAGGAATTGCTTGCAACTTATGGTCAGGAATTGTGTACAACCTGAGTACTAGTGAGAACTTGAAGCGAAGACTTGCCTGTGGTTGGAAGTTGCCTACACTCTCAAGTTGCTGCAACTTGTGGTCAGGAATTGTGTACAACCTGAGTATTAGTGAGAACTTGAAGCGAAGACTTGCCTGTGGTTGGAAGTTGCCTACACTCTCCAGTTGCTGCAACTTGTTTGCCTGACCTAGCGACAACCATGATAGCTCAGGGCATTGTGCGTAGTGTGGCCTATACCACAATGGACTTCAGATGGGCTGCCGTCCTGGGCACCCCTACTCGCAGATCAAGGTGGGCTGTGTTTGTGTGTATGTATGTATGTATGTATGTATGTATGTATGTATGTATGTATGTATGTATGTTTGTGTGTACCTGTGCCCTGTTTAGTAAGCGTATGTACTTTGGGGAGTGTATTTATGCCAAAACAACCTTATTGGTTCTTGTTATGATTTTCATGGTACCCAATCTGTTAGTCCTTAGCCCTATGTGTGTGAGGCATCACTACGAAATTGGGGTTTGTATGTATTACTGCTTCAAAAGTGCATCAATTCTGCCTAAAGGGTGAAAAGGACTGTTGGGTTGCTCCTTTGGAATAGCTTTGAAAAGAGCTGCACAGAGCAAATGAGAAATAAAAAATATATAGTGGAGCCTGAGATGAAATGCACAGTGATTGCAATCAAATGCAGTCAGCTCTATACATTGACTGCAATCTGACTGCAATAGATTGCAATCAGCTGTGACATTGATCTCAGGCCCAACTGTAGTGGAGAGGGGGAGAGTCAAAGAATTGAATGAAAGAGGTTAGGTCTGAAAAGAGCTGTATGTTTAATGTTAGTGTTTTTGATATGTTGAATTAATTCTCTCACAACAATGCTGCTTGTAATATTTTTTTTGTAACTTGAGAAGGATAATGCTGTGATTGACTAAATGTATGAGTGTGATAAGACATACAAAAGCCCTACAACTACACATCAATATTAACATGATATGATGTCTTAGTTTGTCTGCCATGTGTAATGCTAATACCCTAATCCTCTTACCAGGATCAGCAGAAACAGAAAACATTTTTAAAGATTACATTTGACATTTTGAACATAGTATTTCCTTACATAGAATTAATGTAAAGTGTAGAGCTAGTCTACAATGTGGCCAGGTCTGTATACATCATCCACTATCATCATATCAAAATAAACACTTTATAAGGCTAGAATTTTCAGTATAGATATTTTGGCGATTGTACGGATTGCAGACATTTTCATGGGTAGTTGTTTTCATGATTGATACCCAGGGTATGTGTTATACAGTGTGTCCCAGAAAAAAGGAAACCGAGATTCTGTGTTATTTTGCTAGTTGACTGGAAAAAAATATGGAATATTATACACATCATTAAAAAGCACAGTGTTTCTTCTTTCATTTGACACCTAACATGATAGATGTCATGCGTTGAGGAGCAACAGGTATTTAAAAAATAATTGTCAAAATCAAGTTGCGCAGGACAAATGGTCAAGATTTGTAAGGAAGCATCAACGTAGTGCAAACAACATTCATTATTCTGCGCAAAATGTTTCTGACTTCGAGCACTTGAAATTGCTTGAAATCAGTCATGCGTGGACAATTCATCATGAATTTGGTACCAAATGAAAGAAGATACTTTACTCTCAATATTGCTGTCATTTTTATAATAATATGATATTTTATGATTACGTTATCGACCTCCAAAAACAGGTTTCCTTTTTTCTGGGACACACTGTATAATGCATGCACTGCTCCCAAGTCTGCTGTGATATGTAAACATGCAAATGGGAGAAAACAAACTATACTTACACATGTTATCGTGATGCGCGATTATGCGCTGCTATATGCTAGTTAGCGTGCGAACTCACGTGTCTCCTGCAGTTTAAACCCATACCCCATCATGAGGCAGTGTTAGTACATGAACGCGCCCAGCACACCGCACACAGAGTTGTTTTGTCATGGGAGAAAGATGCTGTGTTTGATGAAAGCAAATCAAAAACGAATCATTGCCATCCTAGATCATAGTGAATGCTGATCGTTTTAATACAGTTGACAAGTAAATGCTCAGCCTTGAAATGCCTTCTGTTTGTCAGTGTTTACTATAGTCCTAGTTGTATTTGATGTTGAAAGAGAGCATGCAAGGATGAGAAAATTGAAGGTCACAAGTATTCACAAATATTATGGTTGTTCAAGGTAAATTTGAAAGCTTTCTGTAGACTCCAAAGAAGTGATTGATAAGAAATGCTAGTAGTAGTAGTAGTAGTAGTAGTAGTAGTAGTAATGATAATAATGATAATAATGATATATGAGTATCACATATGTTCAGCGCATGATTTGTTTATCCAGCAGTCACTTTAAAGTGCTTAAAGAGGTATCGAACAACAAACAAAATCAGATTTGTAAAAATAGATTTGTAAGTATGGTTAAAAATAGACAAATGCATTCAGCACCTGGATTCCTCCCACACTATATTTGATATTTTATTTTAAGATCACAATGTTGCTTTTCTGAATTTCTTTGGGGTTTTTTTTTCTGTTACAGTGATGCACACATATACAAACCAGTGTTTTTGTTTGGCACTGAAATGAATAAATCCGATTGTGCTCTTTTTTTAATTATAGAAGCAGGATTCTGGGTTCAATCCTTCTAGGCCGATGTGGTTTGCTATAATGATGTGGTCATATTAAAGATGATAATAATATCCTTGTCCTCTGTATGATCTGTTGATGCAGAATCCGCTGATTGCCTGAAAAAAGAAACAGTTTCACATCTTCTTTAGCTACATCCCTTATTTGTTTTCTTTGAGCCACGTTATTTTCTCCATTCTCAAATTGTGTATATTACGTCAACCACGCCATAAATTATGCAATTTTTTTTAACCCAACGCTAATAGTTTATGTTGCTTACTGATAGATGCATCACTGATGTTTGAATATGAAATTCAGTACGAAAGAATGAAAACCTACATGTCAAGACTTCATTGTTATTATTATAAATATTATTGTTGTTATCATTGGTATTGTGACACAATTACAACTATTTCTACATATATAACTATGTTTATCACAACTAGTGTCGCCATACAGGATATTATTCAGTTGTAGTTAAGATGCTCTTGGCATTAAATCATACCACATGAAATCAATAATGTGGCGAAGGTCCAGGCCCTGTCTTATAAACAATTAAGATTGATGTGATTTGGCTTGTGATTGATATTAATCGTAACTCTGTACATAAGACATAGTGGATTAGACTTGCGATTGATTCAGATCAATAGTAACACTTTATAAGACGGGTCCTTGGTCACAGAGCATTTGTACTGATTGAGTATATACAGTGAAGTTTAGTTCAGCAAAGAGAATTCATCCCTACATAATTTTTGATTGACAGGTTCATATGATGATAGGACGGCCATCTGGTTCTGGAATCGCAGTGAATTGTGTATACATTATGCAGACAGGTGCTGGGTTGCATCTAATCAGGAGTGGTATCAATAAACCCTTTAACCCCTTATGCGCCAGATAATTGCTGCTCTATGGGATTTGTGTGTATTACTTGTGAAAGAAAGGCACGTGAGGTAGACAAAGAGTTAATTCCCACCTGTGAGTGAATTTCTTCACCAGTAATACACATAAACCACATAGTGAAGCATTGTATCTGGTACAGAGTGGGTTAATGTAGGTTTAATGTTGGTTTAATGTTAGTTTAATGTAGGTTTAATGTTGGTTTAATATTGGTTTAATGTAGGTTTAATGTAGGTTTAATGTTGGTTTAATATGCTAGGCATGGCGCTGTATGAGAGTTAGGAGCGTTACTTGTACACAAACGCATCTGTGTTGGCTGAAATGTTAAAGGTAAGGAATAGTAGTGTCAAAGAGTTGTTCCTTCTTCCAAAATAGCTAGAATGTGCCCAGAGAATATAGAGACTGTAGTATCTATGAGGTATACATATAAGAGAGTATGTGCACAAGTGGAGTGGAGTTTTCATGTCAGCGGTCGTCATGGAGAGCCATTATTAAGTAGTCCTTGATTTTTCTAATTAATACAGCAGAGTGCATACCTTACATATGTGTCCTGGCGGGTGTTTCACCAAGCTGCTCGTAAGTTATGAACGACTTTATAAATGACTGGTGATCCTTTCTTGTGCTAAATCAGATTCTCAATTAACAAAGTGTGGTATCACATTTAGCACAAGAAGGGATCACCAGTCGTTCGCAAAGTCGTTCGTAACTTACGAACAGCTTTGGTGAAACACCCCACTGATATGTTTATACCAACTGCACTTACTTTAGAAGGTGATTATATGACTAGTATATCATTCTGATTAGATTCGTTCACATAGCAACTTGCTAGATACACTTACTTTAGAAGGTGATTATATGACTAGTATATCATTCTGATTAGATTCGTTTACACAGCAACTTGTTAGATGAGAGTTCTTCTGGATGATAGGAGAATAATATGGAAAGCTCTTAAGACAATGTAGGGCTTCCCACCTCCTATGATATCCAGACAAGATATGAATTCCTGTTTGTGTGTCCTATCTTAGTATTGCCCTCAGTCTCCTTGCATCATATCTATTCTAGTACAGCTCATATCCAAGAATATTTATATGGATATCCAAGAATATTTCCTCCCCCCTGCTCATATTTCTTATTGTTTCCATGAATCCCCCACACATCTTTGATGTGTTCATCTCTATTTGAGCGTGGTTGACAAATGGCATATTGATATGGAGAGTGGGTGTAGAGAGAGAGAGAAAGGGGAGAGAGGTAGAGAGTGAGATAGGAGTCAATATCCATTCCCAGTGCATGCTAAAGAGTGATACAAAATGTGTGGGAGGGAACGGCAGAGGTATAAATCAGAGAAAACTCTGGGATTTGATCAGAAATAACGGGCACTTTGACACAACAGGTACGGTCGGTCGGGATTGTCACCAACTCAGCTCACGCAGGTGGCTCGCGCTGTGAGGGCCGGGGAGAGAGCGAGAGAGAGAGCAAGAGGGGAAGATGGAGAGAGAGTTCATCCATGGAAGGGAGAAATAATGAGTTGATTTCTGCAGGTGTGACAGATTGACGACGTCAGCCTCATTGGAAGGCGAGAGTGGGGCATGATGATGAATGGACGGTGTCCATGCCAGTTACCATCTTGTTTTCATGGCAGTTATGCAGCCTGTGTTAATGCGAGGCTTCAATTATCGCGGCATGATTTTATTATCTCATCTCTGCTTTCTTCTCTTGGCTGTCGTCACTGATTTGATTTGCGTTGTCTCAGATCGCCTGTCTCTGTGATCGCCCATCTCTCTCTCTCTACCTTGGAAGCAAGCGTGTTGATTTTTCCCATTGCATATTGATGTTTGGAATACCATGGAGTGCTGAAAGTGTTTTGAGTGAGCGTTTAGCGTTGACCAGAGGAGCGAAGGGTATCAGCTTTTCTTTTCTTCTCATTGAGTCGTAAGGGAGCAGCATGGTGCGGGTTAAAGTGCCGGTGTAAGAAGAAACCTCAAGAAGCTTTGATTTATCTTCCCTCCGTTTCCCTGGTGTGCTAAGAAAAATTGATCTTTTTGACAGATGGGTCAAAAAGCGCAATTAGTCCTAGGAAACTCTGGGGGATGGCCGATCAAATCAAGCATGGAAGCATTTTAACGGGTGAGAGACTTTCTTTTTTTCTATCGCCCCCTCGCTCTGCCCCTTGGTACACTGATTCAACCGGCCGGAGCCGAGTCCATGAGGTATTTGACCCAAAAAGATCTGTTTTTCTCATCGGCTGATTTCTTTTAAATAGTCGGAGGTGGAATCGCTCTCATCTCTCTCACTGCACAACCCCCGTGCTTCTTGTAAGGTCGCGAATGTTACAATCCATCTATCATTTCCTGCAGCGGACGACATTTGTGATAATGCTCAGTGCAATCATCATTCCATGCCCTGCTGGTAGCGACATGTTTGAAATCATCTTCAATCTCTCTCTCTCTCTCTCTCTCTCTCCCTCTCTCTCTCTCTCTCTCTCTCTCCCTCCCTCATATCCCTCCCTCTGAGTATAACCTCACACTTTCCTGATGTTTTCACACCCCGTGTCCATGCTATAGCTTCAACATGCCGCCAAGTGGGTCTTAATGGATGTTTTTTACCTGGGGTTAGTCCTGCGTGTGTTTGTCTATGCAAGTATAACTTCCGGTAAATGTGTTTGATCGCGAAAGGTGCAGGAGTGTCAAAGAGATTTGTTCAAATATAGTGTGGACGTCACTCGACACTCAGGAGGACCGAAGCTTGTGGATTTATAAATCTTCCCCTCTTACCTGCAAACCTAAGCTGGGGATTTGTGTGGATGTATCAAACATGACATTGCTAAGAGAAGGGATGGATACTAGCGGTTTTAGCAGGAGCATTGGTAAACACCCTTGGAGCTATTTTGGTCCCCAAATGCATTACAGTGAAGCTGTGTCAAGCATTATGTCTGTCTGTCTGTCTGTCTGTCTGTCTGTCAATTGAGTTCAAGCAATGTCTCTATTTCTATAGTGCGCATCTTGTGCATTGGTACTAGCTCTGGACACAAGCACTTTGGAGGTTTGACAATTCTTCAGCTTAGTATTGGGTTATACATCAACTTTCAGATATATCTTCATTACCTGTATCAAGATGTCTCACTTGATGAATGGAAATAGAAACTCAGCATTTGGACAATTTGATTACCGGTATTGCCGTGGAGATGATTGTGATCACTTGCCTTCTTGATAATGAAATACTGGTTTCTGATGTTGCGGATAATTAATGTGGACTTAATTCTGGTCTTGGAAATTCTCGATAACTTTGGTGTAATGTATAATATTGATTAATTTGCAAAGATTTGAACTGCATTATGTGTGTGATGCATGTACATGTGAGCTAATAAACTCCAAGTGTATTACAGCGCAGACTTTCTTTGTAGAGGTTTGGCAAAAAGAATTGTTTGCTTAGGTGTGGTGGTGAAAGAGTTTGCAATATTTTGCTTGGTTTGGTAAGGAGATTCATTTTTGACTGAGGGAGATAATAAAGACAGGTTTACTCTGTATTAGCTGCCAAATACACCAAGCTCTCCGTCAATATCCATCCACCTAACGCTGTGTTTGTACTTGACGCCGGCGTTGTAGTGCGATATAGTGTCAAAGTGTTGGTAACATATGCATGTGACTTTTACAGTGGAGGAAATTTATGCGGGTTTGTCATTTGTGTGTGCTTGCGATTATGCTTGGGCGTAAAGGTTTGTTTAGCTTTCCTATTTTCACAGATGTGAGGTCAGAGTCATTGTCTTCAATCCTCGCTGGTCGGAAAATGACCGTGTTCACATGTAGCAAAAGCATGGTTTGGTCAATCTTTATTTTCCTTGTTTACACTAGAAGTGTTAATCTGAATAATTGAGAAGTTTGATGTTGTATTTATCCAACACATTGTGTCTGTTCAGTCCTTTGAATTAGGTTGGAAAATGAGATCCAAGAAGTCCTCGCATATGAGTTTGTGTATCTTGCTCTTTTTAATCTTTTTAGAAGTCTGATTATTATTTCTGTTAGGTCATGTACATTCAGTGCATATTTTCATACATCATACCTAATACATACTTGGTGTAGTGAAGTGCCTTTAGTTTATCTCAATGACTTTTTACGATGACTGTTTTATGAGTTTCAGCAAGGTACTTAATGCATCTCTTTCCTTTTGTGTTGTGTATTTCAGCACCCTTCACAATCGTCACCTATAAAATGAAAGCCATATCAAATTCTTATAGCTTGTATTCAGTTACTTTAAGTTCAGTGTAGGTTTGACACTGTATGAGTCCAGTTTGCATTGTGTAGCTGCTCTCAGGTTTATACGGCTCATTCACAGCCATGGATCATCTGGTTCCTCTATCACACGGACATTCGGTTTCCTACCCTTGAATTTGTGACATATTTCCACCGTGGAAACACACCTAATCACTATAGCAGGGTTTAGACATTGTTAGCCTAAATGTCAGGCTGTTGGACATTATTTATCCCAAATATCATAGATATATTGAGGTTTAGTACTGATATGACTAAGCATCATCTTGATCTGGTTGAGACAGAAGCATAGAGACCAGATAGTCTACTTCAGTCAGACCTTTTTATTGTTGAGTTTATAAAAGAAATCTCCAGCAGCCTGAAAGTTAGGCTAAGCCATCCCTTGGAGCGACGGGGCAACGTGCTTGCTTGCAGGGTACCCTTCTCTTCACCCTCGATTTCCTCTACGGACAATGGCCTTTAATTAGCGTGGTATTGTAACCGTGACAGTGCATGAGCCTGGACTGGACTGCAATTAAAATGATATCTGATCCGTTGATGGGAGGATACAATGGAGGTGCCATGATCAGTGGATACTATGATAGATTGAGAGAACAGCTGAACGACATGAAAGTGGTGTGCTTGTGGACACTAGCTCTTGGATGTTATACCATATCCAAGGAGGGATTCTGGAAGGTCAAAGTCAAGAAGATGTATGCTCTGGTATGTTTCTATAGGATGCAAGCAGACTATGTGCTTCTAGCAAAGCCTACTTTATTGGATTATTCCATGCTATGCATTGTTACCATGGTGCTGGATTTGTTCTGAACCTTCATGTTTGTGGTGTGCATTGGTCAGATCCCAGGGAAACAGGGATCATTTGAAGTGGATTCATCGTGCTTTTTGCAGGCAAACGTGTATAGGAGAAAGCTCTGTGGATGGAATGTTTTAAAAGCTTTGCAGCAATGTGGGATCTTGTTGGACTAGATCGTTTAATCTGGACGAAGAAAGGGAAAAGTTGAGATTGGAAATGTGACTTGGAAGGAGTGAGATTTGATGGAGTAGATCAGCTGTTAACCATAATGCTCATCTGGTTCTCGTTCTTTTCATGAAGTAGTACAATCTAATGTTGATGGCAAGTTTGTAAGTATTCATCATCATGTGGTGAGGTAGGAATACATACTGCCATGATTAGATTTGAAGGCTCTCTGGGTCTGTCATGAACTTTGAAGATTAGATTTGGAGAAACTGTCTTGAAGATCTTAAGAAGACTCTCTCCTCTCCTGCTGACCATTCCAAGGTTAGACTTGAGGAAGGTTGACAAATTGTTTTTCTGATAGTTCTCTGGATGAATCGTAGCTTGTCCCATGAGACCAGTAATCTCTCCTTAAAATGTCATCTGAAGTGTGTGGGAGTGTGGTCTGAAGCGCTTTACATCTTCTTTTCAATATGAAAATACTTTTAAAAAAGCAAAGGGATTTTTTTTGTACTTCAAGTGGCATTTTGCGTCAAGTTTTCCCCAAGGTTGACAAAAAAGCACTTACATTCTAGATTTAACCCATTTCTGTTGATTTGTAAGGCTTCAAAACAAATTTGTTTAAAATGTCAAAACATGTTCTACAGTTAATGATGATAATTGACAAATTGTGATGAAGATGAATAGGTAGCATTGAAACGGACTCAGACCTCCACTAGATAAGATCCACAACAGAAAATTATAAATAACAACTCCCACTCTTAGAAATGAGCCGTACAATGTCTGGTCCATCAGGCACACCTGAATGTCTTTACGCAATTTGCCGTCTGAAAGAATGCGTGTGAGCTCCTGGCACAATATCACCGTTGTATCTGTTCACTCGCATCAAAAGGATTTTTGCGAAAAACAGGAATCTTGCACCCATGCCTCATTGGCAGAGAAGAAAAGCGATTGCATTTGCTGACGTAATTTGTAGCCTGGCATTGAGGGTCTTGTAGATGGGAGAGCATCATCGAGATGGAGATAGAGAGTGGATCAGGGAAAAAAGATGCATTGCTGATGTATAAGATAAGCCAATTGAAAGCTTTTCGCTTCTGTCCTTGATGCTTTATTTAAAGCCAATGTTATTGTCCCCTCGCTCTCTTTGTCCTTGTTTTTTGTCTTTTTCTTGTTTTTCTTGCCTTTCTTGTCTGTCATCATCTACAATTAATCTATTTCGGTCCAGCATCTTTTGATTTACCTTCCAACCTATTTTTCGTCTATATTTTCTCTTCAAGGCGTTCAATGAAGAGAAAAACATCAAGTAATTATTTGACATGTTTCAAATCATGGACATTGAACTACTTTCTTTATGTCTCTCTGAACAAGGTCAATTAATTCATATCTATCTTCCTTTTTCGTAGTTATCTTTGTATCTGTTCTTTCTTAGCCTGTTAGTGTCTACCTTGTGTTGTTGTTGTTGTTGTTCTCCCATCTGCTAGTGTCTGTATGTAGCAGAGAATGGAGGCATCAAGCTGGCCTGTTTTGCCTGGCACACAACAGATCTCTGTCGCTCTGTCTGTCACAACAGACACACATTATGTCACGATGTTTATCAGCCAAGAAGAAACATCCCTCTCTGTCTGTCCCTTGTCGGCCCGCCCGCCCGTCGCTCAGACCCGAAAACATTTCAAATGCCTCTAGCGGGGCGGCTCTCGTTTTGTCTTATCTGCCGCGGGAGATTGTTTTCTACGTCCCGGGATCAACCCTAAATCCGCCCGGGAAGATGAGAGACAAAAGTTGGTAATGCAATGTTTGTCAGATGAAACCCTCCCTGCCAACGGTAGTAGGTCATTACTCTCAATTTTCTGGATTATTGAGTGTGTATTTGATCTCTTCTGCCACAACCCAGCACCCATCTTGAACTCTATGTGAGTGCACGCTGTACTCTAGCTCTACAACGATACGCTGAGCGGGTAGGGGTGCACTCCAGCTGGTATCGGAGGGGTTAAATAAGCCACAGTGGTCTTTTCCCTGGTTTCTGCGTGACCTCTTCCGCCCCCTCCCCATGTACTATATTAGTCCAAACACTTGCGCTCATTTGCGTAGCCGTGCCGACTGAATGACTGAATTTGTTCACATGATGTTGTTTGGGGTAAGGGGAGAGGGGGAGGACTTATCGGGGAGAGAGGATGTCAATTAGATAAGACTTTTAGTCGTTGTGATCAAAAAGTAAAGTGCACTTGTGTTTACTGTCTGATGTCGACGGGATTTCAAAGTCATGTGATTAGTCATTGTAAGTGACTGGTAAACAGTTGAGGCCCTTCTGTCTTGTCTTGGCTCTGCTGTGTGATGTTTCTCTTGCCAGATGCATGATGGGATGGAATTCTGTGCGTAAAGGAGATATAGAGTAATGTTTCATCTGGGGTGTAAAGCCGTGATGAACTTGGGTGATATCTGTGTTATTTTGAATGTTAGACGAGATATGAGGCTCATGATTCATTGTGGATGGGATGTTCTGTATTGGATCAGTGCTGCGTCTTGCTCTAACAGTGAATGTTTAGTCTGGAAATATTGCTGCATTTCGGTGGAAAGGCAAAGCTACAAAGGACATCATGTACTGTGTCGTGTCTAAATAACTATTATGTTTTCTGCAGCGTTATTTGCCGTGGATTGTTGGATGGTGTGTATCGTGTTCTTTCCTCATGGATTACCGTACATTAGGTATTCTTCTCAGCGATCTGCTGGAGGTCGGTTTCCATGGTAACCAGTCACTCTGGAGGAAATTCTTGTGGAAAGTGGCATATCTAGTACATGTTTCTTCTCCCTCCTGGGATTGATCAAGGAATTTCCCCAGGCAACTTCCCTTCAAAGCATCCATCCCTCATGTAGACAAATTGCAGTGCTCCATTCCGTGGATGAGAATACTGGGACCTGTCGTGTGGCTGTAACATTATTAGTCTGAGCAGACATGTTCTAATGAGGAGATTGATACAGATGAGACAGGTGTAATGGCGGCTTGCTGATTCCTAAGAGTGATTCTAGCTGGCGAGCCCTGTAGATTAGTGAGAGCTCTGTAACTTCAGACGCATGCAATCAAGGCTTGATTAGTGGAAATGTCCTCCCCAACTATGCAAGGCATAGACCGTTTGCATAATCAGTGCCAAGTTATCGGACTTAATCAATGTTTTTTTTATATTGAATAAATGGATGGAGGGTAGGTAGATGGTTGGATTGAATGCTGATAGATGAGAGAAGAGAGGAAAGGGAGATTGAAGAAAGGAGGGAAGGTAAAAATAGAGGGGAGTAAGGGGGGCAGGAAAGGGTGATAGAGAATAAATGGTGTGGGATTGAGAAGGTGCCAAGGGTGTGGGGGAGGTGAAGAGCAAAAAGGAGGGGGGGGGGGGTAAAGAAGGAGAGGGGATTGGATAGAGGGGCATGGAGGTGAAATTCAGGTAGGGGGGGGTAAAAAATTGGGTGTGTGGCTAGAAAAGGAAAGATGACGGGAGTGGAGGTGAGAGAAGAAGGACAAGATGAAGAGTGATGGAACGAGAGGATCAGATGAGAGAGAGAGAGAGAGAGAGAGAGTGAGAGAGTGAGAGAGAGAGAGAGAGAGAGAGAAAGAGAGAGAGAGAGAGAGAGAGAGAGAGAGAGAGAGATGGTCAAACAGAGAAGAGAGAGGGGTAGATCATGAAGCTGTCGTGATGATGGTTCTCGATGCTCGTTCCATTTCTGTATCTGTCATGGCGACCTTTCATCAGTCGCATCATTCACGCATGAGAAGCATCTCTAAGCAAGGCTTGGCTCTCCATTCAACTCACACTAGCAGAGCAATTAAAACCATGCCTGTTACCTTTTCACTTTAACAGAGACCCCGGTGCTTGGGATCTGTTTCTGATGGGTTATTAATACATTCATTCTCGTCAAACTCTCAATTTGAATTACAACAGAATTGCAGAATGGAAATGATTTTTTTTTTTCACCTTTGAAAGAGCAGGCTTCATGTTCATTCGTAGTGATTGCGAGTGTGGAGAGTGCTGCACCAACTTTAATGGAATAATCCGTTTTATTGGAGAAGTTGTAACGATGGCTGAATGATGCAGCAACTGTTTCTAACGTAGGAGTTGTTTTGCAGTCTTGGTCTGGAAAGGAAATGCATCATATTCAGGCCTTGGTAAAGAATTCATGAGATGATTTTCAATCAAGAGATTATATGAAGAGGTAGCATCGTGAATAATGAATTGAGTGCATCACTTCTTGTAATCTTGTAAGTGCGATTCCATTCTCGGGAAGTGCTAACGACAGCTTTGTATTAATTTCTATTTGGTGTGGATGGTTCGTGGATTCAATAGCGCTGCTTTTCTCAAGATGTGAAAGTGGAGAGTTAGCAGTGTCAGTGAACGGGAGTTGTGTAACTACAATCTCTCTGTCTGTCTGTCTGTCTGTCTGCCTCTTTCTCTCTCTCTCTCTCTCTCTGTCTCTGTCTCTCTGTCTCTCTCTCTCTCTCTCTCTCTCTCTCTCTCTCTTGTTCTCTCTGTGATGGGAGGTTGTGAGGATATCCACTGCCGATACCCTGAGGTGTTGGAGTATCGCTCACGCATCGGTTTCCCATCCTAAGTGCTACTGGAGCTCCTGCCCTCTGTTTAAAGCATACGCCTCGGGATGACAGTTAGCCATAGTTATTGCCATCCTCTTCTTTATGCCTTCTCCACATTTTCTTCTCCAGTTTGGTTGGTTGCTTGGAATCTCCTTGCGAGTTTTCAGTTAAAGAGACTTGTTTGTGAGCTGGGGAGTAGAAGTAGAAGGGGTCATATCTGTTCACGTTTTTCACTTGATTTGGCAAGCCTCTTGTATTTGAATTTGAGTTACAGGCATCATGTATTATTTTAGAGACTCACTTTCTTTACAGTTCCCTTTTTCTGTTTTATTAAAGGACATTTGTTTTCCAAGTGCATTTTAACATCATCCTGAAAGTAATACCGACCATTACAAAAAGTATTGTATGTTGCATAGACTTTGGACCGAACATTATGAGCTCTCTATCATTAATCTACGACAGCAAGTAATGTTTGATGAGACGGAAGAAAATGTGCCGCCCGAAATAGCGTAGCTCGGAATGGGTTGGTTGGATCAATGATTGGTATTAGAATGCTTGTAAGGATTGACAGGGCACATGTATGTGTGTCTGTGAGCCGTGAGTAATGCTTGGTGCCTGCATGTGCAGTCTGCTCTACCTCATCTTCCATGGCCTTGCGCCAAGTAATGGTATGTTTGCATTCTTCCACCAACTCATGTGTTCTTGTCAACACTAGCAATTTGTTCGGTTCCCGCACGACAAGTCAAGTCTACACGCCGTGAACATCTCATAGATTCCATCATCGCAAGGCTGAGCAGGAAAATGTCTTATGTGCTCTTAAAGTTGTGCTGCTCTTTTAGCAGAAGACGCTTGTACACCCGCCCACGCAAACAGCTCCCGTTCTTCTGTTGTTTTGTTTTGTTATTCCTTGTTGCCGGGCTTTTTTTGCCAATTTGAATGGATCTTGAGGGGACAGGGCATCTCCGTCTAGTTTGCTTGCTCTGACTGAAGGACAGAGAGATGTCATTATTTTGTGAGTGATTGTTCAGGCCGTTTGCAGTAATGAGCGCACAGCCACCTGTCCAGACCACAAACAAGAATCAGAATTGGTCACAGAATTTTTCTCGGTCTTTGTGCAAGAGCAACTCAAGTCTTCTGCGGGATTTTTATATTTTTCCCTCTTTGTTTTCTGTGCTTAGCAAAATGTTGGATAGGATTGAGGTGTATTTGGCAGCATGGAGCAATATTTGTCAAAGCTAGAATCAGTATTGTCTTGTTGATCATGATTGGCATTAGCAATGCTTTAAAGGGCATATACTGTACTGGGAAGGCAAAAAAAGCCTTCAAAAGGTAATTGTTAGTAATCTTCTTGCTAATGGTCTTAAATTCATGTATTGTCCATTTTAGAAGCTCGCTGAAAGTTATTTGCCCTCAAATGATCTACATTTGGATTAATGAGTGATTAAATCACATATCCTCAAAATGTTCGGGCCGAACATTTTGAAGATTTAATCATTAATAATTGTTTTCTCCATATGTGGATCATTTGAGGGCAAACAACTTTCAGCAAGCTTCTAAAATGGTCAATACATGAATTTAAAACCATTGGCAAGAAGATTACTAACAATTACCTTTTGAAGGCTTTTTTGCCTTCCCAGTACAGTATATGCCCTTTAATGGTGATGGTAGAGAGCATCGTGCTAAAGCGTCATGTGCCAAGTGTCATCTTTTGTGACAAATCGTGAAAGTTTGTGAGATGCAATCAACTGTGGATGCTTTGGAAATATTCACACATCGGCTTTTGAAAGGATTCACACTTGGATTGATAATGATCGGAAGGAAGGAAGCCTTCTCTTCCTTGCATCGTCATGGCATCGTTGTTTGTTACATCATATCGGAAGGAGAGAAACCTCTGCCAGTTTAACTGCCAAGAATAGAGTTGTAAACAGATTGGCCGTGACTTTGGCCTTGTACTTATATTTATATCTTTATTTTGTGTGGAAGTCAGCAAGCAAGTCCATCCGGAATACCAACGTGTGCCATTGAAAGAATGTTCTACTGCAGAGTAACAAACTGTCCCTTACAAGGAAGTACCATGGGTACAAAACATGATCTGTAGTGATTGTCTGTCTACCCAGCAAGGTATTCATTCTTCAGAACAGGAGGAAGTCCATGTAGTAGTGTTATGGGATTGACAATGTGCCTTTAATCCACAACACCGTGACAATGTTGAGGAGGCTTAGTGTTTCGATACGTCGGGACCGATCACGGAGCACCAATGAGAGCGAACGGATCACCCCGCTCCGCAGGAAACGAACCCACAGCCTCCCGGAGGGTAGTCTCCGCATCAGGTAACCATGGCGTTATTATTTTTCAAAAGTAATGAAATAACTCAATAACTCAATATCAATAATTCAAGATACATGTGTATTTATGTTCTTTGTTGTAGTGTCACTACTTTGAATCCATATTTTCTTGTATTGCTTATATTATCATGTTATAATTGTATTATCTGAATGTGGAAGTATGGTGATATATTTGTTTGAACTTCCTGCTTGTAATTGTAATGTTGAGGGGAAATGTTCAATAGTGTATATGGCTTAACTCTTAACCTGCCACTGTCACATTTTTGCGATTAAGGGGAAATGTGCCGCTGTCGCAAATTTGTAACCGAACTGCAATAGAGAAAACCTTCAGTACAGAGGGATTTTATCCCCGGCAAGTAAAGAGTTAATTGGGCAATATTATCTTTCATATCTTAAAAAAGGATATACTCATTGAATGTAACAGGAGAGTAATAATCTGTCACTTTATTCATTACAATCATCAGCCATGGCAAAATCAAGTGTATCAGTTGTATTTAGTTGTAACATACCATATGAATTTACTGCAGAATCATGTGGAGATGTATATCCTGTTAAGCATTTTCTTTTGTTATTTCTGTGATTGTGTTGATCCTTTGAATTCACTGGTGTGATATGCGAGTTGAAAATAAGTCATAAACCTCTATATGTTCTCATTCTTCATAGTTCATCTTGTGGGCATCATATTGTATTGTGAAACCCTAACTGCCGGACTATTGAACTGTCTGTACATGTTGGTCAATTACCCCTCTCCTTGCCAGACAGACTTGCTTGATTGGAGTGATACCGGTATGTGTCTCTGAGCTGGAGTATTGTGCTACTAACTATTACAATGAAGGGTGACTAGAAAAACAGGTGAAGCTACCGGTAATAATGAATTCACAACTAGCTTGTTATCAGATCAAAACAATATGATTGATTTATTTGGGTAGTAATGCCAAAAACAAAGAATCAACAAGAAGGCAATTGGACGTTGATTTCCTCATCCGTTTCCACCCTGTAGAGCGCCGCTTTGTTTTTTTGCTTGTTGCTCGTTTCCCCCGGATGTTTTCCGCTGCCTGCTCCTTCCGAGTTCATTGACATCTCAAACTTGGAGTGTCTCTCTTGAAGATGTACAGATGTCTTGTGAGATAAGACGTCTTATTTGTTTACTCTTTGGTGTCTCAGGATGAAGCGTTGTAGTGGCCAGGAATAGGCTGTGACACATTGATCACGCTCCACACGGGGGTTACTTGAGGTCAAGAGGGCGAATAACTCAACACCCCTTCCCCAATCAAAATACTCTGGTCTCATTAGACAGAGGAAAATAGCTCAGGGTCCTAATAAATAAACAGTACTCATCTGCTTTTGTTCTTGAAACTGTATCTGAGTGGTTTGTCTGAAGATGTTGCCCTAAGGGTATCAAAGTGCAATATGTTTTGTAGGCGTTCCAGAGATACAGGAAATACATTTGACTGGGAGTTTCCTGTTGGAATGGGTTTGCATACTATTTATTGTGAATGACATTAAAGTTCCCTATTTCCTATGCCCCCCCCCCCCACACACACACATACCATTTTGCCATTCTGACGTACAGAGAAAAGTTATTATCTACCACTAATTATGATGATCAGTGAATATCTCTAGTTTCTTTTCTTTTTTTTTGTTGGACCTCTACTCTTCATGTATGTCATTCCACATCTTGTTTATTGGAAATATATTTGACATTTGAAACAATTATGTGAGACCTAGATATTCTATCTCCGATTGTGAGCTTTAGTTACAGATGTACTTCTCACTCTAAATTGCATCTCACTGGATACTCAGAGCGGAGGTTTAACATTCATGGTCAGTCTCTAGGTCCATCCCATCTTACATTCTGTGATTTTCACCGCTATCCTACTGTAACACATGCGTCTTATGTGCGTGGGTCCCACAAGAGACAGGTTTTATGCATGAATGTAGGCGGAAGTAATTGAAGATTCTGGGTTAAGCATGATTTCCCCAAAGCCTTGTCCTTTTAGTCCCACACAATGGGAAATGGGTTAGCAGTGAGGTGATCAAGTCAAGGGGAAAGATTTACAAAGCTCATACCTGATCATACATACTACAGACATGTTGATGTGTGCAGCCAGATGTCATGGAGTGATTATGGGTGGAAGTAACGAACCTGTCAGAGAAGTACATGAGATGAGATGATGGAAGAGGAGTGGGTGGGGGAGGGGGTAGAGAGACAGACAGACAGACAGACAGTAACAGAAAAGAGAGGAAGAGACAGAAACAGACAGAGGGACAGGGTAATATATACAGAGAGAAAAAAATAACCTTTTTTTTCAGGGGGGGGGGGGGGGGAGAGACAAACATAGATATGGAGAGGCAGAGAGAAGGAAAAATGACACAGAAAGAGAGACTTAAGAGACCGAGCGAGATGTAAAGCGGGAGTGATCCTGTCATCTAACTCCATTAGTTTAAGTGATATTTCATTAGCGCCAAGCTACAGAGGAATCCATTCAATAATCTCCAGCACACCTCCCAACTCAACGCTGTCACCATTAATGAAGATGAATCGACTTGGATGTCACATTAGATTCAGGGATGCTTCAATGAAGATTGATTATAAGGCACAAATACTGTTTTTGCTAAATTGACATGCTTACAGGACCGGCCTTGTTTTGATTGGAAAGTTTACTTTTGGCCTTGTGAGAAAAGTATAATGTGAATAAATGGTTGAAATATCTTGTTTTGGTCGTTTATTTCAAAGCTATTGGTAAAGAATACCAGACTCATAATTGTGGCAGAAACATTCTTCCATCAACATGGTTTTTGTCTCGTTTGATATCAACAACTATGATAATTTTGAGATGATTTCCTCAAATCAGACAGGAATTAAATCAAGAATT
Source organism: Arbacia lixula (assembly GCA_963669155.1). Classification (NCBI taxonomy): domain Eukaryota; kingdom Metazoa; phylum Echinodermata; class Echinoidea; order Arbacioida; family Arbaciidae; genus Arbacia; species Arbacia lixula. Next base: position 558,916 of record OZ022591.1, on the reverse strand, counting down.
GAAATCATAACAGATCAGGAGCCGCAATTTTTTACCACATCCATCCACTACCTTTAATATGCAGACATAGAATGGAAAAGTTGCCCAACCCTCCCCCCCCACACACACACACACTCCCACTCCACCCCACCCTCCAAAGGAAGACAGGTGAGAGAGATTTGCTGTTGTTGCTTCGCCTAGACGATTTGCTCCAAGCATGAACATCATATCCATCCATCCCTGTCATCTCCCAACTGCCACTCACTTTCTCATAATGACTGATTCATCTCAGAGCTGAAGACAGTTTATGCGGTGGTCATCAATATGAGCTTGTGAGATTTAGATCCTGTTACTCACACCCATAGATTTAGCTGCACTGACCTATAAACAGATTAAAAGCCTTAATTAGGTAAGCTCAATAAATCATCTTACAATTTAAGGATTCCAAAATGAGCCATCTGCTGAACCATATCTATATATAGCTTGTTGTAATTTACTGTTATGTATAATTTTCCTTATTACATAAGGACATATTTTGTGCATTATGGAGTGAAAGTCCAGAAATTGCACTCTGTTTGTGAGTTTCTACTATGGTGAGAGCAACTTGTATCATGGTACACTCTACCTGTGTGTCATTGCTGTCAGTGCTGGACTGGTCTCCCCTTCATGTCACATTATTCTGTCAGTCAGTAAGAATCAATTCTATCCAGACTGTTGAGGATATTTATGATTCAAACTTCACAATAACTGGGTCTGACTGGAGCAGACTATTACCTTCCTAGTTCTTCTCTGGCATGTGGGTAGTGTGGCTTGGACTGGCAGATGAGGAGGATTAGTCTTGTACGTATCAGACCCAAGTATAAACCTGTGATAGTCTGGATTAAAAATGTCCATCAGCCTTGAATCAAGGCTGATCTACATGTTAGTCTCAAGATTTGTGTTTCTCATCAGGCCTCTCCTAAGATGTCTGGAGATCTTCTTCCTGGTTGCAAGGAGGAAATAGCTTTCAGCCACAGATTACACCAGTAATCCAACCATTTAGATAGGATTTAGCTAATCCCTTGTGTTAATCTTCTTTGTTTGCATTGTCAGACTGTGAGTAACAGTGAACAGTTAGATAGGTTGCCACAATGTTTACAGGTAGACTTAACATTTAGACAATAATAGAGGCTTTTAGAGTACTTACAAACCAGCAGTTATATGGTTTGTCTTGATCCAATTCTTATTGCAAAAACAGCCTGTTGCTTTCTCAAATACATAGGAATAGCGTATTGTCAACTTGCAATTTTCAATTTCCTTGTCCTAAACTATTGTGCGAAGTTTTAAGTAAAAGTGTATTTAAAAAGGTATTTAAAGCTATTCATAATGCGTAACTACTTATACATAAAGGGCTGCTATTCATAATTGGATAGTGGAGTTATACATTATCAGTAGTGGTCTTTATGAATAGGGAGCAGACCCCAGCTAATTAAACTTGATGAGGATGTGCTGTGATGATCCTGTAATCATGTTGTGATTGCGTGTTGGTATCAGCCTGTGGCATGTCCATGGTGCTGTGCTATGTCGCCCTCCTGTGTTGGGGGCTGATAATGATTCCCACCGCTGCTGCTGTAGTGCAATGCAGTAGGCTGTGCGTGCACGAGAGTTTTAATCGAGCTGATGAAGATGTAGACTACGTTCCAGACTTTGGAGAGTGTTGTGTGGACATTCTGCATGAGTGAACTTGAATGCCAAAGGATTATGATTACAACGAAGTCTGGACACATAAGCCCCGTTCATATACCATATACCGCTATTATTACCGATGCACATCGGTAAGGAAGTTTCCAGCGAGCCGCAAAAGCACCGTTCATATACACCCCAAAAGCCGTAATGTTGCGGTGTTTTGGACAGCTGGACTCTCTCTAAACCAATGGTGACATGCTCCGCTCAGCCATACGAGCGGTAGGATTAGCGACCAACAGGCCAGAGCGCGATGCTAAAGGCGCAACATTTACGCCTATTTTGCGGTATTATTACTAGGTCTCGATCCGCGAAAAAGCCGCAAAATAAGCGCAAAAAAGGAGGAAGCAAATACCGCATTATTTGAGCGATTCCCGTTCATATACGCAGCTATCGGTAATGCATCGGAAAAATTGCCGCAAATGTTGCGCCTTTTTCGCGGATAGGCGGTGTATATGAACGGGGTTATAGACTAAGCACCAATTCTTATTCCCTCTGAGGCAAGGAGAATGATACAGCCTAAAATATCCAGACCAAGTTGTGGTTGCAAAAGTGCATTAGAAAGAAACAAACCCCATTGACTTGTAGCAAGGCTAATAAAGATGGATCACAAATAACATCTATTTTGGAAATTCTAGAAACAAACAGCATGTAAGATTTTTATGAGCCAAATAGCATTCTATTTTCTGATCGGGCTAATCCAAAATCTTGCATGTTGTTTAAACTTCAGTGCAAAAAATACCCTGCTCATGTGATTTATCTGCAAATTGCAAAAAATAGAAGCACCTGTATTTCACAGGAGCTCATGTCAACTAATGATTCTTCTGATAAGAGTGTGAAGCACAGTCTAGTTCAGTATTGTTATTGCCCCCGCAAATAATGTGAGTATTTGCCCTGCTTGAGTGCAGCGAAGCCAAGCGTAATGTCTCTATTGAGCTTGTGCCTGCAGTCTCGCTCCGAGCATGTTTTCCTTTATCAGTTCTGTGGAGTTATTTCACCATGGTAATGTGCATGTTTGGCAGAAAAGGTTTCCGTGCATTGTTGACCATTTTGGCCGTCTCTATTAGATTTAGGAGAAGTCGTTTAGATGGAAATGGGTTTGATGTAGAAAGACGTCTGAGGGCTGTAATTCATCATTCACCTTACAGGGCTTTGTTCAGGTATGGCAGAATGACGTGGGAAACTGACGTCATTTCAATTTCATCTTTCATGATGGCTCTACCCACCTTATTGTGTTCCCAATTCTCTTTCTCAATTTTCTTGCCACGTTTATCCTGATCTTTCTTCCCTTCTCAGCCACTCCTTGTTTCATCTCTCTCAATTTCTCTCTAGCGGTTTCTTTTTCTCTTATTCTCTTTTTAAAATCTTAAACAAAAATGTCTCTCTCCTTTCTCCCTCTCTTCTCACCACTTTCCTCATTCTCCTCTTTCTTCCTCCGTCCAACCTCTCTATCCACCACCATCCACCATTCCCCTCCACCCATGGATACGGGATGCACCCTCTCCCCTGCCCTTTACCTCTCTCCTTTCTCCCTCTCTTCTCACCACTTTCCCCATTCTCCTCTTTCTTCCTCCGTCCAACCTCTCTATCCACCACCATCCACCATTCCCCTCCACCCATGGATACGGGATGCACCCTCTCCCCTGCCCTCACCCTACCAATCTATATCAATTTTCATCTAGAGGGGAGGGTATTTTAAGACCGGGTCTGCCAAAATGAAGATGAGATACACAGAAGGCAAGCGGCATATTGTAGCTGTCTCCGAGCAGACTGGTATAATGCTTTTGTGAGCAGAGTATGCAAAGAACCTCCTCACAGACTTATTTGCGCCCTTTACATCTTTACGAAGGGCCCTTTTGGTAGAATAAGTCAGGCCCATTACTGCATGTTTTGCACTAGAAATACTCACAAATCCCATGTGATGGCACACAAAATGTTTTTAGGTGTAAAGACACCAGTATATTATCTTTATAGTGAATCTGTGGTCTTCAGTCTCAAAACAAAACATTGATTACCATTAGAATTTGAGTAATGTGGGAACGTATTCTCTTTGTATATTGAAGAGTATCACTTACTTTATATATCTCTGTAGTACTTTGAGATGGATTGTGGAATGATTAAATCTCTTCTTTCATTTGTATGTGCTGTCCTTCTTTCCTGATTAGAATTTTGTCTACCTGTCCATCCATTATTCTCATTATTATCTCCCTTTTCCCTGTTCTTTACATCTTAACTGATTATCTCACGTATACGTCAAACAATTTAGACACACAGACAGACAGCCTTCCATTTCCTTGTAACTGCCCAATGAATCCTGTGAAATGATACACAAACAATGCCAACAAGGCTTGTGACAGATAGACAAAAGGCTTCATGACAACTTCAATTCCCCATTGAGGTATTACCTAATCATCATCTCTCTGATAGTGGTAGATAGTTCCTGGTCTGGCAAAGTACATGTAACCCAAAGACATCCTACTATTTGTCGCATTCTAAAGGTTTTATCTTCAAATGATAAACATTCATGGGGATGTGGTAGGGTAAAATAAGCACTGCATCTTGATGTTGTGGTGTACATTGTTGTGCAATTTATTACACAATTACTCAAGGTTTAAAATACCTCTGCAGTATTTGATTTGCTGCTATGAAACCCAATGTGTGGTAAATTGTAACCATTGAATTTCCATGACTTCATTTTTGAATTGCTGATCTAAGCACAAGTTGGTATAACATCTCATATTGGGGACATGGCGGGATCTGTTGGATTGGCTCATTGACTTTCAATCTGGAAGAATCTGGCTCAAAAATACAAAGCCAAAACCCACTTTTTGTGTATGTCGTTAAGATATTGTATTGGTGTAGCTGCTCTTAACCCTTGAGACAAACCGATTTGTGCCAGGTGATTTGGCAGTGACTTGGGAAATAATTATCTTAGAACCCCTCAGGGGAAAGATGCATGCAAGCACATGAGGTTTCTATGCGTAAAGTAAAACCAAACTTTGTTATGATCATTACTTATTATTATTAAACCAGCACCAAGAGGACAAAGTTGATCCCATGATAAAGATAACAGGGAACTTGAAGGGTATGAATCATTGACATTACAGCTGCAAAATTTAGGTTAGTGAATTTCCCTTTTTTAAGGTTTCTTGGTACAACATTGATTGGGGCTGTAATTAAAGAGCCAACAATATCCTTTTGGCCAAGCTGATTTTCTCTCTCTATTATTAGAACTTACTCTGACTAATGTACCTTCTTTTAGCAATAACTCTTCATTAAGTTATTATCTCATTCCCATTGTTCATTATATTGGGTTCTTACATTTCATTTGAGTCTAGACCAATAAACATATATATGCCTGTTCTCGTTAGGGCTAGACATGTTCCTGTTATAAGGCCCATCCTTTGCAACTTGTTGTTGCTTCTCAGAAACACAGACATTGCATAAATTAGTCTATTAGATTTAGCACCAGTGAGGCACACATGTGAGTTCAAATCCATGTGGTTCACATCAGTTACAAACAAAGCTTCAACAGAAAAAAAGGTTAGTGGACAATGTTTACCAATTCAGAATGCAACTGTGATATCTATCTGAATTATAAAAGGATTTTTATGATTATCTCAATTTTGTCACCACAAAAATAAAACATGGAACAGGACCAATATAATGATAGAAGAAGTAATAAGTAATGTGATCAAATGTCAAAAAGGAAAAGAGTTATAAGTTCTTGAATTGTATTTATTTGTGTCTATTGGTCATTTCCAGACCTTGAACATTCATCATGATAATGACTGTTTATTGCTTCTACTCCACCTTAAAGTCTGACCGTGTCCAATCTTTCTCTAGGTGTCACTGCAGAGAACACTTATGGTGTGTCTTCACTAGACCTGAGATTGTCATATATACTGATCAAGCTTCCTCAGGAGAACACTTTGAACTTCTGGAAGTTTGTCTGCAATACCACGCTCATTTGCAAATTAGCAGACACTTTTTTGGAATACCTCAACATTTTGTGAAATGATGTCCCAAGGAGATATTTAGTCTAAATAAGCTAAATAAAGCTAATTTTGCTGATCATGTTAATTCCCTGCTTCAGAAATGGGAGCTTTTGTCTTGTGAAGACAATCCTATTGGGTGTAACTACAGAGGACATACGGGGTTTGAACTCTCTAATCCCGAAGAATTGGTGGATTTAGTAACAGCTCAGTAACAGAGCCTTGTAATTACCTCATTACTGTCTTGCTGGACAACCCTAGCTCTTGCTGAGAGATAACTCCATGCACTGCTCTGAAACAAAGGCAATTGGTCAAGCAGCTACTAATCAGTAGTGGACAGTACCTAGTCTCATCTCTAGACCTGGATGTGTGGGTTCTGAGACCCCTCATATCTCAGCTGCCATTCTAAGTCCAACTCCAAACACTGTTCAGTTTGACACGCAGCTTAATAAAAAAATATGCCATCCATAAGTATAACAAATTTTGTAGTTTGTGAAAAGGGTGAAGGACTAAAAACCACAGATATTTAGTGCAACAAATTTGAAGGATGGTGGCCCACACCAAAGCAAATGAACTTATTTATATTGTAATCAAATTGTACTTTTTCCTCTTGCTGAATACCCCAAACTTATCTAAACTAAAGATATAGTATAAAGGAGTGTGTGCTTTTTCATTCTGTAATTCTGTCAAGAAAAAAATGTTTAAACAACTGCCACTAAAAAATGAAATGTTTAAATATATCATGAAAAGATGGAAATAACTCTGTTGTTGAATGAGACTAGACAGTGTATTCGGCTGGACATGAAACAGCATCAGGAAACTGGCCATTGTTAGAATGGGGGGTCGCTTCATTAGGGAGGGAAGTCTCCGCCCTTCTCGCTTCTTGGGATGAACGTGAGCCGAACGTGAAGGAGTCCCCTTTAATTTGGTAGTGGAGTTGTTGTTTCCTTCGTTTTGTTATGTTTTAATCAGAGCACGTGCTGAGAGATCTCATCTCTGCTGTCGTCACAGTGATGGGGTAGAATGCCAAGGATGCTACAAACTTATTGCTATTGGATATTGTTTTGGTCTTTCTCTAACTCTCTCTGTCTCTCTCTGGTGTATGCTCCTTGTACATCATATGCAAGTGCACATAAGCTGAGAAATTTATTTTTTTAAGTATTGAAATCTGCTCACTTTCAGGACATGTGATATACAAGTACCTCCCCAACCTTCTAAATTGTTTCTTTCAACAAATATATTTCTGTAAAATCTATTTTTAAATATTGCAACATTTCATGAGGATATTAATACATATTTACTGCCTTATTTGCCCTGAAATAATATAAATCACTAATTGAGAGCTGCCTTGTTTCCACACAAACTTGTCAAAGTCGATGAGGTTGTCTCCCGACCTGAAAATGTCACCGTTATTAGAAAGTGCATGGAATGGGAGTTTATTAATAAACGATGTATGACCCAGAAAAATGGGCATACAATAAACCAATTGCAGCGTGATTAATAGTTTAAGTGGTGTGGCCTTTAGAAGAATGTGAACGAGTGTCATTCAATTAGGCACTGTGTGCCACGATTAAACATTTTAAAAGGACATTTTCTCGTCTAGTAAGTAAGCCTTGGTTGCTTTTAAAAATGAGAATGGCCATAAATATTTGCCTGAATAGCTTCGTCTAGCCTTGTGCCTATTAAATCACAATACATCCGTTGTTTGGTGGTGGTAGGTGGGTGACTAACTATAAAAACTCTTGCTCTAAGCCAAAACTAGTCTTGGTGAGAGACTCTGTTTTGTCTTTATAAAAGTATCCAACAGCATTTTCCCCTGTGAGATTGTATCAAGGAGAAATGAGATTATTTCATGTAGAAATAGAAAGTAAGACTTTAAGTGTGTTGCATTGTGTGCTAAATTTGATTATGTTTTAACCCAAAAATCATTGAGAATACCATTTTATGTTTGATATATTATCATTCTGTAATGAAATATTCAAAGTGACATTCTGTTTGCTGAAAATTTGAGCATTTCAATTAAAACCATATTAAGTTGTAGGAGGTTGATAGATGATTTCCAGAGTCTAAACAGAATCAACACATAGTTTTCAAATTTAAATTGACAATAACAAAGCTTGCCAAACCTAAAAAGAAGTGAAATGTATGAAAACCAATAACAAAATAGGAGAGCACAGCTACAAAAGTGAAAGTATCACAAAAATGTTTTGTTCATGTTGTTTACAAGTGACTGCCTGGAAGAGAGGTGAAGTAGACTGCCGCTTGTTTATTTTAGTTTGGGTGATTAAAGCAGAGTGGTATTTATCAGGGAAATGGGGGGAGAGAGAGAGACAGACAGACAGACATAAAGGGGAGATATTTAAAGAGGGGAGAAGAGAGAGAGAGAGAGAGAGAGAGAGAAAGAGAGAACAGTGAGTACTGAACTTGGAATGTGGAGGGAAAGTGCAAAGTGATTAAATATTTGCTCAAAAGACTTTTTCACAGCAGAGAGGTTTTTCCTGCTTGGTTGGTGGGACAAATCAAATACTTAAGGTCCCCAAAAATGTGACAAACATAGAATTGCTGTAGAATTGATGTACTGGGAAGGGAGAGGAGGGGGAGGAGGAGGAGGAGGAGGAGGAGGAGGAGGAGGAGGAGGAGGAGGAGGAGGAGGAGGAGGAGGAGGAGGAGGAGGAGGAGGAGGAGGAGGAGGAGGAGGAGCAGCAGCAGCATGGCAAAGGTCTGCTCATCTCTTGAGATTTGTATTCGTCACCATGTCTGACTAGTTTGGTAAATGTACAGGATAGTGATGATGCCAAACTATGGGCAAGGGCCATGGTCACAGCTTGCTCCTCTTAGTCGGTAAAGAACAACCGCTATGTTTGTCTTTACTGGCCACTAAAAAAAGGAGTGCTACACCTACAGCCACAGACTGCAGCACTACACCCCTCTACCAACCAGCTAGGATGTGGGTGTGTTTAGTCATATTTGGTAACATTGCAGTTATTGCCCTTTTTAATACCTGCCAATCCTTGGTGATTGAAATAAATGCTAGTACTCTTTTTTTTTCTTCTCCTCTTAAGTAGAAAGACATAGTAAAGCTCTAGTACCTCCTGTGAGATATTGCAGTGGTATGGCTCTGTGCCAGTAGAGTGGGTGAGAATGTGGTGATGAATGAGACACTAGACACAATACAGAGTCTAGCGACTTGCTAGACTTATCCACAGCATCCTGACTAAATGCCCACAAATTGGCTTACGTTGTTGAGAGGGCTTGTGCGTAAATTGGATTAGTGTGAAAGCAACCTTTACTTTGGAGGAACGAGGGCAGGCAAGGCAGTTACAATGGGGGGGGGGGGGGGGGAGAGGTGGAGAGAGATATAATAGGGACTTTTCGATTGAGTGAACGACAGTGATGTGACGCCCGGCGGCAGGCGTATGTCAACGCGTTTACTCCCTACGTTGAGCCGCTCCTGAAATGCGTTTCGATTTAAGGCGTCACGTCTAGTCAACGTAGTGACGTCATGGCCCCTGTGGCCCGCGTGGCAATCACTGATCTCCCCACTGGTTGCAATACGTATACGGGCGCGGTTAAAATGTATATGTGGGACTGTAGTGTGCATTTGCAACTTGCTCGACGACAGAGCAAACAGGTACCTGATAGGCTGTAGTTGGTACGTCAGTGGTGCTCATGTTAAGTGAGAAGATGATGAACTTTCTGGTAATATAGCTATTTATATTTTGTTTAAAAAAATAAATGGAAAAATCATTGAACTTCCCACTGATTTGCTGTAATTCAGCATAATCTTCATCCGGCACCGTCCATATCGAGATGAGTATGACGTCATAGACAGCACGGGATGAGCCCGGCGCGAGTGAATTGGGTGGTCGGTGAAAACCTGGGTAAACGCGTTGAGCCGAGGGGTGTTGAGCCGAGGTGTCGACGTTAACGCATGCGCGGTGCGTAAAAGTGACGTCATTCACGGTGACGCCTGGCGGCACGTCCAAATCGAAAAGTCCCTACTAATGTGATAGAAAGAGATAAGCCCCGTTCATATACCATATACCGCTATTATTACCGATGCACATCGGTAAGCAAGTTTCCAGCGAGCCGCAAAAGCACCGTTCATATACACCCCCAAAAGCCGTAATGTTGCGGTGTTTTGGACAGCTGGACTCTCTCCAAACCAATGGTGACATGTTCCGCTCAGCTGTACGAGCGGTAGGATTAGCGACCAACGGGCCAGAGCGCGATGCTAAAGGCGCAACATTTACGCCTATTTTGCGGACGCAGTTTATAAGATTCGCTTACCGCAATATTGCGGTATTATTACTAGGTCTCGATCCGCGAAAAAGCCGCAAAATAAGCGCAAAAAAGGAGGAAGCAAATACCGCATTATTTGAGCGATTCCCGTTCATATACGCAGCTATCGGTAATGCATCGGCAAAATTGCCGCAAATGTTGCGCCTTTTTCGCGGATAGGCGGTGTATATGAACGGGGTTATAGAGGGAAGAAGAAGGTATAAAATTGAAAATATACACATAACAGATAGGGAGAGACAGGTAGAGATATAGACAGAGAGACAGGTAGAGGGAGAAATAGAGAGAAAGACACATGAATAGAGAGGGAAAGACAGAGGGGAGAGAGACAGAGATAGAGAAAGGGTGGGAGAAACAGAGAGAGAGAGATAATGAGCAAGAAAAGGAAAGAGAGAGGGTGAGAGTTAGAAAGGGAGACAGAGACAGAGACAGAGACAGAGAGAGAGAGAATGAGAGTGAGAGAGAGATATATGTAGAGAGAGAAAAGAGATAGAGAGAGAAGAGAGAGGGGGGGAGAAAGACAGAGAAAGATAAAAAGAAATGAGAGAGAGAGAGAGAGAGAGAGAGAGAGAGAGAGAGAGAGAGAGAGAGAGAGAGAGAAAGAGAGAGACAGAGCGGGCCCAGTTCAGTGTATTGGGGAGGAAGTAACTGCACGAGCCCTGTGATTGGTGAGAATAGAGTAACTATGCCCTTCCTGTCCTATAGGTAGCAGGGTAGCTCCAGCGCTGCCAAACCCTCCCCTTTACTACACCCAGTCATTCAGTCACTTTGGTTTGGAACCCCCTCACTGCGACAACAACCACAAGCTCTAGCTCTTCTCAACCAGTCAGGAGCTCTCAGCTCCAGCCTGCCAGAGTGTACACCAAGCTGGATAGTTCCTGTGCTTTCTCAAAGCTACCCCATTTTAGTGAGAGCTAGACCAAAGTTTTGCCATGCCAACAGGAATCCAGAGATCCACACACAAGACAGACAACCTCTTGACCAGGAGCCAAGTCCATTTTAAGGAACGACTTGAGGAATCTAATCTGCGGCAGGATTGTCTAAATATCTGACTTTCTGCAGCTGGCTGTTAATCACAGCCTGAGGGAGCCCCTCAGTCTTGTCTGCGACTTTCTGATGAGCAATTCTTAAATTTTGTGACAGCTGAATTAAAAAGTTGTGTAATAATCTTACACAATTTGACTGGAAGGAGGATATCTTTAATTTGACCCTGGGAGCATTTCTTTCCTCACCTGAATAGCTGCTGTTATTTAGTCAGCATTGTGAATACAACACATCATCGCTCAGACCGTGGGCTAAGACTCTTAAGGGCTCGTCAAATGATGACGCTTCTAATTGTACCAGCCAGCACACATCAAAGGACTTTTGACGCGGTCACCATTGCATAGATACCTACGCTATCTATCTCTCCCTCACTCTCTCTGTTATCAGAGAAATATTCAGGAATCCCAACAAGCAACAGACGCCTCTTGATACTGGAATACTGGAGTGATGTCATTCCTAGCGGATATCTCGCTCAGACCGATCTCGATGTTTAGCGTGGTGGTATATTTCTCTTCCTTCCTTCCTACCCTGCGTATTTCCTGGAATGCCAACTACTCGCGCACTTGCACTAGCTACCACTCTCAGTCAGAACTATAAAAGTCCTCAACATACTGGGTAAACTCGCAGTGCACATACTTGGTAGATTCTGGACTACACAGCTTGTGTGAGAACGTGGGATACCTTTCCAAACTTTCCTCAACCTTCCTTCAAGTTGGACATAACTGTTGGTATTCACCCTTCAAGAACACTGCAGTTGGCACTGATTGACAATTCCTGCCTTTCCTTTCATCGGTCAACTGAATGCCCACTGGTCACACATTAAGTGCAGTTTTTGTGATTTTAGCCATTTTGAGAAGTTGCAAAAATCAGTTTAACTGCTGCTCCTGCTGTGCACAGCTTGATAGAGGAAGAATTGTGGCTTTCTCTCCATTTGGTGAAATCATTAGGACATTTTGCCTTCATTGGAATACAGAGTGGGCTTTCTGTAGACTTGTGCGCTACCTGAAGGCAAACACACACAATTGTTTTTAACATCTTGAGTTGAGAGTTGTTAAGGCACGAGTCACTTTGGAACTGTAAGAAACAGAAAGTCCTTTGTTTCCGCATTCCTCGGCTGGTTATCACATTGAGTGTTTTGGAGGGATCATCGATGCTGCCAATTATTGTGTGATTATTGTTGTGCAAACGATGCTCATAAATCATTGAGGACTGGTTAGGGAGTGTCATAGCCTGAGCGGAGCTCCTATGATGGATGCAGGTATCTGCTCTTACCATCATCCTGCTGAGTAAACGGATGTGGATGTGTGTGATCCCCTCTTGCTCATCATTGAATCAGTTGCAACTAAGCCTCCGTGAATGTCACATACAACCGTCAACGCCTCCAACAAAGAAAGGAAAGTTTACTGTATAACTTCCACAACATATATCGCGATCTCTTGGAATTAACATCTGTAAGAATCCATGAAATCTGTGCTAATGCAAGACGCGAGAGAGTGTCTTCTTTTTCATGAATATTGTATGAGGCCCATCTAGCGTCCGTTCCGAGGCATTTATCACAGGTTTACCGTCGCATGAGGAACAAGAAAAACATTTGGGGACAACAGCATCTGTGTTTACCATTGCATCTTGAGTCATTGGAGAGCATTACTAAACCTCATTTACTGGCTGTGATTGGTCATCATCAGACCCACTGATATCTTTCCCAGACTGGGGCTAGAGTCCTAGAAGTTGGTTAACGAAAACTTGCGTACCCCACCCCGAATCGCAGGAGGTACTCCGCCCTTATATGGATGGATGCTTTGGCTTGCCGCACGTAGCGTCAGCTTCTCTTCTGGATTTCATATCTCCCTGTTTGCCTGCCTGGCATGGATTACTCAGTCCCTGCTTTCTAAGAGGGCCACTTCTCTGGGAGGCTTCCAGTAAAGACGCAGCGAAGATACCGTTTGTCTCTTGGAATTAGCGAGGTTATTTTTAGCGGAGTTATCATCCTTCGGTAACTCCAAAAGCAGCGACAAGACAGCGGCGCATGTTCTCAGCCAAGTTTTGTGGTTGATTTTCTTTCTGACTAATTTGTGAAGACTTTTTTTGTCAAAATGCCGCCAGTAATTGCAGCTATTCCGGGAAGGAGATTTTCTCTTAGAAGAAGGTAAATTTTTCAATAATTGAAGGAAAATGTGTTATTGTAAATGTTAAAGTGTTTTATCTATTTTGTTACTGTTTATTATCAAAATGCTCATCAAGGATCATTGCTGTAATAAGTGCCAAATATCACATTTGACATCCTGAAATGTTCAGCTATATTCCTTTAGTTCATGGAAAATTCTGCTTCTATTTTGTTCCCTCACAGGCTTCAAGAATAACACAAATTCTTTCATCATGTTCATTGTATCATGTATTGTACAGCAATCAGTATTTTTTGTTTCCTATAAACAGCCATTTCTTCTATCTTTTTAAAAGTACAGCGTAACCTTTTGTCATCAGAGTGGGAATTATGCCATAATACTGTTATTGTTATTTCTGTGAATATATTTTCTTTCTTGCCAAAATGAATTTGTTTTTATTTTAGCCTGCCAGCCTGGATTCAGCTGCCATAAAAAATATTCACCATTTGTTTACCATGCTCAGTGTGTGTTACTGCATTACACGTTGGCCTCTCTGGTCATGTACTGGAATTGTGGTTACATTGTGTTTACTATGTACAACCACTATGTTTGCATGATGTCAATTTCTAATATTTTTAATGAAAACAACTTTTTTACGGTTAAAAGTTGATTCGTTTTTTATGTCTGAAGATATTACTTACATTTTGTTTATCTTCAACAATTTACAACAATGATTATGTACTTGTCATTAGGTAATACTGGAATCCAAGATTAAAGTATGTGATATTGAGGGGGGTTTTCCGACATATTTCTAAAGTTGTCTCTGTTTGTGTCTTTTTCTTTGACTATACAGGAGGAGAGAGATGGAGGGGCAGTTATACTGCGAGGAGCACACACCCAAAGAGAAGCCCCCTGTCAATGGGGGTGTCAGTGTCAAGGTAAGAACATCTTCAAGTCTTCTTTCTTCTTCAAAGGCCACAAAAAGATTCACTTCAAGAGACTGTGTAGTCAGTATTCATTAGAATTTAGAATTAACCACATTGTGTTTATATCTCTAAAGTTCCACTATTTTCTTAATAGTATTTATTGATTTAGAATGAGTTTGGTAGCCTTGCTCTCTATTCAGACAAATGACATGACACATTATGTTTTTCTTTCATTGCATGTGCTTAGTCATGAGCTACTAAGTAATACGTCGCATGACTTTATATTTTTCAGAGGATGTTAAAAAACAGGAAGTCGGTCAAGTGCAAATATATGAATAAGACATGTATTATTTCACCGTAGAAACTACTAGAGTCATAGTTTAGCCTAAAGTCAAGGCTGTAGAGAGTAGCATTTCCCCTCAAGTAGTGCTGCAATCAGAACTAGGTCTGAAGTCGTAGACTAAGCATATGTATCTCTCCACATTTGTTTAGTCTAGAGGGAGAGAGGATAGAGTCTATTCTGTGGTCCCAGCCTTAGTTACTTTTGCAGTTTGTAACAGGAAGAAGAAACTCATAAACTAGGAACTAGGCTATAGTCTAAGAGACAAATTGCAATGAAGATCATTTTCTTGTCATCCATATTTCAAGACAGGTGATGTTTGTGCTGGTTACAGTTGACCAACCTTGCCTCTTAGGATGACGAGGTTCCTTTTGTCATATCAAAGACCATGGAGATGATATACCTTATGATAGGAAAAGGTCAAGCAAATTAGAAGTGATTATCTTATCAAGGTGTTGTTTGATTATAGAAGGGGGTGAACAAGGGGCTCCATATAACATTTGTTAGCCTTGCTCATCACTTTTACCTCAAACCCTGTAGCCAGCCTTCGAGTGTGAGGGGTAGTCTAGTTCAATGCTCTCAGGTGCTTGTGTAATAAGTTGATTGGCTTTTTGGTGGATTGGTCCCGAGATATCTCTCTATTCACTAGCAAGATACTCAAAGCCCATAGAGCAGCATTTTGCCCCAAAAGGGTCGAAACATAGTGCTGTCATGTAACCCTGACAATCTATTGATACATTTCTCTCAGTTGAATCATTTTGTATCTGTCCAAAGCTCATTCCTTATTGTGAGTTGTAAATTTGTGTGCCAGGCAAACTGCTGTTCCATTTACTAGTGCAGAAAATGAATCAATGATGCATGAAGTGTTAATACAGAGCGTGTAGTCAGTATTCATTAAACATTCACTGCATTTGTCATGTGTCATGTCTTGCGTCAAGAGCGGACCGCTAAGAAACATTTCCAAGTATTGGTCACAATGTTCTGTTGGCTAAGCTTGTGCTGTGCACAGTGTGTATCAAAGCATACACTAGCAGGCATTGTTAATACTGCCTATGAATGCTGAATCTCAGCGTCCTTTAAATCTAAAACTCTCTTTCGTCCCCACTTTCAGCTTCCCATGGTCAGATTTCAATCCCTGGAAAGATTCCAAGCCCTGAGAATCCCAACTCCAATCCCAGCTCTGTCCCTCAGGGAGCATTTCCCCTTCTCTTCCTCTTCGGTTCCTGGAGGATAATTATAACTCAATGGCCAAGATTTACCAGCAATAAACTAGATTTGGAAGTTATACATAGAACGGAAGCAGAGAAATCCATCTCTCCTTGAATAGTTTGCTTTAGTACTTGTTATAAAATTTTGAAAGAGTGAAACTTGTGATGGATGGAAAGTCAATTAAGGTTCCTTTGATGATCCATCTCAAGTGAAATTTGATGCAAATCACTGCTGTTTATATCACTGCCAGGTCTTAGAATATCTGGAGGAATGAATGATGAAAGTGTTTCGGTTTACAAATAATTCAGCGCAAACTTAAGGAGATTTGTGTTTGAAGATGAAGTTTAAATGACCTGTCAGGCTTGATGGAGATGCTCATGTCCAAACATCTGGCAGCAGGTGAAGATATGAGATGAAACCTAGATGACTGGTAGCCATGGGAGTTGATGCCATCTCTATGAATGTAGATTGAGTCATGTCTGGCTAGGCATGAGTGAGGCGGTCTAACTCCACCCTGACAACATTTGACCTGTTTAAAAGGCTTACTCCATACCGCCTGTTCAGCTTCTCCATAGACTAGTGTCTATTGTGGTTTATAATTGCTCTTTGGTCAACTCCCTCCATTATCCAACCAATCCCTATTTTGTCTGATATCATAACCTTCAAACTACCAGGAAAGTTAGGTTAAACTTGAATTCAACCATAACTGAATCCTAACCACAAATCTCCTGCAGTAGACTAAACAGTTTTCCAAAAAATGCAATTAAGACAAACATGTTTTTTTTTTGTTTATAAGAGATTGATTTAAAATTACTTCACACTGAATGTGAACCATGCCTTACGCATGCAGTGAAATTTACTGATTCTATGGTTACTTGATATCCAGCAATGCTTGAATTGCAAATGATTTACAATGGATATTGCAATGAATGACGTGTACATTGGATATGATTAGATACACTTTCGGTTTTAAAAAAATGAAAATTTCATGGACAAAATGAAAAAACCTGGTCCATTTCTTTCATGCAAAAATAGTGAAGAACTCAGAACATATCAAATGCTTTGAATATAAATCTATAAAAATACAAAAAAGTTCCACTCTTTTATGCAACAACAGAAAAATTCAGAACATTTCAGATGTTGAGGTCACTTGAAATATAAATCTTTCAATATGAAAGAAAATCCACTCTTTGGTGCTGCAACAAAAAAATAATTGGAACAACTCCCCAGCTGCGGTTACTTGAAATATGAATCCATAAACATCAGAGAGATTTGAAAGATGCAATCACAAAGGGAGATATCTGTACATAGTGAGAGGGGCAAAGCTATTACTGTCTGCTCAGGTGCAGGAAAGGTTGTGTCACAGTCCTAGGCTCTGTTCTTAAGATCTCATTATTGGACAGCACGCTGATTGATGAGGCTGAATGCTTACTTCCTGGGCTCCAACAAAGACACTAATTAGCCAGGAATCCTCCAGGAAAAATCCACGGTCCCGTTGTCGAGCCTCGCTGCTGTGGCTGTGTACGAGTGTGTGTTTACCACGTTTAGAGCCATTTTAGAGTCGGGTGAGGATGCTAGCGCTTACTGCAGGTATTAACTGGAAGTTGGGCCATGGAAGATTTTGTTTTGTCCATGATTCAAGGATTTTGTGGAATTGTCCTTCGTAATATTACGAACTCAAGAGAACTATAGTATGTAGTCATCAGTATATTATGACAAAGCTTCCAAATCAGTTATTTTGATAATTGAAAAGTGCTTAACTCTTACATTAATCTTACATTAATGGACAAGAGCAATATAAGATATAGAAAAGACAAATGATACCTAAACTTAGATATGGATGGAAATTGGAAAATGAATAAATGCTTTTTTTTTCAGCCAGGAAATCAGTGTTTTGCATAAATGAATACAGTTTAGGAACTAGGAAATTGTGACTTTTGTGATAAAGTTCCAAGTATCCCCTCCCCTTTCTAAAAATATGTGTGAATGGAATATGCTTTAGATATGGATGGAGATTGGAAAATGAATAATGTATTTGTTTTGAAGTGTTTTTTTTTTCAGCCAGGAATTCAGTGTTTTGCATAAATGAATACATTTTAGGAAAAAGGAAATTGTGACTTTTGTGATGAAGTTTCAAGTATCCCCTCCCCTTTCTAAAATATGTGCGAATGGAATATACTTAAAATACAAACAAGAGCTCTGAAATTGATATGACAAACTAGGATTTTAGGAAGAGAGGGATTGATGTAAAAATGGAGACTGTTGTTGTTTTTCGGTTTTCTTGCTTCGTGGTGTGGTGGGGTCAAGGAAATATCGATTACCAGTCTTGAGACTTGTTTGTGGCACATCCGTCCACAACAAAGGGTCATCAATTCATGAAGGCTCTGCTGGAATCACTGTGCGTCATCGCCACACGAGGGCCACACGAGGGCCTGGTGGTGTGTTTTAGAAATCAAGCCAGACTCTGAGAAGTCTGAATTCTTGTAAGATAGGTCACCCAGGCCCCATATACATAAGAGTAAGGTGTGATTGGAATATGGAAATGATACTGAATTGAATAAGGACAAGTTTGAATGCACTAAGAAGAGATATTTCTGCAGGTTCAATTATTAAAGTTGTTTTTTATAGTAACTTCAGATTCAGGATCAAGGCGTTGGTTATTTCGTCAACTTCCATTGTGTAAAATGCCTTTTATGTTGACCGACACACACTTAACTTTTCATCATAAAAACTACCCTGTAAGATAGAGGATACCAATGCAAATACTAATGAATCTTAAACTTGATTCTTAACCCTCAAACCTTTATTGTAACACATAAAAGGGTTAACGCTAACCCGACCCTCTAAATATAGGCTTGTTTTCATCACAGAAATAGAAGTGAGAAGAAATGTGCGCAGACCACATGACCAGGCATGAGACTGGGGAATGCTGTTATCTAATGCAGATAGCAGAGAGTCTCTGCATAGCCACATATGGGTCACTGGTATCTGCTATATGCATATGAGGGTGCAGTGTTATGTAACACCAGACACTCTGGCAGGGCACTGATACCCCTAATGGCTTCCTTATCCTATGGCAGAGAGGCTGCTGTGTATTTGTGCATGATTAACAAAACATTGGGCGTGTTATGTCAATGTAAGAAAAATAGTACGGAATGGCTGTGTTATTCCCTTTTCTCATTGGGTTTTCTTAGCCCCGTACTATCCATAGCCCCGGACAATTTTTTGAAGCTTTTCACACTGACATTTCTTAGCCCCGCACTATTTCTTAAACCCGACTAAGGAAATCCATGTTGTTCCCACTGGAAATCGTTAGCCCCGGACTTTCTTGACAGCTTATGAATATTTATGAGTGTATTTCTTGCAATGTGCTCTTTACCACTCCGCACCAAGGTCACTCGCCCAAGGTCACTCGCCCAGGGCATTATCTGATTGGTCTCAGCGTCTCGACCTTGTGGGCTGACACCGCATTTCCTTAGCCCCGTACTATTTTTTGTTTCTGTTCTCACTGGCGCTCTTAGCCCCGGACTATTTGGCTTGGCCCTGCAATTGCGGGGTTAGCCCTGCTTTTTTGCAGGGCCAAATAATCCCGGATTATTGGTGGGGCTGGCCCACCTTGGTAAAAACCAATGAGAACAGAAAGTGGTCTAAGCTTAGCCCCGTACTATAGGTGGGGCTAAGGAGGGGGGGGGGGGGGGGGCCTAAAGTACAGAAAAGGTGCAGTGAGAAAATGTAAAGTTCAGTAGGGAGAGAGGAAGAGGGGTTATAAAGGTGTGAGGCTAATTGTGAGAGTGGGGTGAGAGGATACAGGGATGGAAATAATGAATTTAAATGATATAGACATTGGAAGGTATTGCAGTTAAATAGGAAATATAAAAGCAGGGAATTCTAAGTTTATTTGTGGTTCACAAGGAGACATGGTTTAAAAAGGGTAAGTGAGGATAGTGGTGTAGGTGCAGAAGAAACATAGTTAGGAAATGTGAAGTGCATTAGTAAGAAGGTGATAATGACAATATAAGGCTGTGGGTTGGGTGTGGTGGTGTTGGGGTGGGCTTGGGCACTAGAGAGTAAAGCAGTACAAATTTGATTAATTTAATGGAAATTGAAAGAGGGAATTGTTAAAGTTAAAATGGAAAATTTAACAGCAGGGAATTGCAGAGCGAAAAAACAGAGAGGAACAGTTAAAAAATACATAGAGTGGGTTGAACAAAGGGTTGTTTAATTTGTTTTGCAGCAAGCTGGAAATAACATCCTCCTACAAAGAATGCTTGAAATAACTAACATCTCATCAAGCGCTAGTAATAAGTGGATGGGGGTAGATTTGTATTGACAAGCTTCACAGATTACTACACTGTCTCCTAGGGTCTAGACACTAGAATGTGTCTGCGATTAAAGAGAGAGACAGACAGAGAGGGAGAGAGAGAGAGAGGGAGAGAGAGAGAGAGGGAGAGAGGGGGGGGGGGGGAGAGAGAGAGAGAGAGAGAGAGAGAAAGAGAGGGAGAGAGAGAGAGGAAGGGTGAGAGGGTGGAAAGACTGGAAGCAACAGAGAGAGTAGAAAAAGAAAGGAAGGAAGGAAAACAAAATTGGGAGAAAGGAGTAAGAGAGAGAAGAAAATAAAAAGCGCAAAGGGAGAAAAGAAGTGAGAGAGACCGTGATGCCAATGAGTGTGACATGTTGTGTTTTAAGTGTGCATTAAATGCTGTCTGCTCTGTCTGATTAATGTTACTGATATACATGTACTATGGCTCCAAGAACCAATTAAAACCCTGGTGGAGTCTCCCTCACCCAGACTAGGTATATCAAATTACTGTAGGCCTGAATGCCTCCATAATGAGTCCTGATTAAAAACACAACCTGAGCTTTTCATTTGTGATGGTGCAAAGGTAATGACCCAGGTGGAAATCTGGAATTTCTTTGCAGCAAATCACAAGCAATTGGGTGTGTGAGGGAGTGGCTTTGAATCGTTACGGAAAGAATTGATTTCGGTACAAAGGATCACAGAGTTATATATAGATGATATAAAATTCCTGAGTTGTATTCACTCATGTTTATAAACATCATGAAATGGGGTATGTTCTACTTTGTGGTGCTATTTATATTTCTTCGAAGAGACACAGTTTGTTCTCATCATTCCATACCATCTGAAGTTGTCTGGGAAGAAAGGGTTTTCTGCAAATGTAGACCAATTCAAACGAATGATTGTTTGCTATCCAGGCAGCATGACATGAGAAACACAATCATAATGGCATGTGCTATTCTGCCCTTTCTATACCAACCAGTCTTTCTTACCCTGTTACACAAATCCAATCTCAGTAAGAGTGAGGTTTGTGGAGCTTGTAGCCAGCTGAGATCTGGTTTACTCCCTCCCACTCACACCCGTTCTCATCATATTTTGTGAATTTTTTGTTCGGTATTTTTGACACAGCAAGGTAAAAACAGATCAGATATATATATATCAAATTTTCAAATGAGGCCTGGAATTGGTGGGGGTACAGTGCCTATCTGCTGCAAAACCTTGTGTCTCGAGAATTTGATTTTGAATGAAAACAACTATTTTTACCCCTTATCGAGACTGTAGGTCCTTCTGGGTATGCAGACGGCATGGGATGATATTCCATGCCGTCTGTGTTAAGTTTGTGATCTAGAGATCTGTGCTGTTTATGGAAGAAAGCTGAAATTGAAATATCATTTGAATCTTTATGGAAAGCGTGGTTATATTTGTCAAGGTTGAGATATATTTAGATTGGGCATGTAACTTGCGAGAAGAACTATGATCAATGAGAGACTGGACTAGCTTCTTATTCAAAAGTTTTCCGCAGTAGGCATTGACAGGGTGTCATGCCATAGGGAGCTTATAATAACTGAGCAGATGCATAGTGTGTACAATATATTGTATACTTTTGTGACTTCACTTATTATTCTCTCAAGTGTCTATTCAGAGCATGATAATAAATAAATGTATGTTTTGATAGAAGAGTTCTTCCTTTTTCCATGATATGTGTGTTGTATTCATGGCCTCTAATGCATCAAAAAGTTTTGTATGATTCCATTATTGTTACTTAATTTTGTTTCTCATTTCTTGATTTCTTTCTTGCACAGAAAAATGATGCAGAATTGGACTTCTTTGAGTTCTTAGAAAAAATCCAGGTGAGTTTGACATTGTATCATTTAATCATTTAATCATGGCTTCATTCCCCGAGCAAAATAAATTCCCTCTTCTTTTATAATTTAGTGAAACTCTCACTATTCAGGTTTGGGGCGGAGGTAGGATGGAGGTACAAAAATTAAAAACAACACTTTACTGGTATGGCCTCACAGAAAACACAATGCAAAAATTAGCGTGCTGAAGCGAGATTTTCACCCCTAATGAAGATGTCACTAAGCAATATAAATGAAACAGGTGCACGGATAGAAAAGTGCCACAAACAGTGACGAAAATGCCGAGTTAAATCAAGGCTTTATTCCGTGATCTTCTCTCATCCCCTACTCTTCCCTCTCAGGGAGGGATTAGCATTCTGTGTGAGTGGTTCCTAGTTTTATATGGCTTGTGGTGCGTAGGTGGTTGGGTTATCACCACCCACAAAGTGTCGACGTTACCCTGATTAGATTCGTGTGAACAGAGCTTGATCTGAACTCTATGAGCAATAACATGGAAACTATAGAACCATGTCTTGAGTGCCTCCTGTATAAAACTGCACTATAGAAAATTCACTGAAATGATTGATTTGTTGTTATTACTTGATGCCTGACAATGTCTAATAATCCAATTTTAAATCGTAATGGCCGAGTTAGAACGCGCCCCTCTTGCAACCAACCACACTGGTTGTTGCGTTCAGTCTGTGATTCACCCAATTGCGGGGTGGAACGGACTAAAATCTGGTCTCAAAATCTAATTATGGAGACACAAAGTGATGACTATTATCTGATAGGAAAGGTTACAACCTTGAAAGTTTGTTGAGAAGGCTACCTCTCTGTATGTGCACTTGATCACCTTGAGTGTTGGATGCATACTTGCTATTTGAACATGAACTTGATGAATTTACTCACCTTCATTTTAAGTGTATAGTCAACATAAAAACATGGTCCTCAATACTAAAACAGTGTAACAGACTAACAGTCTTTAGGGCAATGAAAGCTTCAACAAAATCGGACTCAGTGTAAAAACTAAAAAGAACAGTTAAAATTTAACGACAAAATTGAAGTGGGTTCACTGCTTGGGCATATTAATGTGCAAATATAAATCTCATAGAACAAATATTTTTGTGAGTACATTTTATAGCCAGAGGTATTGCCTATTTTAAGAAATTGATTTCATATTTATCTAATGTGTTTTTACAAATTGATAGATTATGAAACTCAGATGAGATCAATCACACTATTCTAGTTAAAAGAGGGCCCAAGTGCCGCTTTATTAACACCTGCAACAGGTAAAAACAGACTAGGAGAGAGTGGAATAACAACAGCCATGCATGCCCGCAGAGGAAATAACATGCTGGCAGAACATAAAGATAATTAATCAATTTGCTATAGTGAATCACCATGGATACAGGTGATGGACCCACAGGGGGTAAAATCAAAACAGATCTGTCTTTCATTCTCTTTCCTATGATCCTAAAGTATCTATTGTCTGTTCAATTTTTTTCTCTTTCAACGTAAGGATAGTTTCAAAACATTTTGTTGATATTTGTTTTCCTTTTTGATATCCTACTCTATGGTGTGTTTTTATTATGTTTTTCTCTGTAAGTTCTGTTTCTTTTCTCCACTCTCTCTTCCTCTATTTCTATCCTCTCTCTCTCTCTCTCTCTCCCTCTCTCGTTTCCTCTCCCCCTCCTCTCTCTCTCTCTCTCTCTCTCTCTCTCTCTCTCTCTCTCTCCCTCTCTCTCTCTCTCTCTCTCTCTCTCTCTCTCTCTCTCTCTCTCTCTTTGTCTTTATCTCTCTCTTTTTCTTTCCTTTCTCTCATATATATCTCTATCTGTGTCTACCTCTTCCTCATCTTCTTTCTCAATGTTAATTCATCCATGATCTCTCTGACACATTGATGTATATCCATTGTACATACTTATTCTCTTATCCAACCATTATCCCAGATCTACGCCCCTTATCTCCACATAATGTATTCTTTTTGGCCTCTTTATTCTCTCTTTCCCTGTGGTGGTCCTCTATCCTCTTAAAGCTTGACTGTTCCCAACAACCAACCAACCAACCAACAGGCATACATGGCATGACCATGGCAGCTATTTTAAGAGCTCCCTGTCTCTCCATGTCAATCTTATAACTCTTGTTGGGAGAACAGGCTTAAGCTTCTTACCTCAACATTACAGGATAAAAATCACATTTCTATTGCTTTTCATCACTTTGATTTCAACAGGCATATGATCAAACCTAGCAGCTGTTCCTTGATGCATGGACACATACATATATGATACAACATGATGCATAGTGTACCACTTTAGACCCAAAAGGATTCATCCAAAATTCAACCTTTTGCACTTGGACATAAATTCAAAATACAAAGTATGATAGAAACATTCATTAATGCATTTTTCAAAGATTGTTGAGAAATTAACAGAATTTTCACGTTTTTTAGATGTGTCTGTCTTTTTTCTTGCTCTCCAGAGTGACAGACTTGACGAGCAGCGATGCTCTCTTCCTGTGGTGCTTCAACCTTCCTTCAATTCTCCGTCGCCTAAACCCAAGGTCAAAGCAAAAAAGTCCAACACCGACAAAATCAAAGAGGTAAGCTGAGACCCGTATGACATCACACTGCATGCGCCCTTCGCTCCCTCAGCGCTCCGCAAAGACGTATCGCATTTGTCCGAGGCGACAAATTATGAACAATGGCGCGTGCCTTTGACGATATTATTTAAAGCAAATCAATTTTGGCCATTTCCTGGAGTCCGTTTTGACGACTCAGTCCCATCTGCTGGATTCTGTGTCATTGCAAATAGCCATGCCAGTTTGCATGTGGAGGTATTTTTCTCGCATTGATTTTTAACAGCATTTATGAGTTGGTTGCAGATGCTATTGAGTTTCTATAAGGAATAAAAGTGTGAGAGGTATTGGTAACATTTCCATATTGAAAGGGCAATTCATAGAACTGTTATTGTTCCCTAGCGTTAATACGTCATACATTTAGCTCACTCCAAGATAGACTTTTGTCAAATGCATTTGTTTCACTACCCCTGACATTCACACTCAGATGTATTTTCTCCTCCAAAGTGTCGTAAGTCATGATCATAAACTATATTTGTACCCCAACAATTGTTGGTCCACCATTTGCCCTTCAATTCCAGGTTGAACTTGTGACGTATGATTTTTTTGTATTCCATATCTACTCAACCTTTCAGTTAAATCCCAAGGCAGGTGATTATGTTCTTTGTGGAGTTATATTTTCCATTTGGAAGATAATTTTAGGTTATTTTTCCCCTTAGAGAATGTATATCCTATTAAGTTTTAATGTCTTTGTTTAAAGAAAGACATAGAAGTGGTCATGATTGCTAGCTGCATTTATAAAACTCTCCCACTCTCTGCTTTGAGCAATTCTGAGGTGATTACTGAAATCAAACAAGAATATCAGAACGGCTTTCAATTCATGATGCACGATGTCGCCTATACCACATTTATCTTTTACCTTCACTGGAAGTAGGAATTATAATAATGATACTATTTATTATCATGAAAACAACAATTATTTAATAAAAATCAGTAATGGATATGGAGTGCTAATAAAAGTCGTGTATGGGGCCCCAGCTTACCAAAGTTTATTCTTTTTATTCAAATTTATTCAAACCATGATGAATTTATCATTTGCAAATCATTTATGATATGATTTTGTTTATACTCTGATTCTGATTATAATAAGTGGTCGATTCAGTAACGATGTGAATGATTATGATTGAGTTTAATCTATAACAAAGTTTTCTCTTCCTCTCCCACTACCCAGCTGCTCAAGAAGGAGGGTCCCTACCCGTCTATCCTCCAGCCAGCTGACCATGGGTACTGGACGGACGGATCCGTCACTCTCACCGCCGACGACACCAGGTCAGAGAAGGATGTCGACACCAGCCTCGATGAGGAGACGACGTCCGCGGCGGGTCTGACGGCGACATCGTCGACGTCGCTGAATGGGAGTCTGTCGGCCGCGGGGGATATATCGCCCTCACCGTCGTGTTCATCGATCCCGTTTCCCTTACTGCTGGAGTTTGATGATAGCAACCAGATGTACAGGAAACATTTCTTGGGCAAGGTAAGAACCAGGAGGATAAATCTTCTAATCAATAATCCATACTGCCCCATTTCACCTCCATGGCCCTGTCTTATAAAGACCCCCCTTCTTGGGCAATATGGTAATGCTGAAGTCAGCCTTTTTAACCAGTGAAATGAAGCTTTATTTTCACCATATAATGTTGATCTTCCTCTAGGAACTAATACCACAATATTTGATGATGGTAGGATTAATATACAAAGGAACACAGAACAGGATCTTGCTAAAAGTCATATTTATTCATCTCTAAGGACATCTCTAAAGTGTGAGTTCCACTTTGGGGAATCTCAAACTATTGAAAGGAAAACAATGTGTGGAGTCATTTTGAACAGAGGCCAAAAAAATAGTTGGGGTTACAATGTAAAGGGAAATACAAACTATTAAAATGTGAAAGGTAACACTGTGCTTAAACTGTGAAATAAGGTTAGATTGCAAACAGAGGAAAAGATACGCTGTGAAAGGAAGTATAGTCTGCTATGTCATCTCTTTGATGGATAGTTGCAAACTGGCATTGTATAGCAAGAGAAGAAGAAAGGTGAAGCATGATGTTGTATCTTTACGACAGAAAGATATGCATATCTAGGTATGGACAAGGTGATCTGTGAATTGCGATTCGTAATCAAATTAGGAATGCACGCGGGGATTGCTAATAATATTTCAGTGAAGTTCCTCCCTTCATATGTATTTCCTGTCCCAGTGGGTTGGGTATTTTATAACTGCTAACCGAGTTAGTCGTGAAAACATATACAGCGTCTACGTAGCTCCTGATAATCTGAACAAATTCGTACAGGAAGCGTCTTTTCCAAGAATATTCCAGCGCGCTCCTTTTTCCTCGTCTCACATGGTATCTAAGTCACTTCCTGATTGGTGCGTGGTGTCGGTGCGTGTTCCTGAGCGGTAACGGTAATGACGGTCCTATCTGGTATCAGTCAGCTAAGGTCAGGAGAAGTCTTAGAAGAAGCTGCTAACAAATTATAGATCTTAAATTTCTACCAAGCATGGTATCTGTCTGAGTAAAGAGTGTAATTCAACCCTTGTGTGCTGGGTTAAATACTTATTCTGTGGTATATGTATGTATTTCTTTTGTAAAAATTCATCAGTGGCAAAAAAAGAGTTTAAGTGAATGCCCTGACTCTTTTTGTGGCAGACACATTATTTATCTTGTTGTATAACAAAAAACATTATTTACTTCTTCAACAATCTTTACAAGGTACTTGTATCAGAAGTCAGGAGTTAGAAACAGATTGAAACAATCACAACTATAACAGACAAATTGAAAAGCTAATATGATATGAAAGTCTTACCACACAGAACATTTCTAGATCTCAAGAGGCTCATTTTTCATTAATATATTGCACTAGGCTAGGATTACCAGGCAGTCATATTTCCCATGTGTTAATAATGTACAGATTGAGATACCATGTTGGGTCATACTGAGCTGTGTGTAGCGTGGCGGTGGTATTCACATGCTAATGTCTCTTTTGTATGGTTTCTGTGAGTAATGGGCTTCTTCCCAGAGCCTTGGGCTCCTAATGTAACGCTTCCACAGCCAAACTCTACTATACTGACCGTGGTCAAGAGTTGTAGCATGAATCCACTGACCATGGTCAGGAGTTGACGCATAAATCAGGGAGAGCGGATATTTTTATGTGACTCATGCTTTTAGCTTTTACTTGCAGAACATTAATGTGTAAGTTGACCTCTCTCTTTATTATGGCTTTCTCTGTCACCCTCTTGTCTGTGTGTATGGCTATCTGCCTGTGTGTCTGTCTTTCTTTCTCTCTGTCCCCAGATGTCTTGTGTATATCTATCTGTGTGTTTCTCTCTCTATCTCTCTCTTTATGTGCTTTTCTTCTTCCTCTGTGTCTGTTCTGTACCTCTTCTCCTCTCTGGACTAAAGTGACATAGCATTATGATGAAATGAAAATGTCCTGTTTATCCAGAAGTCAAGCAGAGATCCATGCCTGTGCAATTATGGTCACTGGTCAGCTTCAAAGTTATTAATAATTCATGATGAAAGATTTACCTGGTCTGAACAAGGTCTAGTCACTGGATTCTTGACAAGTGATAATGAACATGTACACACAACCAGTTTGTCATTCAGTATGTCCTTCATTTTGATGGCTTATTCTGTCCTCCTACCCCCCCCCCCCCCCCCCCCCCTCTAATGGATCAGCGTAGTGTGGCCTCGCTTTGGGACAGAAAGGTATTATGCTTCAATTTATCCAGGGTAGCTTTTTCACTTTGTGTAATTTCTTTCCAAATGATGTATGTCTAGCTTTGTTCCGCAGACCAGGAGACATGAAATGTGTTCTTTCATCAGAAGATAGATGTTTTGATTAAGATTCAATTCATCATAGGTATGATTAAACCATTTTAGACGGAATGATATGAATTAGAGTTTGATACACCTTGTATTGATTTACTTCCCATGTTAACTTTTGAAGTTGATCAATATAGTGTTCACACATTGTAAACCTTTACGAGGTCAAGCATGACACTATACCAACCTTCTTAATTCTAAGAGCTTATTAGGATCATTCTTTCATCAAGCCGCTTCTGTAAGAGCCATTGTGATTGGCTGCTGACAGGGTTTAAATTGGCCTTGACAACAGACACCACAACCTGTACATGGTCAGACGGAGCTGCTTGATCACGTCCCAACTGTAAGGTCTCATGGCGCCTGGTAAATCCCCCCTTACTCAAAGCTTGGATGACAGAGACTAGACCACCCCCCCCCCCTTTGATCCTTTATAACATCTTCCAGAGGCGGAGAGTCTGAGAGGACCAATGCGCGCTTAATGTGATAATTAATCAACAATGTCTGAGGGCATAATTCAATCTGGGCCGCCTTAGACCAGAGCAGAGACCGCAGGGAGAGCGTGATGAAATGTGCGACCCAGCCACCCTGCCCAAAGATTGGCAGTGATTGTTGGTTGTGAAGACGGGTGATAAAGCAAGCTATATAGATGTGTTGTAAAAGCTGTTTGTTGTGTGTGATTGTGTCGCTAGATTTTAACAGAAATGCTGGTACAAATTTCATTTTGATAGAAGATACAGATAGAAGGAAGCATTGAAGTAAAGATTTTTCTACTCCTTAAGATTTCTTTTTCTTTTTTCTCTTCATTCTTCTTCATGAAGGTTTCTTTGCTTCTGTCCTTTATATTCATCTTTCTTTTACATCTCATTTTCCTCTTCTTTCCATTCTCATTTGTTTTTCCTGTCTTTTTAATGATTGCCATCCCCATTTTCTCTACTCTTTAAAACTAAATATGGAAATAAATCAGTGAGACCATCCTTTAGTATGATGTCAGCCGCAAAGCAGCCAAAATAACTTACAATCATCAATGATTAACAACAAACCGAATAGAAAGTATACCCCCTGAACATAACATCAGCTGGATAATGAATCTGCCCCTCTATACTTTCTATGACTCTCTGCTTGAGAATTATTGTTGTTTTTGTCAGTATGCAGTCATATTTCTTCTCCCCGTCAGGAAATGTCTTAAATTGGTTCTTCATTAGCCCTGCCGACTCAAGAGGCTCGGCCCATAATTAGCGCTAAGGGTCTACCCCGTCTTGTGACTGGGCTCCTATTGTGTGGCAGTAATTGAATGAGAATGAAGCGACTTTAGCGGAACGAGGAAAATGGAAAGAGAAGGTCAGGGGGAGGATAAAAGTTAGTGTACTGAAGGCCTGTCAGGACTGCCTTAAATAGGTGAGGGCCTCTCAAACTATGTCCATCATCCATTGTCCAGAATGCAGAGAGAATGGAGGGAAAGAAAGCTAATGAAAGAAATTAAAATTATGAAAGAGTTGCCAATTTCAAAGAGAAAAGACAGAGAAGTTGATGACAAGTTTGATATTTCAAGGGGGAGGGGATGGTGGCCTGGATTTTACAGTCTCGTTTTAGGCTTCCCATTTCATTCATTTTTTTGCTTCCATCGGGGTGTTGCTGGTACTGAATGTCCAGATACAGAGGAGGCAACAAAAAAGTTAGGAGCTGTGTATTGGGAGAAAGGAATCCAATTTAGTTGGGAAAATCTGAAGGTAAAGGCTTTTAGTGTTCAGAGAATGAGGGAGGGGAAAGGGTGCATTGGAAGTTAGAGATTAGTAGTTTATTTTCTAATAATATTATACACACAGTTGTGAAGAAATGGGTACAGAGACATATTATAGTACACATATTATGAAGTGGGGCTGTGCACTGGCCAAAAGAATCTCATGATCACTGATTGTGGTGCCAGAGGGAACAGGCCTGGTGGTTTGTTGGGGCATGAGGGAGGGTGAGAAGGGGAAGGGGAGAGGGGAGAGGGGAGAGGGGGAAGTTGATGATCAAGGGTGGAGGGGTTACTGTCCTGTTTGTGTGTTTGGTCATGGAGTCAAGCTAATTGAGTTTCACACCTAGTTCAACTACGGAGCCTGGGCTTAAACATCTTACAGTCTCTAGCATCCATGGTGTCAGCATACAGTACTCTCATTGAACAAGCACTGCCATGATTGAATGTAATCAATGTCTTCTATCTATGATCTTGAGATCTTTTCTATGTTTCATATCTTGTCACCATTTTTGCTTCATGGAAGGAACTATTTCTTCTTTTTAATATAGAATCTTCTCTTGTACTCTCTGTATTGGTAAAGAGTCAGGTGTAATATCAAATTCTTAACTAGACTGCCTCTGCAGGTTTGAGAAGTTCATGGAGGAGGAAAGCAACACTAATTGAAAACTGTCAAGTAATAGCTTTGTAAAGCAAGAAAGGCCTTCAAATTAAGTGACCACTTGACTGGAGGCTTAGTGGCCTACACTCGACCCTTCGCATCACTGAGATTTCAAAGCAGCAATTATTTGTTCATATTTTGCAGACAGTTTGACCTCTAAAAATGAATTACCTGTCACCTGAGGTATTCAGACGCAGGAAATTGCCAGGATTTAAAATTGTTTTGAAAATAAACAACCTCTTGATTATCAAGACTGACCGCTTCATTAACATTTTGTGCAAATTCCTAAATGATATATATACAGTGTGTTGTATGTGAATGCGTATATTTCTACATTTCTATACATTTCGGTAGTGCTGTTGATTACTAGTTACATATTAGCCCAAATCTGATATCACAATTGGGTCAACTTAGTGTTTGATGCCACTCATAAAAACTATGAATTACAAGAAGAAATCTTCAGCAAGCATATTAAAAGTTGATAATTGATCTTTCTGTGGAACTGTGTAGAAACCTGATCTAGAACCTCCGTAGCAGACAGGGTCAGGACATGTGACCAGACGGACTATGAGGGTGTCTTTCATCAACAAGATTTATGAAATACTTCAAAAAGTTGCCAATTTAGTGAGTTGTGTCTTGCTTTGACTTTGTGTCAAGAGGAATATAACCCAGGGCAGTGCTGCGGTGGATGGGCTAATCAAATTTTGCAGCTAATTTCCTCCAGAAAAGTTTGGCTGGATGGACAACAGAAAGAGGTGAATACTGGATAGTGAGAGGGGAAGAATCAAGGTGGAGGGATAGGAGGGAAGAAGGAGAGGAGGGATGAGGGGGGGTGGAGGGGTAGCAAGATAGCAGGGAGGGGGGGGAAGAATCAAGGTGGAGGGGTAGGAGGGAAGAAGGGGAGGAGGGATGGGGGGAGCAAGGTAGCAGGGAGAGGGGAAGAATCAAGGTGGAGGGGTAGGAGGGAAGAAGGAGAGGAGGGATGGGGGGAGCAAGGTAGCAGGGAGAGGGGAAGAATCAAGGTGGAGGGATAGGAGGGAAGAAGGAGAGGAGGGATGAGGGGGGGTGGAGGGGTAGCAAGGTAGCAGGGAGGGGGGGGGGAGAATCAAGGTGGAGGGGTAGGAGGGAAGAAGGGGAGGAGGGATGGGGGGAGCAAGGTAGCAGGGAGAGGGGAAGAATCAAGGTGGAGGGGTAGGAGGGAAGAAGGAGAGGAGGGATGGGGGGAGCAAGGTAGCAGGGAGAGGGGAAGAATCAAGGTGGAGGGGTAGGAGGGAAGAAGGAGAGGAGGGATGGGGTGGGGTGGGTAGCAAGGTAGCAGGGAGGGGGGGAGAAAGGCAGTTCTTTTCCTTTTTTTTTTTAGTGTAAGGTCAAGCAAATAATTTTGCACTAATCAAACATTAAGTAAACTTCAGTCAAATGTAAATCTAGTGTACACATTATTAAAGGGGATAGAGCACTGCAATACACATTTGCTTACAATAAGAGCAGAGAGCTAAGCACAGTGAATTTGCAAAAATTAGGGGGAAAATTAGAGAAATAGTAAACAGGTTATGAGAGTTTAAAGTAAAGACACACCTTCAGTGTCATATGCAATGTCAAATAAAAGTAACAATACTTCTGATTTAAACTCTCGCTGACCTCCTATTTTGCTGGTTGTTTCTTGAGCACCTTTCCTTTGAGGGCTGACTATCCCTTTAAGTGGTCACTCTCAGCGCGCGGCCTGCAGCGAGAGTTAAATCAGATTTAATTTAGAGGAAGTCGTGTGGTTGGACAGGTGAGATGTGCCCTTCCCAGATGAATTGGCCACTTTTTCTGTGTGTTTCACAGCCAAGATTGAAATAACAATCAGCAACTGCCATGGTTTTGTTGCGGCTTGGAAAGTGACCGAATGTATGACAAACAAGCACTTGTATGGCAGCGAATACCGTCCACTCTTGTAAATGAGATTCTTATGGGTAAAACGCTACCAGTCAGGCTCACAAGAACGACAGTTGGCATTTTGATGACGATACTCATGATAGTTATAAAACCTCAATTTTTGTCTCTTTTAAAGAAGCAACACGATCCAACAAAATCGCAGGAAATGTCTTCCATTACCTTTTTGTTTCAGTCCATTTATAACTTTCCCTGCTCAGTTCGCTCATCATTAATATCGATGATATCTCTCACCCACTTTGATGCTGACCTTTATTAATTTCCATGTCTTCCACATACTCCAGTATTCTATATTTTTCTCTTTTCCCATTTTCTATCCAAATCTCTGCCTCCATTAACCAAGAGGTGTTAATGTGTTACATTGCTTGCCTCTTTTTTTGTTACTTCTGCTGTCATCATCAATATTCATCTTCGTTTGGGGGTTTATTCCTCTACCTCATTCCTCATCTTCTAATAATCCTTCAACTCCCCTCCTTTCTCTTCCACCCATTAGTTCCCCCCCACCCACCCCCTCCATCCAATTTCCCCCACCACCACACCCATACAGCATCCCACATCCTCCTCTTCACCCCCCCCCCACACTCTAGCCATCATCGCCCCCTCCCTCCCCTCCCTCCCCTCCCTCCCCTCCCTCCCCTCCCTCCCCTCCCTCCCCTCCCCCATCCCTCCACCCTAATCCAACCAGTCACACCATCCCTGTCAAATGAAAACCTGACTAAACAACTCTGCCATTTCAGCAGAGCAAATTTGCACTGCAGTTTATTCACCCGCTGGAAAACGAGTGATTGAATTAAGCAGGACCCATTTGTAACTGGAGTCACGCATTATAAAAATCCATGATGCGATGCTACAATTGTCAGCCGTATCTGGAGAGATCTGATGCGCTATCTTCAGACATAGAAGAGTTGTATGCATGTCCAGGTACCACTCAGCCAACCTGAGAGTAACTATAGAGACCAAATCAATCATTTATGCAGGCAAATATCTGGGGCAGTTTTTGCTTTGAGCGATTCTGATGAATACAGAGGGGAAAAACAGTCCCAAGAAACCGCTGTTGACTACTTGTATGTAAGTAGTAGCTCATGAGTGTCCATTGCTCAATTATTCTTCTGAAGTGAAATATAATACAAAGCAAATCATGTAGTTGCATTTAACATTAGGAAATCAATATCATCCGTTTTTTTCAGCCTTAAGATTTGGATAACATATATTACTTCCTTTATTTTCCTCCCATGAGTGATCTTGTCTTCTATGCAAGAGGTCCACTTTACATGCATAGGAGTAACGGGTGCACAGTGCAGAAACTCATAGTCCCATGAAGCATTTTGTATGTATTTTTTTGGTTCAATTCTTGAGCCGTTGTATTTCAAAATCGGAGCTCACGTCATCATGCTTTTTATCCGTAAAAGCCAAGTTTCAGCTGCCAAAAAATGAACAAATGGAATTGAAAGCGGAAGCCAGAATTTTGGCCACTGGTCAATTTTGGCATCCATGGTCCTCTCAGATTAAACTCTTGTCTTGTCTGTCTGGTGTTAGGCGTCGGGATGGAATATCTACGATTCTGGACAACTGCCCTTTCCTGTAATCAATGAATTTAGCTCTGATATCATCACTATCTTGTATGTGTGACGTCCTTTACACTTCTGTCCCAAAATTGATTGTATTTTCCCGTTTACCGGTTGAATCAAAATATAGCGTGTTGTTGACGAATGGAGATATGAGAAGGACATTTGTCTAAGTGAGATCAGATTTGTTCTCATTTGCGGTTTCAGTGTCATTATGTTTTTTACATGTTTACTGCATTGTTTTAGGCACTCTATGGAAAGTTATTTTGTTGAATTCAAGAAAGGATAGCAAAGGGTATTTTTATTCTCTCAAACCTCTTTTTAAAGAAATATATTTACCTTGTGCTTTTTGTTTTTTGTGACATTTTGTTGGCTAAATATCAAATTGCATTGAACAAATATGAGTGATGTTATGTCATGCCCGACCAATAGAGAAGAGGTAGACAAATACTGAACTGAGAAAGTCATTGTCAAGTCAAAATGGACAAGCAAGAAAGGAAGACTTGTAAAAGCACAAAAGAAAACACTCAAACAGAAAGAGTGAAATCCCCTTTTTCCTATCTGTAACATCATTTTGAAACATCCATGTTCTGAGGATGTGAATCTCCTCGACCAAAATAGCCTAATTAGTAAGGTCTGGGAGAAGCAAGTGGGGTTGATTTCGGCTGCTAATGATCGTAATTCTGATAATAACCCACCAAGGATTGCGGGCGTGTAGGGTACAAGTCTGCGTCTGAAGGCGCTCCCACAACCTCTGCAAATTGGCAACGTCGCTATTGATTTGCCAAGAGCTGTCAGGTTAACAAGTTTGGATTCGTCGAGGGAGCTATCATCTAATTTGTGTCAGAGCAGCGGACTCTCTCTCTTGAGTCTAACCTCAAAGTTGAGGGTGCCCTAGATGACACCTTGGTTGGATGAATGAGCTGGGCTTTGATTGGCTGTTTACGGATGGGGTTTGTTTGTTTGCTTTTGATGTTGTAAAGTTCTCAACGTGTAACCCTCTGAGGAATACACTTTCTATGAATTTGTAGTCTTTCAGCACAAATCATTTTCTAGTGCAAACATAACAAATCAATAGAACATTCACCAAATTATGATTCTAGCAAGGATCACATGATCATGTGGAGGCATTTCAGAATTTCCTGAAGATACTATATTCATGTATGTCATTGCACAAAATGTGATTTAATGTATTTCAGATAAAAATCATCAGTAAACTTGATGTGTTTCAAGAGGATTCCTTTTTTTTTTTAATGTTAGGTGTTAAAATAGCTCATCAATCATATTTCATTGAATATCTTAATGATATACAGCTCCAGTTAGAGAGAAAGTGGCACAGAAATGAGAGAGCAACATACTCTTGCATTTATAATGCATCACATATATAATGCATAACATATCCACATGATTTCAGACAAGGTGGTGATTTGCCTGACACAGCAACAGTAACTGATGCTTTTTACAACTCCATTTGCCCTAAAACTTGTGAGACAATATTTCATCAAGACTAGACATCGAAGTATCAATTTCAGTAAATTTTCTTACAGACATTTTCATAGTTGAACTTGTGTTTGATTGACCCTTTTTTTTTTTTAATTTGAAACGATCACACCCCCTCCTGTCTGGTGTTCTTTGTGGCCACTACTGATATCATTGTAGCAGGTTATTTTTATTTCTTGCTGCATGCTTCTGTTTTGGTCTGCTGTGCTGACAGCAAGTTTGAAAGCACATTCCTGAGCAGAAACGAGTGAGGAACTGAGATTTGCTTAGTTAGGCCGTAGGCCTGATTATAGGAAACAAGAGGCAGACGTTTCTTTGGATCAAACAATTTCCTTCTCTCTCCCCACCCCCTTACCCCCCAAGAAACGTCACACAAAAAAACCCTTCTGAATAGAAGAAATTGGGACTTGAGAAAAATGTAGGTCATTTCTGGTGTAATGGCATCCCGTATTAATTCTCGGGGGACTTTTGGCCGGAACTAACTTTTGGCGCGTTCCGGACGTACTGATTTCTTGTGTAGATTTAGGACTAGGCTATGGTCAGCTGTTTCCATCGCGGGTATCAGAAGTCAGCTTCCTTCTTGTTACATGGAGGGATCGTTGCTCTGACCTGATTAATGAGGGATTAGGGAAGGAGATGTAGGCTTAGGGACACCCTGAGTCCAGGCACAGCCAGAGTGTGAGGGAGTGTGACCTACAGAAAAGGGGTTAGACCCAGGTATATCTCAATACTATGTATGCCAGATGAACCCTTACATTACCAGGCAGTGGATAACCTATTGGTTTACTTTCCAGTTTCATGGCAATGGTGATGAGAGAGTTAATTGCTGTTCTATGGGGTTTGTGTGTGTTTCTTGTGAGAAATAATAAGGACATGTTGCACATCAACGTTTAAGAAATGTATATAATCAGATTAGATCTGTTTAGCTCCCTCTATGGTGGGATTTATGTTAGCTCTATTGATGCAAAATTCTGACAGTAGCACAGTAAGAGTGAAGGGAACAAGCCTTGGCTGCATGCTGTGTAGTCGTCATCAAACATTCCCAAGAAGTTTGGTAGATTGCGATTCAAGACACCCAAGATCACTTATTCTTGTCTCCTAGGCGGAGAGTGCCTAGTCTCATATCTCAGAGCAGGCAAAGCCCTGGATCGCAGCCCTAAGCCTTAGTCCTGAAGAAGCTAAGCTAAGCAAAGACCAGCTGAGCTTCATTAGCAGGCGTGGATGCTATGCTGAGAGAAACTTGAGCCAGGTCTTAGACTCAGAGGGGGCAGGATGTCTTCCTACATTCCAGTTCTCATCTATGTTTGATACCTGGCCACAAAACCCTCCACAGTAGAACATATCTTACAGAGAACACTACTTGGGAGTCGAAACAAATGCTACACTATCCTCCTAAACAGTAGATGCAGTACATACATATTGCTATTGTGGTGCTTGTTACATTTTAACAAACTTAATCCTGAAGCATTCAGTTGTATCACATATTTCCTATATTAGTGCAGAATGTATTTCTCTGTACGTTGAATCCATTCAGGAGATCTCCTGTCCAATATGCAAGTTTACATGTATGATAATAACCCATATACTACCATCAAATGTACATACCAAAGCATTACATTTTTAAAATAGTTTTAAAACATACTTAATTCAATATCAAAATGGTGTACTCAAACTAGGTAAAGTAAATTTACATTCAAACTAGCTGTTTAAAATTATTTTAAACAATCAAAAGGGAAAAGTAAGGTATTAGAAATAAGATAAGATTGTCAATAGTTCCTTTTCATTTGGGGCTAATCATGAAAAACTGCATTCAACCAATATAGCACAAATCAAATTAAATTGATATTCATTGGACATGTAAGCATGACTACTGGACAATATCGTTTGCTAACGTACCTAAACATATACATGACATAAATACATCTTCTATATATGAACCATTTCTGTGAGGAGAGGAATCCCTAATCTATTTCTGATCCATGTAGGATGTGTAGGATACACGCAGCTGTGAGTTTGTGACTGAAATGTTAATGCAGGAACTATTCAGCAAGCAGCCTAATTGGATAAGTTTCCTATTGCCGTAAACTTGATATTCCTTCAGGTAGAGTGTTGATACCTAGTCCTAAGCCTGTCTCTCTCCCACTCCCCAAAATAACACACAGCAAAACAAAAGTATTAACTCTCTCAATGCCAAGTCAGGAAAAGCTTATGACACATTATGCACCTGTGATACTGAGAGGAATAGTATTTCTACTGTGTAATATTTGTTTGGAACCAAGAGACTTCAATATTTTCTAGGTAACACATTGAATAACAGGGGTCTTTATTGTGATAGATGCTACTGCACTCTCATAAAGGCAATTGTGTCAAACATTTATCCTTCAAAATGGGAAGCTAGGTTAAAGGTCAAACAGCATGATCTTTTGCAACTTGTGCAGCATTTTCCTACCAAGTCTTGACTGTGCTGGCCAATTGTAGGGTAAATTGTCTAATTGCGATTGTTTTCTTCTATAATTACCATTTCCTTGAATGTGGTATGGGGTGGTGAGTCGGTAGGTTTCTGCTTCCCACTTCACACTTGTTCATGCCTCTACCTGTGACATGGTAGGAAGGATTAATTAACACCTATCGTCACCTAAAGCACCTGACTAGGGTAATTACTAGGGTCTTTTTGACATGCTCATGCAGACACACATGTACACACACATAGATACATACATACACACTCACATACACAATTTCATTCATGCACCTTCTCACACATATACACTCACAAATTGAATATTGATTCACCAGTTAATTATCATTTATGTATTCCAGAAAAAGACAATGATACAAAGCTGTGATGATGTATCAGTGTTTCCATGATGTTATTTTCTATTAACCATGGTGTCTTTTCCTTCCTTCTCTTCCCTCTGTGCAGGAGCACTTTAACTACTTTGCTCAGGACGAGGACCTGGGCCCATTGGTGCTATCGGTCAAGCATGAGTCCATCGGAGGAGAGGACGCCCTCAGGGTTGTACTGAGGTCCAAGGTGGTCACCATCCACAATGTCCTGTCCGTAGCATCACTGGGGGACTCCCCCATCCCTGCCAGGATCGCAAAGGTACCCCCCCTCCCTCCTTACCCCCCTCCTCTTCTGCCTACTGCTTTTCTACGATTCCATCCAATTATTTTGCAATCAAGCCTCTCAAAATGCTGTTCTGTCCAATGTTTTGAATAATTTAGACAACAAAGAAAATTAAGATTTTCGGAAATTATCTTACAGACAGTTTCATAAGCTGAACCGGTCTTTGAAAGACTTTCTCTTTAAATTGGAGACAGTCACCCCCCCCCCCCCCCTCTTAAAAGTAATTAGTGAACTCATATACTTGTGCATTCCAACAACAAAATTATGTTGCTTTACTTGACCTATGACCTAACTAGTAAATATGCTTAATTATGTATTATTTTGGGACGATTTGTTTTGTCACTCATCAATCATCTATAAGTATCAACCCCATGCTAAGAGTTGACAATAACAGATTGCAGCATGATGAAAGATTTTATTATGTAGAGCCTTCTTGATGTTCTGACCTCTTCTCCTTAATGCCATCAAACCTTGTGTAAGAATGAGAAGACCTTGACATTTTATATCTTCTTTATCCCCATCAGGCATTGTCGGACAGTATTACTACGGAGCGATATCAACCAGTACTTTTCCCCAAGGTAAGAAAGAAGCTTCAAATCCCTGCTCTAGTTTCCCCTCACCTACCAGCTAATGGTATAATCCTTGTTACTCAACCTAAGGGTGCTTTAAAGGAAAGCTGTCACAAGTTTCTTTTTCTGGAAGCAAACTTGTCTAACAATTTTAAAAATGTACAGGTATCTAAGGTTAATTATGAAACCAATAATCATGGCATAGTAGTTGTGTCTTGACAACGTGTTTCATTGATTTTATTTCAGGATCACTGTGGGGAAACATCACAAAGCAAGAAAATTGTTGATTTTAAATGAGATCTAGATCCATGGTGATGGCATAACGGTTGTCATGATAATAAGTTCTGCTATTATCTCCACTACTAACCTATACCTTGGAAGACATCTATCTGTTAAAAAACTTGGAAGTGTTTGTGTTGCTATGGAGACCTGCTCATGCATGTACTCCTTTTACATTGTGTTTATTACAGTTTCTCTTTGGGTCAAATAAAACCTGGTAGTGTACCATGTCAGGGATGGTGAGAACAGCTTTCAAAATGTCAAAATAATTTTATAATTTGTTAGATTTTCCTCTCACTTTCACCAATCTTCTGTAGCGTTTTTACATTTTTGATAGAAATCAATTTGTTATTCTGAGTTGATTCCCCTTTAAAGGGCATATACTGTACTGGGAAGACAAAAAAGCCTTCAAAAGGTGACCGTGAGCAATCTTCTTGTCGATGGGCTTAAATTCATGTATTGTCTATTTTAGAAACTTGCTGAAAGTTATTTGCCCTCAAATAGTCCACATTTGGAGTAATTTGTGATTATTCACAAATCCTCAAAATGTTCGGGCCGAACATTTCAGGAAATTGTGATTTGATCACTGATTACTCCAAATGTAGATCATTTGAGGGCAAATAACTTTCACCAAGTTTCTAAAACGGACAATACATGAATCGAAGACCATTGGTAAGAAGATTGCTCACGGTCACCTTTTGAAGGCTTTTTTGCCTTCCCAGTACAATATATGCCCTTTAAGACTTTTGGAGTCGCTATGGGTGAAAGTGAGCTCTCCCCTCAGGGACAGGGAAGGTGGAACTAGATTTACTTCTGTGTGTCAATGTATAGAGTGAGAGACTAGGTTGCATTACATGTCATGATTAGTGAGCTTGGCTTGCCTTACACTGGGACGTAGGCGGGAAAAGAATAACAGGCAAGCTAGCCCAGGTAATATTAGACGTTATGCACCAGGTAATTGGTTTTGACGCTGGTAATTTTTGCTTCTGTACATTTTTCTCAGTTTTTTTGGATACGTTTCTTGAGCGGTTGCACGCGTCGTATACAAATCAAAAGTTGAAATCTAAACGGGCAATAATTTACAAGTTTTCACATTTTTTTCCAGTTTTGAATGCTCTGAAATGCATTTATTTTTCAGGCTCTGGTAATGTGTTTGATACTCATGTTGCTTTGGTTTCTTGCACCCAAAATTGCAAATGTCAGTCTGGTCTCCCCTTGTGATCCTGAAATCCAACAAGAAAGGGACGAGAAATGACAGCAGAAAGGTTCTGTAATCTTTCCCATCCCTATCCATTAACATCAACACACTCAGTTTTTAACAGTCACAGTCACAGTCCCATGTCAATTACAACACAGTTTGTCACCTATGGGACTAAGAAGGTGAAAATAGAGCAAGTGTTGAACCACTGAAGGGGCTACCCTGGGTAAACAAAACTAATAAATAAATGAATAAAAGAGTAGAAACATGATGATTCTTATGTTCTGTTTTGTTCCCCACCAGGGTTCTGAGCTCATAGTCTCTTATGACGAGCACTCGTTCGTCAACAAGTTCAAGTTTGGTGTGGTGTACCAGTGCTACGGCCAGACGACGGAGGAAGAGATGTTTGGCAACCGCATCTCTAGTCCCGCCCTTGACGAGTTCCTCGAGATGCTTGGAGAGAGGGTGGAGCTCAAAAATTTCTCAGGGTAAGTCTTAAAAAGGAACAAAAGAGCGAGATTCTCATGCTTAAACTGTACCAAGTAGACATGCTCAGATATCAGAATCATTTCTATTTTGGTTAGCTTGGTTTTGGTTAACAAATATTCAATTCCATTCATTTCATTTCATTTAATGTAAGAAAGGTTTTTTAACATGACTGTTTGACAGCAGTAGCTGAATTGCATAACCATTTACAGTTTGGAAACATTGAAATCCTAGTACATGTATTATACATTGTGCATACAATTTTTTTCAAATTTTTCTCCCCCCTTTCTTCTTTATTATTTTTTTTTTATTCTGATCATTCCTGATTCCTTCTCACATTTTTGTTCTGATGTATTGTTCTGATATGTTTTCCTTGTTAGGTTTCGAGGTGGCCTGGATGTGAACCACGGCCAAACCGGCACGCATTCCATTTACTGCAAGTACCATAGCAACGAGATCATGTTCCATGTCTCAACCATGCTTCCCTACACAGAAGGAGATGCACAGCAGGTAACCAATCACAGCTCTCTCTCTCTCTCTCTCTCTCACTCCCTCTCTCTGTCTCTGTCTCTGTCTGTCTCTATCTCTATCTCTCTCTCTCTCTCTCTCTCTCTCTCTCTCTCTCTCTCCCTCCCTCCCTCACCCCCTTTCTCCCTCTCCCTCTCTTTCTCTCCCTCTCTTTCTCTCTCTCTCTCTCTCTCTCTCTCTCTCTCTCTCTCACTGTCTCTGTCTCTGGCTCTCTTTCTCTCTCCCTCTCTCTCTTCTTAGAATCTTTGGTTCAAGATTTGCATATTACATAAACACATCACATTATTAAGTATATATATGTAAACAGATCATATATATGTAAATACTATATAAAACTCAATATTGTCAAGATCATATATAAAACTATATATATAAACATTGAAAGAGAATCAGAAATATATCATTATTTGTGTTTCTTCCCTTGTCAGTACAATTCCAGAGAAAAGGAACTTTGTAAAAGGATGTATAAAAAGATATAAAACATTGAGATGGAATCACAAAATCATAATCTTTTATGATTTTTCTTGAACTTGACAGCTCCAGAGGAAGCGGCACATTGGCAACGACATCGTAGCGATCATCTTCCAGGAGGACAACACCCCGTTCATTCCCGACATGATTGCATCCAACTTCCTCCACGCCTACATCGTCGTCCAAGCCCTCCAACCAAACACCGAAGACACCAAGTACAAGGTGCGGTGCTAGTGCTCTCAGAGCTGCTTCTTTAGAATTGATTTATCATGCCTCCACCAGGGAGTAGCTGGAGGCATGTAGCAGCTGGGCTTACAATTATGAGGCTTGTTTTTCTCTCCTTTCCTCTGATAGTACTGGCTTCTATTAAGAAATCATACTACTTTTAGTCTTTTAGATTATATGAAACTTTGGACAATTTTTTTTTTTCAAAAAAAGACCCCCCTCTCCCTGTTCCTCTCTTTTCCTCACCCCATGTCTCTCTCTCTCTCTCGTACGTCACTCCACCAAACTCAAATCATGCAACACACTCCCTCTCTCTGTTTCTGTCACCTCTCTTTCTCTTTCCCTTTCTCTTTTACTCTTTCTCTATCTGCATTGGTCTCTCTCTCTCTCTTTAGATTCTGTGCTGTTCTTTACTCCTACACAAAATTTAATCACATCTTCTTCCACCTCTCTTTCTCTCTTACTATCTGCCTATGTCTCTCCTTAGGTTCTCTGTCGTACATCACTCCACACAAACTTTAACCCCCTCATTGCCGTAGGCATACAAGTGTGTACAAACCAAATGACCTTTTATGAGCTTGGTACTAATAGGCTGAATACGATCTTCTTCCATTCTCACTTTCTCCCTCCGTGTAGGTGACGGTGACAGCCAGGAATAACGTCCCTCCGTTCGGCCCTAACCTCCCCATCCCATCAGTCTTCATGAAAGGACCAGAGCTCAAGGACTTCTTACTCTGCAAGCTGCTCAATGCTGAGCATGCATGCTATAAGGCTCAGAAGTTTGCTAGCATACAGGTGGGTTGTAGCTCTCTCTAGTTAACCCTCAATGCTGAGCATGCATGCTATAAGGCTCAGAAGTTTGCCAGCATACAGGTAGGTTGGTGCTCTCTCTACTTAACCCTCTGTGCCTGACAAACTGTTGCTTGATTGGTTTTATGTCTATCAGTTGTGCAATGATGCATTTATGAACCAACAAGAGTTAAAGAGGGGTCGAAGGTTCAAAGCATGCATATTATGTATTGGCTGTATAATCACGACAGGCACTACAGCTTTAAGGACAAAATTTGTGTGAATATTCCATTGTTTTCCAAGCCAATCATCAAACTGCAAATATCTGTGAAAATAGTATTTATAAATGTTTAATAAAATTGAAGGAGGTGAAAATATACATTATTTTTTTAATATTATATACAATATCGAGCAGAATACAGATACAAACATTTATATATTGGCCTGTTTAAATGACTATTATTCTGTTTGATATTGATTTTGATGATTTATGTTGCCATTTTGGTCAAATT
Organism: Arbacia lixula; assembly: GCA_963669155.1. Classification (NCBI taxonomy): domain Eukaryota; kingdom Metazoa; phylum Echinodermata; class Echinoidea; order Arbacioida; family Arbaciidae; genus Arbacia; species Arbacia lixula. Next base: position 515,130 of record OZ022591.1, on the reverse strand, counting down.
TAGGCGAGAACGAGAAGTGCACTCCTGGATCATCTTTACCATGATCTGATGTCAAAGAATGAAGACATCTTCTGCGCTGTCACTGGTAAGTGAGGGATCACATTTGTCCTGTGTTTTTGTGTGTGATTTAGAGGGAGAGAGAGGGAGAGAGAGGGGGAGGAGTATGGAGAGGAAGAGATATGTGTATTTGAAGACCACATTTGTCTCCCAGGAGCAGTCAAAGAATGAAGACATCTTCTGCGCTGTCACTGGTAAGTCAGGGATCCTATCTTTCCTGTGATTTTGTGTGTGATTTATTGATCAAAAGAGAAGAGAGAGGGAGAGAGAGAAGAGGGAGAAAGAGAAGAGGGAGAGGGAGATGGAGGGGGAGGAGTGTGGAGAGACATGTATTAAAGTCACATGTATTTGAATTGAAGACCAAATTTGTCTCCCATCTTCAGGTCAGACTCTATCTACACACACCAAGGCCCTGTCTTATAAAAAGTTGTGATTGATTGCAACTTGATTTTGGACTGATGTCAATGGTAACTGTGCATTAGAGATGGGGTTTGGCCATGTGATCAATTCAGACCAATCCTTTCTCTAAATACGACTGGGCCTTATATCTTTATTTACATATTCTTGTATACTTTTTGAAATTGTTGTTCTGTGTGTGTGTGTGTAGGGGATGGCATGATCTCTGTGTATTAGTTTACTGTATAAGTATTGCATTTATTTCTCTCTCTCTCTCTCTCCCTCTCTCTCTCTCTCTCTCTCTCTCTCTCTCTCTCTTTCTCTCTCTCTCTCTCTCTCTCTCTCTCTCTCCCTCTCCCTCTCCCTCTCTCTCTCTCTCTCTCTCTCTCTCTCTCTTTCTCTCTCTCTCTCTCTCTCTCTCTCTCTGTGACAGGTAATTACATGATCTCTGTGTATTAGTTTAATGTATTGCATTTATTTCTCTCTCTCTCTCTCTCTGCGCAGGTGATGACATGATCTCTGTGTATTAGTTTACTGTATAATTATTGCATTTATTTTTTTCTTTCTCTGTGCCAGGTGATGACATGATCTCACCGCTGCAGTCCAGCACAGGGAAGGGAGACTATTCCCCAGGAGGCAACAGCCGTCTGCTCAACTTCAAGAGCTTCAAGAACGCCTTCCGTGGCCGCACCCCGTCCATGGAGAGCTCAGGAGCTGCTGCCCAGCAACAGGCCGCCGCCCAACAACAGGCCTCCACCCTGCCCCGCAACCTCAACGGCAGCAGCCCCCTCTTTGTTGGGACAGCAGGAGCAGATGGCATGCTGGGAAGGCCGGGCGGAGTGGAGCATACTGACAGCACAAGCCCAGGAGTAAGTGTGGTTGGATGTTTCACCTCTTCAGTCCCATAGGCAATCATCTATGTTTGAATTAACATGGGTTTATCATTATTTGGTAGTGAGAGGGTTACATCCTTGTTTGCCAGACCAAATACTTCCTTCAAGAAGGTGCACATAGTACGTCAACAAAGTTGCAGAAGTATCACATGCAGTTGAGTTGATTAATGTCACTACAGTGCATTAAACTATCGGTTTGAAAGCTATATCACAAATGTATTTATTAGATATTTCATAACATATGTTGTCCCTTTGTCCCTTTGTAATATATTATGCAGGAAAATGATTTACTGTCAAGCACTGCTTCTTCGAGGAACTTACTATTTCAAACTATGAATGTGAGTGAATGAATAAATGAATGTAAATGAATGAAAAGATGTAGATGATGAATGAATGAATGAATGAATGAATGAATGAATGAATGAATGAATGAATGAATGAATGAATGAATGAATGTAAATGAATGAAAAGATGTAGATTATGAATGAATGAATGTAAATGAATGAATGTAAATCAATTGATGAATGCTTGCTCAAACATTGACAACATGTTGTTTTCCGTCTCCCTCCAGATGAAGCCAAGATCAAACAGCAGATCATCACAAAGATCAGTCCAGAGCTTCGGCAGTGCGGACAAGAAAGAACCAAAGAAAAAGAGGTAATCATCCGCTCGAGATATCATCATTTCTCTCAATCTGCCTCCTGTTTCCTCATTTATGACATCACAGCATCAATCTTACATAATGTCAAACAGCTATGACTTTTTGTATTCATCACCAGAATGGAGCATACAAGAACAGAATTAAAGAGCTTTGACTTTTGTTATTGATTGTTCGGTTTTGCTTAACTTCTTGCTTAGCTGTTTCACTCATTTGACACGTTTTACAATTTGTTAATGTTGGTTTGTGCTCATTGTTCTCCTCCTTGCAGGGACAGCGTCTTGAGCCGGTCATCTCACTCCTCAGAGAGCATCAACGGGAGCCAAGACTCTCACAAGTCTTCCTCAAACTCCCTCAACAGCTCTCCAGACATCAACGCCACCTCAGCACAACAGAGGTACTGAGATCAAGATGATGAGAGTATTACTAGTAGGAGGAGTAGTAGTAGTCTTTGGAGTAGAGGTAGTCGTTAAAGTAGTAATAGTATGAGAATAGTAGTAGTAATATTCAAAGTCGTAATCATAATTGTAAACCTAGTTGAAGAAGTGGTTGTAGTAATAGTGGCAGTAGTAGTAATAGCTGTAGTAATCACAGTTTTAGATGTTATTGAAGTAGTGACAGTCTTAGAAGTAATAGTAGAAGCAGTGAACAAGATAATAATGATATTGTTATGATCATGTTGATGATGATAATATGAATATTAATTGATATGGAGATCATTATTTGGAATAGTCCCACTCATATACACTGGTGTTATGTCTTCTTTGCCACTCCAGGATATACCCCCGGGTGTCGCCTAGCAACTCGGTGGACAGCTTCAACAGCGATGACGACCCCCATCTCCACCAGGACACCCACGACCACCATCACCACCTCCACCACCATCACCACCACCACCATCATGAACCACACGACCACCATGATGACTCAGACACAGGCCTGGTAAGAATCTGATACCAGACTCCTTGTATACCAGACTAACTGCTACTCAATGGGATTTGGTCTTTTTTTTCGGGTGGTATTCTGAAATAACTTCAGTTAAAAACTGTCTAAGCTAAGTCTGTTTGGTATCCTGAAAGCTGACAAAGGAAAAATAACTATGCCAACCGGCCAAACACAGTTTGGTTTGAAGCAAAGGGATTGCTTAAGAATCCTGTAACAACTTTGAAATCTATCTTATTGCTACAATGTATGTGTTTTGTTTATTTCCAGGGGAGTATGTCATCTGGGAGTAAGGCCAGCCCTCTCAACCCCTGCATATGTCCAGAAGGCAAGTGTTCTGCTGCAGCAGAGATTGAAGGTGAGTGGATCCACCGTGCACCCTCCCACTGGTGTGTTTCGCCATGTGTAACCAATGTTCTTTGTATGAATTGTAGATAGCATTGGTCAAATTTGAGCAATGCAAACAACATGGAGATAAAGACACAGAAAATGTGAATCATAAGAAATGAGAGAATAGGTAGAGAAGATTTGCTCAGATATGTAGGTGAATGAGAGAAAGAAAATATGGCAAATGGCTTGATAGGAATAAGTTAATCTCTTTTCCTGATTTGTTTGTCGTTTCACATGACAGATACACTGTTCATCTAGTGATATGTGTGTGGATTACTTGTTTCATTAACACTTTGATTTTTAGTGGAAGGGCTTTCTGGGGTCATTTCAATTATGAAAAAGAAATGTTAGGTATACACCCAGTAGTAGTTGTAAGCATAGCATACTTCATCCTGTCAATGAATTTCTTTATAAGCAAAAAAAAAAAAGACTTTAATGTTGTGTTATGATTACTTTGCAGAACTTGACATGTTTTCAGTTAGTGTGCTGCACTGACCATAGGGTACTGAAACCCCTACTCACTACAATTTTGTATCACCTCGGACGAAGTGTCGCAGCAGCGCACGAAACGTCGTGATCTTTTTTATTCCGTTTACCTTACATTGCGAGACAAACGATTATCAGTAGCCATTTATCCGCAATGAGTAACATATTTAGCATTATTGACATGTTTCATTTCACAGTTGGTAATGAAGAGTTTGTCTCTTTTTCTGTTGTGTTCCCCTGAGCAGCTAACATGAGTCAGCAGATGGAAGCTATGAGGCTGGAGATTCTTAGACTATCCTCAGAGAAGAAGGAGCTTCTTCAGCAGAACATGGTACGTCTTAAGTCTCTTACATTAACCATTTCAGTGCCAAGACCTATTTTGTCCATGAGAACTTCAGTTGTAGCTCTAGTAAACAATGTACCGGTATTTGAATGAATAATTAAAGGGATATTTGGGGTAATTTCGGTAAGACAATTGATTTTAGGAATACATCCATGTGTAAAGTGTGTTCCATCCATCCTGTAAATGAATGGAAAAAACAATCAGAAAAGAAATCTTTGAACCAGAAGGGTTTGAAACTCCATCTCCTGCTTACTGGACAGTGACCTAACAGATAGGCCATTTATGGCTGATGGAAAGACACTGTGAGCTCCATGCATAAAAACATGATTTGCTTTGCTCTCCTTTTGCTTGAATCGGTACGTATAAATGAAATCTCGATTCTAGCACAAGCTATTCCTTCTCGTTAAGCATACCGGCCATGACATAGTAACCAATATATTTGTACTTGTCATGATAATTCTAAAATCTCCTTTTATTTATGGACGGTTTTGTTTCTTTCCCCTCCAGTGCTGGCAGCAGGACTTGAAGAAGCTGAAGGAGCGAGAGCTGAAGCACATGGCTGAGTTTGGAGCTGCTACCAAGGAGCTCAATAAGATCAAGGAAGCCAAGCGCAGGGCCAACGCTGCCGAATCAGACAAACTCAAAAAGTCATACTCCACAGACACATCAACATGTTGAGAGATGGGGTACAGCCCCCTCTAGTGGCCACTGTGGTCCAGTTGAATTTATAGCGGAGAAACTGTCAGACACCGGTGTTCCTGGTGAGCTGTAGACTGAAGTGGGATCAGCTGCATAGACAGAGAGATTGTGATGATTCTTCCGATGGTTGAGCCCTGACATGGTCTTCAGGTCACATGACCCTCTGTGGAAGCAGTCCTCGGTCGTAAGGCCTTGAGACAGACGAGAGAGCGTCACCATTGTGGACTGTTTATCCCGTTACCGTCTTCTCCAGGAGAGTTTAATAAGACAGAGTTGACAAATGTCCCAAGATGATTTAAAAACAGCTATGTTCTTATCCAGATATGTCGGAGAACTATTATAATTGCGTAAGTTGGAGCACACTAGATTATATCTCATGGTGATTTTGAAACAGTCTGAAATCTCCCCTCCAGTTCAAGTCATGCAGCGTAGGAGACGGAAACAGCATGTCGTCCGAACAAACAGAGACTGACCTTGAGCATCCTGAAACCTTGGAGAAAAGAGCACAAAGGCTTCATGAACAAAGAAGACTAGGATCATGTGAATCTTGTTGTCATGACAAAGAACAAACAGGCAGTGCCAGGCATTCACTGCTCTTGTTGGAAGTACTGATACAAAACAAAACATAAATATTCCATTCAAGTATTTACTAGAGGCAGAAGGAGAGGGAGAGTTTGAATGTGTTGATTATCTGTGGTTTTTAACAAAGAGTTGTGATTTCTTATCCAAGTATCTTAAAATCAATGAATATGTACAACGAAAGAAAGATGTTCTTTTTGTTGGTATAGTGGATTGATTATTGCAGATGTCCTTTCCATAGAGAAGCGGTGTTTATACGTGTGTAGGGCTTGATAGAACGTGACTTTGTGTGATTTTCATCAAATTTTATACTGGTTTCGACTACACATGCGTTTTGTCATGATCATCGTATTAAAACCTTGTGCTGTAAGGTCTAGTTTTCTTATTAGATTTGATTAGCATTGTGACACCCATTGCTATGCATGGATTTACCCCGATGTTGGGTGACCAAGGGTGCGTATGTGGCTGCATCTCTTACCAAAGAACTTTTTGACCACCTCGAGATGTTTCCACTCGGATGTTCACCAATGTGCTGAGATCGAAGGGTAGAGAGAAGGACACGATAAGAAACACGATCAAAAACAAATGCCAGTAGCCTGTGCTATCATAGCTAGTATCTCATCATGGTGTCATTTAGACATCGATATTATCGAGATGTATGTTATCCTGGAAAATATCTCATGTGAACAGGACTGCAACAGCTAGAGGGACAGATGGAAATCTGTGTGTATGTGTGAAAAGGTTTCATACGCTGGGTTGGACTTGTGTGGTGTCTGATTATACAATTCGTATCAGTGAGTGTACTGTACGGTGAAAAACATTGTGAGAGCGAGTTCTGATTTATAGACCTCCATGTTTTTGTGCCACTTGGTGATTCTCATCTGGGTTAGTTATGTTGACTGCTGGTTCTGCAGTATCAACTCTGTAAGAAAACAGGGTTCCATCTTGGCAACAACAGCAGGATTTTGTCATCAAAATCCATCTCCACATGATAGAACTGAGGAATAATTCCTGGAAAAAACAGGCAACAAATATATCCTTGTCAATTCTCAACATAAAACTCTTTCCTCTCAAAACTAACGGGTAGACATAGTTTTGATATCCCTAAGTAGTACATAAGAGACTACATGAAAAACAGACTCCAGTCATTCTGTGGTTCGTATGGGATAACACTGGTAATAATGATGTCTGCCATAGCCGTCTGTAATAACCCATTCCTGGCCAAGCTAAACCATCATCTGTTTGATATCGGTGTATATCTTGTGCAGAGATGCGCCGGTGATACTACAGTCATTAACTTCTCCAATGGTATCTTTGGTATGATATCGTTGCAATATTTCCTTCAACTTTTCGATGCCTCATTCTAGAGCCTTTGCAAATTCTTACAAGTAAAAACTTTACCATAGCAACAAGTTGATTGGTTTGGACTGGTGTCAGACAGACATTGTTGATACGGATGAAGTGTGTACCGCGTTTCCCATGAGAGCGGAGATATTTTTGTATAAAGAGACTGTATAGTGCTGAATATTTTATCAAGAACTTGCCTCCTCTTCTCAATGTTATTGAAAGTCGTTTGTTTTTGTACAATGAAAGAAGAAAAAAAAAATCAAATCTTGAAAAAAAAACTTGAGGAACAGTACAGAACTTGTGTGAATTATTTTTGTAGAAAGAGGAATGACAAGAATCATCTTTATTTAAAAGAATCTAGCCTTGGTTTCTACTGCAAGTTTGCTTGTACAATTCTAGAACACGTAGCTCTGATGTACAGTGAGATTTTGTAAATACAATGAACATATGTACAGAAAAATGTGATTTCAGATGCCATGGGGTTTATGTGTATAGGCTTTTCTGTGGAAGCATTCTGTTTTCTTTGATTTCCCAAGAAAGTATAATGATGTTGATTATTGTGTACATAGGCAATGAGTATCATGTGTTGGTGATATGCAATGTGATATAGGAAGAGCTGTGTTCTTTCTGAATATGGAGGTATATATAACTATGGTGATCCTTGCCCATATAGCTTATGTTTCTTGTCAGAAGTTAGAGACAGGAAGACGAATCAATCAGGGAATGTTTGGGAATACTTGACGCCTAATTTAATGCATGTATAGACACATCTTAGTCTTCTGTTCCAGCAGGAGGCATGTATTTATTAGATGATATTTATTGGTGAGGAATTCCTCCAGTATATTAGCAGGGAAAGCACCAAGTGAGGGAAGAAACAAATGTTGAGTTGGACATGGGGAGTTCTTGTAAATTTGTTCGATTATCAAGTTAAATCTTGTTTGACGTTTTTAATTATTTATTCTTCATGACAAAACAATGAATGAGTGCAATGGTAGCATCCTTGGGATGGTGGGCTTTTGAATGATTTTTGTACAGAATCTTTGTTTGCAATAATGTGAAATTGTTTTGTAATTTAAAAAGAAAATGTTAAACAGATGCCATCCTTTTTCATAAAATGCTCAGAGGTTGTAGTTTTTTTTCAGACTTGTCATCGACACAAATTGTATTACAAACGAGAGACTCCTACTTCTGTGTGGTACGCATTCTTCTACATTCAAAGTCGTTTTTATGCAGCAAAGTCACTATTATTCATTGATCTTTTTGCTACGTCCATTCAGTTGATAATTTTACTCTTCAAAATGACTAGCCTCCTTTTTAGAATTTGCCTCTTTTTATATGGAAGATATGTATTAGGTAATTTCCACACAAATGTACATCATATAAACTTGATTTTCATAACATGTAAACTGAGTTTTAATATCATCTTATGAAACACAAGAAAAATAGACAACATAATATTTAGTATTGGGCTTATGAAGTGTTTTTTCCCATTTGTATTTTGACATTTTGGTACCCCCTTCATACTGTTGTCATTGCAGCCCTTTTGCAATTTATTGTTCAGTCTTCTCATTAAAAAAAAAAAAAAAGGGCTTTCAAGTTCCTCTTCAATCTCCCTTTCCCGTTACTCTGCCTCTCACTCCTCTCTCATTCTTATAAATCAATGGAATCATGATTCTACTTTCCATCTTTGTTTGTAAGGTGTCATGTGATTCACCCATTTCTGTCCTACCCAAGCCCTCCTCTCTCCCTCTCTCCCTTCTCTATCTGTGTATGTGTGTATCTCTCTACCCCTCCCTCTCTCTCTCTCTCTCTCCCTTCTCTCTCTATCTGTGTGTGTATGTGTGTCTCTCTCTATCCCCCCCCCCTCTCCCTTCTATCTCTCTCCCTATCTCCCTTATATATCTCTCTCTTTATCCCTCTTCTTTCCCCTTCTCTCTATAGCCCTCTCCTATACCCTGACCCCTTTCCCATTATTTTCTCTCTCCTCTCCCAAATCCTGCCCAATTCTCGCTCCCACAATAGACACAGTACGATTTGATTGAGTCCAACAACCAGTAACTGCTTGCTGTTCACCCTCTGGCTGTCTCCCTATTTCCATGGGTTTGTCTGAGAGTGAAGGTATTAATGTAGTGATTGCAGTGGCCCACACCACACCACACAACGGTGCCTACCTTAAGGCTGAATTGAGTTGGTTCCATATCACACACTTTATTTCTTGTCATAGAATAATACCATTTGACTTTGTAAAAGTTCACAGATTTCATAGTTTTGTTATTATTTTCTCAAGTAAAATTTGGAAATAAAATATATGTCATATGCGCAATATATTTCTTTTGGTTTCTGATTGATGATGATGTTTGTGTCAAAATGATTAGTTGTACTTGGAGTGATGTGATAACCTGTGAGTGATATCAGTGGTGTTTGAGGTATAATGATGGTAAGTCCCCCCCCCCCCCCCCCCCAGCAAAATAAGATAACTTTTTAACGCAGAGGTTTTGAGTAACGTAGCTTGGCAGGATTGTACCTTTATTTATTGACTAACTTCCGTGTGAAAATCACATTAATTCACTCAGTCATGCATGAGTGAGCACAAATTAAAGGCAAAATTGTCACTTTTCAAAAGTCACAAGGGTAATTGTTGATGCTGTTTGAACAGTACATTTTGGCATTTCTTGTGCAATTTTTAAAGTGTATTCACTCAACAATGCCATGAAAATTATCTCTAATGTTCACTTAACAGGTCATGTTACATCTTTGTCAAAATATCCAGAGTTTTATTTTTTCACAAATATTTTTTAAAAGCTTCAAACTCAAGAGGGATGAATATTTTTTAAACTGTGCTCACTCAACCAGAACAATGGATTAAGTGTCGGGATAGGTGTTAGTGCGTCAAGAGATGGATGATAAACAATGACAAGACATAAATTATGCACCAGAAATGGAATTCAAATGACAGAATCCCAAAATTACCCTTGTGACTTTTGAAAAGTTACAATTTTGCCTTTAATGTGTGCTCTTTCATGCATGACAGAGTGGATTAATGTGATTTTCACACGGAAGTGACGTCAGAGAAGTCAAAATGCCATAAATGCCAACGGCGTGAATAAAATATTTTATTCATGCCGTTCAAACAATACGTTACCAATGAGAATCCCAAAGCTTGTCCGACTTATAGCTTCCAAGTGCATTCCATCCATTGAATCTGAATGACAAGACACAGGTGAATGTAATAACGCGTTACTACGCAGTTAGGGGGAAACCTGTGAATACATTACGAAAATGGTCTATTGTTGACTTCCATACAATCTATAGCATTTTTGACTTCTCTGACGTCACTGGAGGCATGCGATTTTCAAATTTTCGTTAAAATGAGACTTTATTGCGGCAAACAAATGTGAAATTTGTTTTAGTGGATAATTTTACGTAGATAAGTGGGAACTTATTTTTCTAATTTAGTAACCCTTTATAATTTGCATATTTTTCCTTAGTGAATAACCATCATTTTTGCTATGCTGTCCACCAGGACACTTGTTTATGTACATCAGTTTGCTTATTTTTCGACCTTTAGTAGTTAGTGAAATTAAATAAAAATGAAATTAACTTAACCTTAATTCATATCATTAAAATATAACGTTGGCTTACATAACTTGTTGAAAGCAGTTGAATCTATGATTCACTGTATTGATTGATAGATAGATTAATTTATTGCAACTAAAATATAAAACATAGTTGGCTTAATACAATGTTATAATTAATATAACATACAATAGAATACAGTTAAAGAAATATCATGACAAAAAGTATATATTGAATGAATAAATGAATCTCAGAGATAGCAAAATTTATTAGTAATTATCAAAAATTGGTCCCTACGATGGAAGATACCAACATGGCAGTGCAACATAATGACACAAAAGCGAGGAATCGTTGGAATGGAAGCATTTTGTGGATTAATACACGAACTGACCTCCAGTTTCCATTAAAGTGGCGCTTAATGGAGTTTTGATTAGGCAGGTAATCAGTCGTCAAGTGCTTATTGCTATTGACACAATTTCACATTGTTCTGTCTATCTGGTTTAAATACATCATTGAATGTTTCACGTCGGAAGGTTCCGGAGCAGCGTGAGTTTAGAGAAGGGAGGTCGGGCAGTGACACCACTCTGTAATCAACCAGACCTCTGTGGTGTAGGGGAAATTATTCCTTCATTTAAAAAAAGAGAGAAAAAGAGCAATTTATAGAATCATACATCACACAACATATCTGAGAGAACCTCACACGTGACGTCACAAAATCAACATTTTAAAAGATCATTACTTTCCTATCCTTTGACAGATTAACGTCAAACTGTCACTAATATGTTCTTACATGTTTCTGCTTTTATTAAAACCAACTTAACTTCTATCTCCTATCTCTTTAAAAGGTACAAGATTACATGGAGACAAACTGTGTGTTCGCCTTTGTTTGTCTTTATTGGTGATTTCATGCGTGTCTCTTTGGAAGCGCCACACTTGATCAAAACTTTCTTCTCAAAACACCGTCACATCATGGTTTATGGCATCAACAATAGAGTGAAGGAGCAATATATGACAGAGGGTGTACAATTTTGAGTGACAGCTCATATTAGTAATCCCCGTGCGTGTTGTTGGACAATTTTGTTTTAAATTGTACCGTACAGAGTTATCAACATGGTCAATTATCGTGTGATATGTGACTGTCAAAGAGTATTACCGAACTCAGAAGGCGGTCGTTTACCTCGCCAACTTAATCATCTCCGCTTCCTATTTCCCCCCTCATTCTCTATGACTTTGTACCATATTTTCATTGTCGATCCCCGTACCGTCTCCTTATTGTTGTCTTCTTGACTCACTTTTCTTTTCATTTTTTGAACTTTGGCGTGAATCAACCACTTTCTTGATTATACCATACCTCAGGATAACGACAATGGTAGAGCGACGTGCGCACATTCTTTGTTAACACGGTAAACACCAGGTTTTAGCTTGCTCCTGAGGGTTGATCTATGTTTCCCGTACAATCACGGATGATCACGCACCCCCCCCCCCCCCCCCCTACTCAACGCAAACGCACGCGATCGACGGTGCCCTTAGCAACAGAGACAGACCACTCGGTTTTGGGCTTTTACTGAGTAAGTATGTCAACCTTCCTTTTTCGGGTATGCTCATTACGCTGGCTTGTCTCTCACATCGAGCTTAAAATTGCGATCGACAAAACAGGCTTCCCAGAATTAGTCGGTCCTGCTTCAGTCCTGTTGCTTATGTCCTATTCGCATCAATCGCGACTGATACCAGGCATGGACGCGTCATCCGTTTTACGTCCCTCTGATCAAACCGTGATCGTTTCTGTATTCGTTCTCTTCCTCGTTGTCCTCATTCCGCTTTCTGTTGGCGGAAACGTGCTCGTCATTTTCGCGGTCTACAAAAAGGAACATCTACGCACGCCGACAAACATCATCATCATCAGTTTGGCTCTTGCCGATCTTCTCCATGGGGGGTTCTCCGCACCGGTCTCGATTTATGCTATGGTCGATGTGTTCAAATGTCAGTCCAACGCTACTGTCTTTCTTCTGTTGAACATGGTGGGCGCAGTAAGCCAGATCGCGTTCTTAAGCATCGTGCTGGCAACGATTGACCGCTACATAGCCGTTACACGACCGCTGCGCTACGTTACCATCGTGACAAACGAGCGCGTTGGGAAGTTGATAATCATTTTATGGGTTTTAACCGTTGGGGGGTTTACCGCTAAAATTGTTTATTCAGCGCTCCAGGACGACGCTGCTCCGGGTTGTTTCCCCGCGGCATTGCAGGGCACCGATCTCGTCGGCAACTGGATTCTCTTCGCCATATCTGTGACGTCATCGGTCGCGCTGATCATTTCGCAATGTAGGATCATGTACATTGCGGTGCAGCAGTCGCGCACCGTAGCCGACCGCGTCGTCGCTTTCAACCACCAGGGCAGGGCCCAGCCCCGAGATCGCGGCTTAAAAGGCGTCAAGACAACGGCTCTGATCGTAGGCGTCTTTGTTGTCTGCTGGTTGCCGTCCATGTGTCTCGAGTGTCTTCAGGTCACGACGGACATGCCGGATGTCTCTCGCTCCGTCACGAGCGGCACTGCGTTCGTAATGACGTCAATCAGCTCGGCGGTCAACCCGCTCATTTACTGCCACAGAGACCGCGGCTTCCGAGAAGCGTTGCGCCGGGTCTGGTGTCAGTAGAGAAGTCACCATAGCACAGTTCACTTCCCTTCACTTCTTTTTATTTTAGCACCTAGACCCACTTTCATGGGGGCCGTGCAATTTTTTGTTAATACACATAATACATTTGAACATAATCTTATAAAATATCAAAATAACATCGTGAAATATACAAACAAAATCAAACAAATAAGAAGTTTACATTCTTAGTCATGTAAAGAGAAGAAAAACGTGTATTACAGAGGAAGGCAGAAAACACATACTCCTATTCAATTTGCCATAACTGCCTATCATTGAAACAATTTTTTAATATAAGAACTATATGCTATAGTATGAGAAAATCAGATACTCAAAGAAGCAAGAAATGATTTGGGCATCATTGTATTGGTCACGCTACTACGTCAATATTAAATGAACCTGCCGATTTGTATTTTACGTTACATTGATTTTCATAGATTTTGATAATTGAAGTTACAGCTATACAAATTATTTCAAATTCATTTGATGTTAAACACAACTTGCACCGAGTTAAGTTGGTATATTTCAATGAAGAAATTAAATTTAAATGTCATAATCAGTTGGTAGATCCGATGAACTGCTGTGATTACCATTGTGTTTTTGGAGTAACTGTGAGAGGAATTAATACTTCCATATGCATGTCACCTTGTACGTGTTCTACTTAAGAAATCCTGAACAAGATGTAGGAGAAGCTGCGCGACCGATGCCGGGTAGTACAAGACCTACTCAAGACAACGTTACAATGAGAAACATCGTTAATCATGTCGTCATTTGAGCGCACACTAAACTGCCTACTTATGCTCGTCCAATATAACTCGATCTACCGATATTTTGATTGGCACATAACCTTGGAAATATTAATTAATTGAATGAAAACTTCATATTATCATATGATATAAATAATAACTTCTACGTGTATATAAACTAGTTGTGTACTTCTTATCAATGCGATTTTGACAAGCACTACATGAAAATCCTCTGACGTCATGTTTAGGGTATCATATCTGATGCTGTATCTGGTGGATGTGTTTTCAGTTATCTTGCCCAATTATTAATCATTAGTCCCAGACCATGCATGAGAGGTCAACATTCATTTCAAATGGGCAACCCTGTGAAACATTATGAATAAATATAAAAATTGAAATAGAGCATGTCACACTGTTATCACTAACCTTCATGTCATACACCATAACCAGGGCCCCGTAACATAAAGGTTTGCAATCAATCGCACAATGGCAATGGCCAATCAACACCATTGTTACATGCGCTCTTTGTTTAAAAAGACTGACCAGTAACCAATCAGAATTCATCTTTGAAGTTTGCAATTGATAAAAAAAACCTTTGTGTTACGGGGCCCAGGACGCACAACCGTTTTCACTCCTGAAACTGTCGTAGACGATGTATCCGCTGTTAATCATTTGGGTGCCGAAAATATGGCTATCTATGGGTTTTGTGTGTATTACTTGGGCGACATAGAATCAATGGCGCATAAAGAGTTGATAGAGATTTGTGGCGTTCAACGACTGTGACTATGGATGTAACATGACAGAATGCGTATCATTATTATAACATCCAGGTGGACGTGATAATCTCGTATGCATTGTATTGCTAAGAGCAGCTACCAGTCACAGTCACAGTCACAGAAACAATCACAGTCATAGTCACAGTCACAGTCGCAGTCACAGTCACAGTCGCAGTCACAATCACAGTCATAGTCACAGTCACAGTCGCTGTCATAATCACAGTCACAGTCGCAGTCACAGTCACAGTCGCAGTCACAGTCACAGTCGCAGTCATAGTCACAGTCACAGTCGCAGTCATAGTCGCAGTCACAGTCGCAGTCACAATCACAGTCATAGTCACAGTCACAGTCGCTGTCATAATCACAGTCACAGTCACAGTCGCAGTCACAGTCACAGTCGCAGTCACAATCACAGTCATAGTCACAGTCACAGTCGCTGTCATAATCACAGTCACAGTCACAGTCGCAGTCGCTGTCATAATCACAGTCACAGTCGCAGTCACAGTCACAGTCGCAGTCACAATCACAGTCATAGTCACAGACACAGTCACTGTCTAATACTCTCAATCTTAAACATTGGCTATGACATGTTGACCGTGACCATTAACTGGCATAACGCATACTTGACTGATGAAGCAAGTCGGTGTATAGAGGCAATATAGCATCCGTCGCACGTTTGGAATCCGACTAATCGAAATCGATTAGATACATTCCGTCATTGTAAAGATGGGGTGGCGAGAAGTGGCTATTTAATTACTGCAATCATCCCTTGAATGTGAGGCACTGCACTACTTGACACTAGACAATACATTCTAACAGCGGCGTGCTTGCTTTTATTCTGTAACTTAATAATACGCAGCGAATGATGCAGAATTTCAGTCTCAGGAAACGGTGGATAGCCCATTTCAGCGGTAAGAACATATTAACGCTGTTCTTTCATGAGGTCCTCTATGAACCTATGATAAAAAAAAACGATGTTTTATCAAAAAATCATCTATCCACAAGCCACGTACAGTAAGATTGGTTAATGAATAATATGAATATGTAAACAAATAGTGTGAATGCACACAAATAAATATACATTGAAGTGCTGGTAATGATTAAGTGTGGTGGACCAAGCTATACGTACAGTGTACATGGCGCAATAATCTAGACCAGGGGGCAATATATGCCTCCGCGGTTCACGGCCGCGATGGCCGATGCACCACGGGACGGATACCAGAGCGCTAAGGCAAACCCAGCCCGCAAAGCACCGCGTCCGACAGCCTACCCCGACCACCACCTCCACCAGACCAACACCGCACCCCCAACCGACTGGACAGAACCCCCAAGAAATGACACAGTCAACCAATCACAAACTTACAATTAATAAAAGATTTATGAATAATTGACGTTAAGACCTCAAATTGACATTCAATCGATTGTGACTCTCCTGCAGCATCCTATTAGATCATATTGCAAATTTGAAGAATTGAACATACAAAAACATACCGTAGACTGACACGCACATGTATCAAGTAGTACATGTAGGTCACATGCATGTCTCGAATACATGCGCGTCCATGTGCACATAATATTTAAGGATATGGAACATTTAATGAAACGCATACATGTAGTTACATGATTGCAGTTTAATTAACTGCCCAGGTTGTATTGCCAGTTTTTATTAAGTTTAAGGTATGTGTAGTGCATGCGTGTGCACATACTATTGATACACACCAAACATTTAATTTGCTAGTGATAGAAAGAGGTGCAAGTACAAGGAAAGATACACCTTACTTCATCATCTGACCAATTTGCTTTTGAAAGATTTACTTGCTGTGATAAAAAAAATGACCGCCTGTATCTCTCAGTTTTCACCTTTGGCATGTTCGGTGATCTAATTCTACCAGACCTGTTTCGAATAACTTCATCATGTAGTGGATGTGATTTGTTATTCATTATGATATTAAGCCTAGACAGGAGAGCTGATTCAACAATTATCTTCTAGCTCTTGCATGGGTATACCAATAACTTTACTAGCTTGGGATACAACCTCAGTTACTAATAAATACTATTTAGAAAATAGCAAAACTTTCGGTAACACCATGTGGTTGTATTCTTTCGGATAATTGGCCCACTTATGGGGTGAAGAAAGGAAAGGAAAGTGAAAAGTGAAAAGTTATTCTCCGGATGACGGACAGAGCACACTGCCCGAAACGTCGAGACTGATACTCCCTCTTTCAGATTTTGAAAGAAATCTATAGTTAGTTGCAGAACTGACTATAACTTTTTCTACACCTTTCTCATTTTCTTTTCTTGTCTTTTCTCTTTATCACTACTTTGTGACTAGTTCACAACTTTCATCAACACCCACCCTCTTCTTCTACCTCCATTCCATCCCATTTATTTTCGGTTTAAAACACCGAAAACTAAAGCTAAAAATAGTCTTGTGTAAGTGTTATAAAATATAAAAATTCACCTCTCCTTTTCACTTTTCACTTTCCTTTCCTTTCTTCACCCCATAAGTGGGCCAATTATCCGAAAGAATACAACCACATGGTGTTACCGAAAGTTTTGCTATTTTCTAAATAGTATTTATTATTACTATTACTAATTATTACTAATAAATACTATTTAGAAAATAGCAAAACTTTCGGTAACACCATGTGGTTGTATTCTTTCGGATAATTGGCCCACTTATGGGGTGAAGAAAGGAAAGGAAAGTGAAAAGTGAAAAAAGGAGAGGTGAATTTTTATATTTTATAACACTTACACAAGACTATTTTTAGCTTTAGTTTTCGGTGTTTTAAACCGAAAATAAATGGGATGGAATGGAGGTAGAAGAAGAGGGTGGGTGTTGATGAAAGGTGTGAACTAGTCACAAAGTAGTGATAAAGAGAAAAGAAAAGAAAAGAAAAAGAAAATGAGAAAAGTGTAGAAAAGTTATAGTCAGTTCTGCAACTAACTATAGGTTTCTTTCAAAATCTGAAAGAGGGAGTATCAGTCTCGACGTTTCGGGCAGTGTGCTCTGTCCGTCATCCGGAGAATAACTATTATTAACTATATTTAATAACTATTAAATACTATTTAGAAAATAGCAAAACTTTCGGTAACACCATGTGGTTGTATTCTTTCGGATAATTGGCCCACTTATGGGGTGAAGAAAGGAAAGGAAAGTGAAAAGTGAAAAAAGGAGAGGTGAATTTTTATATTTTATAACACTTACACAAGACTATTTTTAGCTTTAGTTTTCGGTGTTTTAAACCGAAAATAAATGGGATGGAATGGAGGTAGAAGAAGAGGGTGGGTGTTGATGAAAGGTGTGAACTAGTCACAAAGTAGTGATAAAGAGAAAAGAAAAGAAAAGAAAAAAGAAAATGAGAAAAGTGTAGAAAAGTTATAGTCAGTTCTGCAACTAACTATAGGTTTCTTTCAAAATCTGAAAGAGGGAGTATCAGTCTCGACGTTTCGGGCAGTGTGCTCTGTCCGTCATCCGGAGAATAACTTAATAATAAGTTTTGCTATTTTCTAAATAGTATTTATTAGTACACTCTCACCATGGAAACATTCAAAGAACATTCAACCTCAGTTAGTTTAACCCTATTCTTTTCTGCCATACCACTAAACCGTGCAACTGAAGAGAAAGGTAAGACAGACTGGATGACACTCTGATAAAAGAGAGTACGTGTCTGTTCTCCTACATTAAATGACCCGAGATTCTCGAAAATACAATCTTTGATTTCCTTTTGACTGAATTTTTCTGGTGTTTTCATCTCAGCTGAGAGTATCCTGTACCAATGTACCGAGATATTTGTACTCTGACACCTGTTCTATTACACTTCTCCCCTATGGTGATAATCTCATTGTCCCTTCTGATAATTTTACGAAAGTCCAATACCATCTCTTTGTTTTTCTGGGTATTCAGAATCAGTGATGTCTGTTGACACCATTCAACAAAATCATCAACACACTTCCTGCATGCTGTTTCTTCATTATTCTGAATTAATCCTACTATACATGTGTCAGCAGCATATTTCAAACAATGGCAAGATGGGCTAGCTGGACTATCACTGGTTAATAATGAAAACAGAATGGGACTTAAAACACAACCCTGCGGTGCACCTATATTCAGTGTCCTACCAGGGAGGTGGGAGTTCTACCTCCCTGGCTAAACCATTCAACAACACAATGGCATTCCATCAGAGTACCATGCTAGGAACATTATGTTCGCTTTAATACTCTCGCAGAAGCCTGTGTCTGCCTAAGTGAAATCCATTAAACAAGGACTATGGTTATTGGATTGGAAGTAAGGGCGCATATCGGTCCATTAACTGTTTGAAATATAACCCTTATTGTGTCATCAACATTCTGCGATAATTTATTCAAATGTATATATTTCCCCCTTTTTTAGAGAGAGAGAGGGAGAGAGAGAGTTGGGTGGGTGGGTGGGTGCATTTTCAATTCGTATTTAAAAGTACACTGACATCAAAATTTATGTTGACTTCTGTTCATGCAACTAAATATGTTTATTTCAAAATCACTAACTGTTCAATGGAAATTTATGTCATATGTTTTAAAATTATTTTTCTATATTTTTCTCAGCACTACTGAGCCAGTCCCCAAAAAAATCCTTCAGCTCAAGTTTCCCATCGTGACATCATCAATGGTAGAAATGAGCAGTGCAATAGACATGATTATAACTAGGTATTGCAATGACTACCTCCACCTGCTTAAGAGCATCACATGTCTTAACACAATCCTATCTAACAACCTTTCATGTGGGAATAATCGTTTGCTATGTCACAAATTTGCCAGCTATGCCAAGGAAGAAGCAATAAGTTTGCATTCTATATCAAACACGTGATGATATTATAATCTATTGAAGGTACCCATTGCAATTCAGTCTATTTCTACATTTGATGATGTCAAGATGGGAATCTTGAGTTGGAGGAAATGTTTGGAGACAGGGCTTAGCAGTGAAAAAGAAAAATGTAAAAGAAAAAAAAAATAAATATATGACATATATTTTCATTGCACAGTAAGTGATTTTGTAATATCCATACTATTATACACCAGCTGAAGTCGCCACATATTTTGATGTCAAGGGACCTTTAGTTATATCTCAATTACCATACATGTTAGAGCTAATGTCGTACGAGGAAATTCTGCCAAAGAATAAGCAAGCATTTAAAGGGTCCCTGCAATCAAAATGCATGTTGATTTGTGTTGATGCAACTTAATATGTATATCACAAAATCAGTAGCGGCTTAATGGAAATATGTGTCCTTTATCTTAAAATAATTTTTCTATTTTTTTTCTCAGCACTGATAAGCCCCGCCTCCAAAAATATCCTCCAACTCAAGATTCTTGTTGTGACATCATCACAGGTATAAATTAGCAAGATAATTTACGCACAAAATAAACATTGCAATGACTACCTGCAAGTGTTTATAATGTCATCGCATGTTTATACAATGTATTTTCCCCCTTGGCATAGCTAGCACATTTCTGACATAAGGAAACGATTATTCCCACATGAAAGGTTGTTAGGTTGTATTGTGTGAAGACATGTGATGCTCTTGTGGGCAGGCGGGGGTAGTCATTGCAATGTGTAATTTGTGCATAATTCTGTCTATTATCCTTCTATTTTTTAACTTTGATGACGTCACAACAGGAATCTTGAGTTGGAGGAAATTTTTGGAGGCGGGGCTTATCAGTGCTGAGAAAAATATAGAAAAAATTATTTTAAAATATAGGAAACATAATTCCATTGAACAGTTAGGGATTTTGTTAAATACACGTTAAGTTGCATCAACAGACGTCAACATACATTTTGATTACGGGGGACCTTTAACCCTTTGTGTGCCAGGTGAACTGTAGCCTCGACAAGAGGCAGGGTAAACTACTGCTCTATACGTGTATAGGATTTTGTGTGTAAATCGACCGGTTTACTAATGTAGTCAAATTTATGGATGTTCTTCCCTCGGGGCCTAGTAACGAATTATTCCATTAAATTTGGAATCCACTTTGCAAACATTAGTTTTTGCTATGTCGGGCAAACCTCAGGCTTACCGGTAGTCAGGGGCAACTTTTGATAAACTGGTATGCATAAAATTTGTTTATGTTAGTAAGCCGGTCTATTATGTGCCAAATGTATCAATGGCGGATAAAAAAAGTTCAGGAGCTTCTGTGTTAATGTTTAAAGGTCCCCTGAGATCAAAATGTATGTTGACTTAATTTGTTGCAACTTCATATGTACATGTATATAACAAAGGCACTAACTGTTCAATGGAATTATGTGTCCTATATTTTAAAATAATTTTTATTTATTTTTTTTCAGCACTAATAAGCCCTGCCTCAAGAATATCCACCAATTCAATACTCCCCTTATGACGTCATCAAATGTATTATCCTGCTAATGTATACATTTGATGACGTCACTTGAGTTGGAGGATATTCTGGAGGCGGGGCTTATCAGTGCTGAGAAAAAATAAAGAAAAATGATTTTAAAATATAGGAGTTACAGTTAGTGCTCTTGCTATATCAAGTTGCATCAAGTTAATTTAACATACATTTTGATGTCAGGGGACATTTAACTGATCTTGGCTGTTGTCTTGGCATGTATGCAAAATATGAACTTGAAAGGTATTTGTGCTCTTTTTCTGAAAGCATTGAATCACATGGTTGAACTAGTT
Source organism: Arbacia lixula (assembly GCA_963669155.1). Classification (NCBI taxonomy): domain Eukaryota; kingdom Metazoa; phylum Echinodermata; class Echinoidea; order Arbacioida; family Arbaciidae; genus Arbacia; species Arbacia lixula. The sequence continues at coordinate 493,914 of OZ022591.1, read as the reverse complement.
CAAATAGAGTACCGAAGTGGTGTCATCATATGAGCAGGGATGTGTTATGGAAGGATAGGAAGCAACTTTCTTTCTTTGAACCCATGTGCCAAGCCGCTGAAAAGTTATGGTGTTCTCAACAGGTGCTGTTCAGGTGTTTGAACAATTATGAACATGATTGTGTGGCAACGGTTTCTCAAAGAGAACAAAAGAAATGTACAGTCTCATTTTGCTTGTCCCGTTCTGTTAATGACATTAATACTGCCATAAGCATAACATGTATCAGCAAACACAAATAAACAAGTTTTTCAAGTAAAATATTTCCGCCGCACGCAAACGCACTCAAACGCATAATACACAGCTTAATACATGTATATCATTTTGAGAATGGTTGAATCCCACAAAATTCACAAGATGTCGGAAAGTGAAGAAATTGGTCAATTTTGTAAGTATTACAATATCTCATAATTATGTCCGTCTTTTTAAATGATTCCTCATTACTTTTCCAAACAAAGCAGAATAAAGGATCTGTCATAATCTTCCCTTAACTTCCCCTATAGTTTGTAAACTAATTTGTCAAAAACAAAGCTTCTAGAGACACGTGGGAAATTAAAGAAATTTCTCTTCAAGTTGACAACAGCTAAATGTGGGCCCGGCACATAGAACATCAAAGCATTGTCATGATTATGGAATGCTTTTGACATTCATGAGCACGCTTTAGAACCCATACAGGTGTTTTAAGGTATTATGCTCGAGTTTCTTCTCCTTCCTAACACCTCCCTTTTTCCTCAGTTAAATCTTTATGGAAGCGTGGTATCACGAGTATGAGCAACTTTGGTGGTATATGTGACGTATTTTATTGCTAATGGATATTCAAGCAAAACCTACCTTCGGATGGAGCATAATGGATCCTTAGACGATTGTGCGTAGCTTCATGACTGTATGTGTGTGTGTGTGTGTGTGTGTGTGTGTGTGTGTGTGTGTGTGTGATACATACACCGTCACCGAAAACGTACAAACTTGTAGGCTTAATATCCATGCTACACCAGTGGGATAGAATATGATCGCTTTACGAATATCTGCGCATACCGATACTACCCTAAAACATGTTCAAGGTTTACCTGGCGTAGAAACAACTACTAAAAAGTGTTCAAAAGAAAATAATCAAAGCTGATATACAACTCAAATCAAAACAAAATTTCAACATAATGTCAAAAGATGTCAACTTTTTTAGAAGCAGGTTTCGTGACAATTTATGAAGTATTATTTTAGTAATAATCCTTTCACTTTTGGATAAATTTTGATCTAAGATTTGTATGTGTCAGATAATTAATTCAGAACACGACAATGCCCATTGAGCTTCACACCTGTCAATCCACTATCAACTGCGATCACTTTGTCATTAATAGGCTAATGCATGAAGCTTCTAGCTGAAACACTCTTGTGCGTTGACAGCAACGGCATTTACTTCGTTATGAGTGTCTAGCATATACATTGGTAGATGAAATATGCCAATGCCAGTGGGAGAGGTCCTCAAGTAATACAAATAAACAAAAAAACATTATGGAAATATCTACCTCTACAAAAGCATCGTAAGTTAATGCGACGAAGTAGTATTATAGTCATGAAAGAGTACCGAAGTATGACGTCATATGAACAGGTTGCCAAGAGAACTGGTTCTAAGCTATGAGGGTATAGAGCGAACATAACGGGGACTCTCATTGCAAGTGCCCGACACTAGCCGGCTGTCGACCAGTGCCGTGATGTTATTTACAAGCAGGAGCTGGCGTGACAATGCGACGACCTTGGCAGTCTCAATCGGTGAGTGTCACAGCAATGAGTCAATGAGACATCTCGTTGAGAATATTGTTTCTATCTTTATTTATTGTCGCTAGAAACACAAGTTTTACAGGCTTATCCTCTTGATTTCGAAATCTTTACAGTATGGCGTTAACTCGATATCCAAACAAAGTCGATGTAAATCGAAGTAAGCCGTAGGAAGTCTTTAGTAAGTCGAAGTAAGTCGTAAAAACTGTAGAAGCAAAGGGAAAAGAGAGGAACACTGTATAAATTATATGTCCTTTGACAAACTTACAACTGCCTAGTTTAGTTAACTAAACAATAAATCAACGCTATTGAGTTGAACAAACATGTATGACAACTTTCCATCAATTAGCAAACTTGTGTAAACACAAAGTAGGGTACAATCTCTAACAGTTAGGCCTATGACCAGAGTATGTCAAATATCACTCCAAATGAGATAAATTATATGCAATCAATAATTAACACAACAATCATTCTAACATTATCCATATTCTCACTTTTATATCTTATTAATGATTGGAGGCATTACTATATCATTGTTTGTAACCTTTAACAAGTACACATGTGTAATTCCAATGCAAGCACGAAGTATCAATCCTTTTAAGATAAATCCTTATTTTTATTATAATTACCACTAAATCATAGAAATCATTTAACAATATTATACTGACCTCGCCTTCCTAAATTTTTTAGAAGTAAAGTCGATATTGCAAAGGATTGCAAAGATAGAAACAGTTGAAGTCTCATCAGCTCAGGCTGCTAAAGGTTGACTGTACAGTTTGAAGGTCCATGGTTACAGTGAAGAGAAAGTACAATGTCATGTACACATTAACCTATGAGTGCATACAATTTTGTATATGTACGTGTACATTTAACACACACATCTAAATACATGTCTGGGACTACAGTGAGCAAATAAGATTATCCCTCTATTGGTAGATTCTGGGACAGGAGAAAGTCTGGCTATAGAGCTAGTTTTTACTCCAGACTTGCAAATAAGTAACTTAAATTGCCAGAAGCTAGTCTTGCATCAAAAACTGACAAATAAGCAGAAATTACATGGTCAGAAGCTACTTTTGCCTCAAAACTGACAAATAGGCAGAAATTACAAATTATCACTAGGATTTTGACGATTTCAAACAATTTTCACCACAGTGAGCAGGAGAGTCCGCGCGGGAGTCCGCGCCGCACGCATCGACTATTCGGCACTGGTCCGTGAAGTCGATCGGATCCACTGATCTAATTACATGTAACTAGAAAGGTTCTTTCTGGTTCAGTGAGTCGGATGAGAAGCTCCTCAAGCTCGCAGTGAGTGTAAATGCAGTGACAGAACGAGCCATAAGAACCACAACAGATCTTAAACAAAATGCAAGCACATAGCCATTGTCGGGCCGGGCCCATCGATCGATGGTGAAGCTAGGAAACGGCACAATTTCACTTACATGCACCGTTTCTACCGACCTACCAATAATTTCAACTCAACCGATTATGTGTGTCAACATCAAGAGGTAAGAAACACAGACTGCATATTCGTGTGTTTTCATCTGAAATGCCTACCATGTTTCGTTGGCCTGTCACCCTCATGTGTTATCGTGGTTTGCAGAATGAAATAGCGATATTTGATAATGGCCGTCCGTGAGAAGGGTACTGTCCGTTTGTCTGTCAACCCAGGGATGTGTTATGGAAGGATATGAAGCAACTTTCCGGACTTTGAACCCATGTGCCAAGCCAAGCGCAGGTGTTTGAACAATTATGAATATGATTGTGTGGCAACGGCTTCTCAGAGAGAACAAAAGAAATGTACAGTCTCATTTCGCTTGTCCCGTTCTGTTAATGGCATTAATACTTCCATGAGCATAACAGGTATCAGCAAACACAAATAGACATGTTTTTCAAGTGAAATATCTCTGTTGCTCGCAAACACACACAAACGCCGTTAATGATATTACACAGCTTAATATATCATTTTGAGAGTGGTTGAATCCCCCAAATGCACAAGTTGTCGGAAAGAAAAGGAAAGAAGGAAAGAGAAAAATTATTTAAAAATATAGGACACATATTTCCATTAAACAGTTAGTGATTTTGTTATATACCTATTAAGTTGCAGCAACAGAAGTCAATATATATTTTGATGACAGGGGCCTTTTAAACATCCTTGGTCAACCACACTGACTTGTACAGATCAGTGGTCAACCCCCAACCGGCCATGTTTTATTGTAGTTTGTAGAATACTGTGGTGGGATTAGGGGTTTGGACGCTGAGCATCACTTCCTTAATTGACGCATAGACGGACGTCATTCTACTTATCTGCTTAAATGTGTCAGATTTGTGTGACTTTTATATGGTAGAATCTGGAAACAGTAATATTGGAGCCTCACATTCACAGTGGCAGATGTAATATAGGACTTATTGACATGATTGACAAACGGACTTTACAGTCCTTTGAAAGAATATTTTTTCCCAATGTCGAGTGGTGGAACGTGAATGTTTACAGAAATGGATATCCATCCCTTTGAACGAGGTTCCGGCACTCACTATACATGACTGACAGCATAACATGCATACACTTCGGCTTTCGCTGAAGAATTGCCACAAGGCACTTGTCATATAAAGTCATAGTTCACCCTGAAATTAAGTTGGTTTTAATAAAAGCAGAATCATAAAAGAAACATATAACCGAAGGTTTGATCAAAATCCGTCAAAGGTTAAAGAAAGTTACGATTGTTAAATTGTTTTGAATTTGTGACGTCACGTGAGAGATGCTCTCCTATAATTTATGTTGTGTACTTTCTTTATTTTTAAATGTCGATTTTGTCATAAAGATATGCATCATTTGATATGTGCATTTGATACATCATTAGAAACTAATTTTGAGCACACATACCTCGATAAAAAAAAAAAATCCTTCATCAATAACGGAAAAAAACAGCAATTTATGGAGTCATATGGAACACACTATAGAAGAGCATAAATTCGCACGTGACATCACAAAAATCCAAATTTTAAAAGATCATAACTATCTTATCCTTTGACGAATTTTCGTCAAACCTTCACTAGTATCTTTCTACCGTATTTCTGCTTTTATTGAAACCAACTTAACTTTAGGGTGCATTATTCCTTTAACTTCAGGGTGGAAATGTTCTAACCGTCAACATTTTCCCATAGATATTCTACATAGAGCGTATCGTTACTGAAAATAGCAGTGTGGTGCTATTACGACTGATAGCAGAAGAGCGAATTTGTTTTCACTGTGATGTAATTTAAACATCCTTGGTATAGTGAAATCCAGTTATGAAACGGACTGTTTGAATTATACACCACATTTTACTGGTTCTCTTCTTCGTCCCCAAGCAACATGATCAAGATAACATTATTGAGTAAACCGTTCTACTTTCACAACTGTTATCCTTTCGTAACCATCAACGAATGTTTTGATTATATACTGCAACATTGTGAAAGATGCCAGAATGTATGTGCGGTTAGTTGTGCTTCGTCGACTCAAAAGACAGACTCCTTGATCATGCCGCTGATGATATGAATGATTGACAGAACAGAGTGTCAGTCATTGATTAGGGAGGATGCATCTTTATTCTACCAGGGATACGGAATGGTCTGTGTGTCGACTACCATAGCCAAACCCGAAGCTGCAGCCACTCTGAAAGTCATTCATATTATTCATGATATTATTGATCATTGCTAATATTTCACGTTATCTCTACTTTTATCAAATTATTCAAATGTTCTTATGTATATTTTTTTGTTGTAATAGTTCGTGTCCTTGAAATACTCGGCATAATGATCGGCCTCCTTAAAAGCGCCTTTCTGTCTTCGAGGCCGAGAAAAGTGTTTGCAGCTCTGCTTGCACTGTATGTGCTGCGCTTTCTCATCTCGTCCCAAGGAGGGGCCCGTCTGCTTTCGACCCACTGTCATTGCCATCTTCAGCATGAGCGGCAGATCATAACGCACGAACAGCTAGGTGAGTATACGTAACCGCTTCCATGCCACTTATTTTTATTTATTTTTTCTCAGCACTGATAAGCCCCGCCTCCAAAATATCCTCCAACTCAAGATTCCCCATGTGACATCATCAAAGGTATAGATTAGAAGGATAATAAGCAGAATTTATGCACAAACTAAACATTGCAATGACTACCTCCACCTGCCCACAAGATCATCACATGTCTTCACACAATACCATCTAACAACCTTTCATGTGGGAATAATCGTTTCCTTATGTCAGAAATGTGCTAGCTATGCCAAGGAAATGTTAATCCTGAAACCTTTTACGCAATATATTGAGATCCGCTCAATAGTTTTCCATCAAACTTGATACATGTACATAATTTATAAAATTGATTACCTGTCTTAAATAGGGGTAAATTAGATAGAGGTCAAAGGTTTATGAAAATTGTAAAATATTGCCCAAAATATCAATCATAAAACCTTTTATGCAATATCTAAATATCCGTTCAACCGATTTGCTTGTACCATGTAAGTAATTCATAGAACCAATTACCTGTGTAAATTAAGGGTCAAATCGGATAGAGGTCACAAGTCAGTGAACTGTGTGACTTTTTGCCCAAAATGTCCGTCCCGAAACCTTGCACGCAATATCTTGCGAACCACTTAACGGATTTAATTCAGTCCTAATACTGTATGGAATTTATAAAAACCAATTGATTGTGTAAAAATTGGGCCAAATTGTTTGTAGGTCAAACGTCAAAGGTCACGGAACTTTGCCCAAATACCAAAATTAGAAATTTGATATGTGTCACGTTACATCCAATGGTCCTCTTCCAACCTAACATGCTACACGGACAGTCCACGACATGGAGGTCAATAAGTGACAGTTTGGTTTTAAAAATCCCTGAAAGGTCATAGGTCATTGAAATTAGACTAAAAATGCCAAATGTAACCCAAAGTGTGATCTTCCTCAAAATATCTATTAATATAATTATTCATTTTAAACCAAACTTGAAACAAATGTGTATTGATACATGCCGATAGACTGTCGAGAAAACAGATCAATGGACTTTGGCAATAATTAGAAAATTCAATGGTCAAATATTACCAAACGCACAAGTTTTCTGAGCATACATGAGTATCAATTCAAATTAGATGAAGCTAACTCCGATGGCGGAGACTTCGTGCCAGTCGAATTTCTCAAAGTTTTGTTTTGTTTACTTTTGCAAAATTACAATAAAACAGGGGGGGGGTCAGAAAATAAGATTTAAGAAAGTTTATTTCTTTTCCAGTGTGTTTTTCACTTTTTAATGTAAAATAACAACCAAATGTGGTCAAACTGTTATGGAAAAGAATAGGTCTACAGAAGTAATCCGAGTATAAAATGTAAGCCTTAGGCATACCTACCACTTAATCCAAATATAAGCAAATCGTTTTATTGTAGGCAAGATGCGTAAGTACGCAATAAGCCATTTTTTGAAATATATTTACAACTATTTCCCTAACCGCATCGTAACGCGTTATGACATTCACTGGTATCTCGTGATTAAGTTTCAGTGGAATTCATTATAAATATATTAGCCGTTGCTACGCGGACAAACCTCAGGAAAGTTTTTAGGTTACCATTAGTGTTGTATTGTTTGAAGGACAAATAACGAAAATAGTATGCTGGTATAAAACAAGGAGTTTCAAAGATCTTGATGGATAGAGGCATGTCAAGAGAGAGGGAGAGAGAGAGAGAGAGAGAGAGAGATGGAAGGGGGGGCTAAGAGAGAGGAAGGGGTGTGGGTGGCAGAGGAGAATACATGAATATAATCAGTATTTGAATGGATTTCCTGTTGCCATGGTTATGTAGACGGAGTTACTCAGAATAGCAGCCAATGTCCCCAGCCGTCTTGGGCACGTCCGAGTTCGGCAATCAATCGTCTCATTAAGACAGACCAGCGCCATCAACGGCCACTCACACCCAGCATACCAGACGCCGTCTACCGGCTGGCCAAGCCTGTAAGTGTCCTGTGTGATTTGTATTACGTGTAATAATAATGACAAGGTTTTATACTGTTGATCAATAATGAAATTTAAACCTTGATCAGGCTGCACTTAGCAAAACACATTTTGATGGGCATTAAATATATGTTCACTGCAGATGTTATGATATTTCATCAATTAATATTCTTGAAATAAGCCTTTGATTATTTTATAAGGTTTTTTTTTCTTATGGACCGAGACAAAACAGAGCAATTCAGAACAAAGTAATGCTGGAGGCTATTTACATATCTGAGTAATTTAATTATTAGAATCCACATAACTTTTTAAATGAACACCAATAGTTCAGAGTTGAATGTCATTATAAGCGGACCCAAACCTTGATAACATGTTGAATGAAATATAATCAGAAAATAAAAAAACAGACAAATCATATGGTAGCTGGTCATGTTTAAAATTGTAATCGCCGAGTTAATTTGCTTTGTAAAACCAGACATGTGCTGCACTGCGTGCGGAAAGCGCACAAGAGTAATGACAATTCCGTAGTATATGACTGAAACAACATTTTGCGATGTAATCGTTTTTAGGTGAATCGAACTCCTCGTTTGTTATTTTTGCTTTTCAAGAGAATCGAGTTGTATACATAGTAATCATGACAATAAATGTATTACCACATAAACCTACTTCATATATATTTTTGGAATGCCCTTTTACACGTCGTTCTCTAGAAGACTTCCAAACAATCACATTTAACTATGTGCCACCTGTGTATTTATGTTACAATGCAATCCACATAATTCCCACAGAGTGACATTTGGTCTGGTATATAAAGGTTTAAATTAAATCCGTTGACTGTGAATCAACTCCTCTCTATTCCGCCGCAAAAGATATAGCATAAATAAGGTCTTTCCTATCACTGACAGGTGTTCGATGCGCTGCCAGCCCGCTACTTGCCGGATTACAGGAGCCCATGTTGGGCGGTGAACGCAACGGGCCGCAACCAGGCCGCAACCAGGCTCTCTGGCCGGCTGCGGTGCCTACCGTCCTTCTACATCGTCGGCATGCCGAAATGCGGCACGACGGATCTATGGGACAAGCTGACGGCTCATCCGCACGTGTGCCGCTACTGTGGGGACCGGAAGGTGACCAAGGAGCCGCACTGGTGGACGAGGCATCGGTTTGGTGAGGAGCTCGAAGGCATTGTACCTTCACGTGACACTCTCAGTCTATAGCTAGACTTTGTCAAAATGCAAGTGTTTGTAGACACCACTGCAGTGTACGCAATATCAGAATCTGGTGTTGGTGACACGAAATGCATGCATGCACTACACTGCAGGCGTGCATTCATATCATATCACCTAATCCAAGCCCCAAAGAACGCCGATTTAAAAGTGACCTATAGAAATTGTGTTTTGGATGAATTAAACTGCGCAAATTAGGCCGAGGGTTAGGATTAGGTTCAGGTTCAGGGTTATGAATAGAAGAATGAACCCCCATCACTACCCATGCGAAGTTTGTAACTAAACACAAACCTGCCACGCCCATTCCATAATCTGTGTTTTGCTTTGTTTCTGTTTGATTTTGGTGGTGGACCAATCAGAAGGAAGACCCTTTGACTATTACTTGAAGGGGCGGAGTGCTGGTATGCTGGATGTCATTGACCTGGACACCAGCTTGAAGACGAAGCTCATTGTAGGTGAGTCCAGTTACTGACCGTATTTTATCGAACGCTTATTCTCCCATACACAAATACGCCACTGATTCACATAGTACACACACCGCGCCAGACCACTGATTGCGCGACTCCACGAATCTGTCCGCCCGCGAAAGTGGAGGGCAGACAAATACACCTAGTTGTGCGTGTCCGCAATGCGTATACGTATACGGCGCGCTTCAACTAAAACCGTCCAGGCAGTGGACTAATTGTAGGTGAGTCGTCCACTGCGCCTTCTAGAAGACGTCTTATCCTGCTTTCAACTGAAGTGAATCAAAGTGAATTATCAATTTTTTTTTTTTTTTAAATAAGATATTACAGAACATGACACTAACAACCTTGCATACTACCTTGAAATAGACAGTAGTATTTGAATGTCTGTATAATAAAGCAAAATATTGTAAATATGTGAGGGGAGGGCTATATACAAACGATGTGGAATTACTCAATCCCTCAATGTCATCATGTCTCAATACGTGATATGATGTCTGTTTTTTCTTTAAATGAGACTTCTCATGATCAGCTTGTCGTGATATTGCCATAATTATTCTCTCTCTCTCTCTCTCTCTCTCCCTCTCTTTCCATCCATACGCAGGCGACGCCTCTGTTTCAACTATGTGGGACTATACTCACGTGGGTGAAATGACCCCGGATCATAAACGCGGGGGACCGAACGTCACGACTGCTGACCTAATACATGCCATGCAGCCTGATACTAAGCTATTTGCCATGTATCGCGAGCCCGCGGCCAGGTGAGCAGATGAAGAGGAGGAGAGCATATTAATTAACCCTTAAAGGGATAGTCCGCCCTGAAATTAAAGGGTTAACCCTTTCCGTTGGTTTTAATAACATGTTTTAGGAAACACGAAGGAAACATAGTAGTGAAGGTTTGATGAAAGGATAAGAAAGTTACGATTGTTTGAAGTTGTGATTTTGTGACTCACGTGCGAGATGATCTCCCATTATATTGTGTACTCATTTATTTTGAAAATGTAGATTTTCTCAAAAGGACATCCAGTATTTTACCTGTGCATTTTATAAATCATTAGAAACACGTTTCACACATACCTCTATGAAAACAAATCCTTTATTAAAAACAGAAAAAGAACAATTTTTGGAATCAGACAGCCCACACCATATGGCAGAGCACCCCGCACGTAACGACACATAATTCAAATTTTTAAAAATCGTGATCACTTTCTTATACTTTGACGGATTTTCGTCAAACAGTCACTAGTATATTTCTATCATGTTTCTGGGTTTCTTTTTAAACCAACTTAACGTCAGGATGGACTATCCCTTAAACGTGCCACGTGTGGATTATTCCACCATCGATATACATGAACCTTAATGAGCAGCAGTGCGTAAGGAGTTCAGCAGATTCTGCGATATAGTTCGGTAGTAACCTAGTTGTCGATTACATTAATACCAGCTGTCATGGAGACATTCGTGGCTATGCATTCAGCTGATAATAGCTTGTACCTTATTTGACATAAGCGTTTCATACTAACTAATAACTATAAGCATGTAGGATGTAATCATAATCTTTTTTTATGAAAATGGAATGAATACTCCGAATTCACTACGGCGTACCAGTGTTTTAATTGAATTTGAACTAGCCCGTGTTTTATTCATTCATTTGTTTTAGGTTATTTGTTGGAGAGAACGAGACAGATAGAGAATCAGACGGAGAGAGAGAGGGATAGAGAGAGAGAGAGGGAGGGAAGAGACAGACAGAGAGACAGAGAGAGAGAGAGAGAGAGAGAGAGAGAGAGAGAGAGAGGAGAGAGAGGGAGACGGGGAGGCAGGGAATAGGATAGAGAGAGAGGGGGAGACAGACAGAGAGACAGAGAGAGAGGGGGAGGGGGGAGAGAGAGATAGAGAGAGGAGAGAGGGAGGGAGAGAGAGGAGAGAGAGAGAGAGAGAGAGGAGAGAGGGAGGGAGGAGACAGAGAGGCAGACAGAGAGAGAGGGGGAGGGGGGAGAGAGAGATAGAGAGAGGAGAGAGGGAGGGAGGAGACAGAGAGGCAGACAGAGAGAGAGGGGGAGGGGGGAGAGAGAGATAGAGAGAGGAGAGAGGGAGGGAGGAGACAGAGAGGCAGACAGAGAGAGAGGAGGGAGGAGAGAGAGAGAGAGAGAGGAGAGAGAGAGAGAGAGAGAGAGAGGAGAGAGAGAGAGAGAGAGGAGAGAGAGGGAGACGGGGAGGCAGGGAATGGGATAGAGAGAGAGGGGGGAGACAGACAGAGAGACAGAGAGGCAGACAGAGAGAGAGGAGGGAGGAGACAGAGAGGCAGACAGAGAGAGAGGAGGGAGGAGAGAGAGAGAGAGAGAGAGAGGAGAGAGAGAGAGAGAGGAGAGAGGGAGGGAGGAGACAGAGAGGCAGACAGAGAGAGAGGGGGAGGGGGGAGAGAGAGATAGAGAGAGGAGAGAGGGAGGGAGGAGACAGAGAGGCAGACAGAGAGAGAGGGGGAGGGGGGAGAGAGAGATAGAGAGAGGAGAGAGGGAGGGAGGAGACAGAGAGGCAGACAGAGAGAGAGGAGGAGGAGGAGAGAGAGAGAGAGAGAGAGGAGAGAGAGAGAGAGAGAGGAGAGAGAGGGAGACGGGGAGGCAGGGAATGGGATAGAGAGAGAGGGGGAGGAGCGAGGGGGTGAGAGAGAGGGGAGGGAGAGAGAGAGGGGGTAGAGAAAGAGAAAGAGAGAGAAAGAGAGAGAGAGAGAGAGAGAGAGAGGGAGAGAGAGAGAGAGAGAGAGAGAGAGGGGGGGGGAGTGAGAGAGTAACATATGTTGAGTAACCTATTTTCTTCATCTCCGTTGTGTATGTTACTTTGTATGTTTTATCTATATGATTTGTTTTATCATATGATTTGTCTGTCGGAGTGTGTGTCTGCCGTTCTGTATCACCACGTATCTGCTTCTCTTTAAAGTTTCCGTTGTTTATTCGTTCTTTCTTCTCTATATCATATGTTCCAGATTATACTCTGACTATGTCTACATAAATGGGAAGAATGTGAAACCAGAATCATTTCACAAGATGGTGCAAAGAGCTGTCACCAGCTTTCAGACCTGCACGCGTACCATGACCACACGCGGCTGCCTATATAATCGACATTATGCTGAAGCACACATAGTAAGTTACACATTCATGTGTTTGGAATAATTGTGTTTTTAGTATTCTAGCTGAAAAAATTGAGTACATTTGATTTTGTTATTCTATGTGCAAAATAGTTTTTATTCAAATATAAATGTAATCAAGATACGTTATCATTGGTGTCATTTCAGAGAAAATGCTATTACGAAAGAGAAACAAATATATTTCCCAACAGACGATAGGTTCGGCCTACTGTAGAGACATGCAAAGCATATTTGATACACTGTATATCTTATTTTAAGATAATCATTTAAGTATATTACAAAGTCCAACTGCTCATATATGCCTAACATTACTTTATTTATTGATATTTAAAAACGTGTTTTGATTTTTATATTATTTTACTATAACGGTCTTTGTGGATAGATGTAAAATAAAATTCACCAACCATTGCCGTTGACAGAGGCTGAAGCTAGGAGTGTATGTAGAGTACCTCAAGGATTGGTTGCGGGTGTTTCCCAGGGACCAGTTCTTCTTTCTGCGTCTTGAAGACTGGACGAGAGACTGCCCGGGAACCTTGCCTCGGGTCTTCGACTTCTTAAACCTACGTAAGTGTTTCTCTCGTAGAACAATGCAGCAAGATCAGTTTATTTCCGATAGAGGGAGACATGTTCAACGTACTTAAAAGCTTTGCTATTATTTTTCTTTTTTAATATCAGTTGTTTCTTGTTCATCGAATATAAATTATTATGTATCCATCACATGAACACTTATGCTGTGATAGATCATGAATAAAGGTTTACTTGAGAAAAAAGGTTTTTATCGTTATTTTGCTTAGGCATGTATCTCTTCTTCGTCTAGCAAATAACACGATTGTCCTCGCTGTGAAAAAAACAATTTTTTTTTATTGGGGTTGTTGTAAGTAAAGTGCAAAAAGAATTGTGAATTGATATTAAAAGTGTGATGTTAAGGTTGGAGAAAGCCACATGCGCGTGATGAAATATGGCGTCTATATAAGGACACCGCTTTAAAGGCGCTCCCTTCGAAAGCCATTCATGAATACAATTGTGATTTAGTGTAGTTTACTCGTTGTTTACCTCATGTATCCATAGGAGTTTCATGGGATAGCTACTGTATTAAGTCATATTTTTAATTCTCATTCTCTCTCTCTCTCTTGTCTCCCCTCTCTCTGTCTGCCTGTCTCTCTCTCTCTCTCTCTCTCTCTCTCTCTCTCTCTGTCTCTGTCTCTCTCTCTCTCTCTCATCTCCCACTCATGCTCCCTTTCTCCCCCTCTCTCCCCTTTCTCCCGTTCTCCCTCTCTGTCTCTCTCTCACTCTCTCCCTCTTTCTCCCTCTCCCCCTCTCTCCCACACGCTCTCCCCCTTTCTCCCTCTCTCTCCCTTTCTCCATCTGTGTCTCTCACTCCATTTCTCCCCCTCTCTCCCTCTTTTTCACTCTCTCTCCCCCTCTTCCCCCATTCTCTCCCACTCTCTCCCACTTTCTCCCTTTCTCCCCCCCCTCTCTCTCTCTCTCTCTCTCTCTCTCTCTCTCTCTCTCTCACTCTCTCCCCACTCTCTCCCCCTTTCTCCCTCTCCCCCTCTCTCCCACACTCTCTCCCCCTTTCCCACTCTCTCTCCCTTTCTCCCTCTCTGTCTTTCACTCCCTTTCTCCCTCCATCTCCCTCCTCTCTCCCACTCTCCCCCCTCCTTTCTCCCTCTCTTTCTCCCTCCCCCTCCCCCCTCTCTCTGTATAATATATCCTTTCGTCTTCCTTCCCCTCTTCATGCAATAGAGCCACTGCCAGCCCAGGAAGTTCGAGAGATCTGTGGACGAAACACGAAGAATGCGAATACAGAGAAAACCCAGAGCATTGGTGGCATGCTCAATCAAACGCGAGCACTCCTTCAAGAGTTTTATAAAGAGTACAACCAAGAGTTAAGTCAGCTGCTCAACGACGATGGATACTTGTGGCAATAGTAATCACGATGATGTTGGAAACACCTCTCTCTCTCTCTCTCTCTCTCTCTCTCTCTCTCTCTCTCTCTTTCTTTCTTTCTCTTTTCTCTCTCTCTCCCTCTCACTCTTTCTTTATTTCTTTCTTTCTCTCTCTCTCTCTCTCTCTTTCTTTCTTTCTCTCTCTCTCTTTCTTTCTCTCTCTCTCTCTCTCTCTCTCTCTCTCTCTCTCTCTCTCTCTTTCTCTCTTTCCTTCTCTCTCTTTCTGTATTTCTTGTGATAAGAATTCATTATACATGTTATGAGGACAAAATATGCAGTATATACCAACTCTCAGTTTTTTTCTCGAAATGGGCTATAAGCGACATATCTCCATAACAACTCACAATTTTGGTGAAAGGGTAGGGAATGAAGATTAAAGGGACATGGGGAAGAAAGGGAGCTATCCAAGCTCAATAATTCAGGAAAGAAGTTTCTATAAACACAACAAAGTTAGCACCCCCCCCCCCCAATCAAAACAGTTTTAAATAGCATAACTTTTCATTAAAACATTTTTTTTGCAAAATGACTTAGTGAATGAAAAATGAATTTCACTTATCTTGCTGAGCGTTTTATTATCCATGACCATAAATATTATCCATGATGTCTCGCTTTACAAGGTACATAATTGATATTTAAAAAATCAAATCCTAATGATGAAATAAATATCAAATGTGGACCGTGGATTTTAGGATTGAATGTGCAACTAAATGTTTGCAATGGCTTCCACATATACTGTTTGATGCTGGGTGACATGTTATGTTTAAATGTTGTTGTTGTTGTTGCTGTTGCGTTTAGTACAAATTATAATTCACGTGCATGTTGGTTCTGTCACCGTTTTACTGGAATCTTTCTATTAACGTTTGTTCCGTGTTTTTGTATTTTTATATTTGTAAATATTGCAAATTAAGAAATAAAATGGCTTAAAAAAGATGCCCATAATGTCTTATTCCTTACTGAAGTTGCACCACGCGTTTAGACATTCGGGCTTAATGGCAATATCTTGCAGTTAATACCAAATGTTTCTCTTATTTCTTCACAACACGTATTGACCTGATGATAATGTGGGGTGGCATATTTTTCTTCATTCGAGGCATGGATGGGAAGCCTCGAACAATCAGTCAATGATTTTATCAACATTTTGAAGAAGAAAAAAGAAGGGGACAAAGAAGAAGGAGAAGAGAAATAGAAAATGGAAGACGAAAATAAATCAAGGAGGAAGACGTGGATCTCCTCACTTGATTCGGGAGAGAAGACGAGAAATGTGACGTCATCACGTGTAATATCATTCTCTCGTCCTTTCATCCTCTTTAAGTCGACTATCTTCTTGACTTCTTGTGTCTCTTTAAGCTTCCGGATCTCACAGCTGACGAAAGCCAGCAACCGAGACCTTCTCCATACGACATAGAACCCCCCAAATAATGTGTCAACTAACGACTCATATCACTTTCTTCGGATATCCAGTACCGTACGCACGCTCAAACTCTTTCAGAATTCGAAATTTTCATGTAGTTTCATCATGTATGAGAAGAAGTGAACTCTGGAACGAGCTGGTGGCTCGACGTTTCGATCTGGTTTACCGAACGTCGACATGAACGGTGACGATCCCGACTACCAGATCGAAACATCGAGCCAGAACTCTCTCTTCAAAACTCTCCTCTCCTGACACACACCTCCTCCACTCTTCATTCTCTCTTCTTTTCTCATTCGCTTTCTAGCTGAGCAGTTCTTTTCAGAAACACTCCGAAATAATAACCCAACGGTCCTTTTTAAGGACAAACACGTATGATGAGTTTCACGGTATGCTATGCAGTATACTTTAAAGGACCGTTGGTTTATTTCGAAAGGAATGATTTACAGCTCTTTTCAGAGCTAACGTATCCGGAAGAAGACTCTAGTCACACCCACTTTTTTTTTCTTTCTCGCTATCGTTGAGAGCAATTAATTACAATAGACTTTTTACATTCATATCCCCTTTTAATGTGTAACCCACTATCTAACGTATTTTAAAGAGTTTCGCGTTACAATACTTGCACCTCCATTTGTGACGTCATACATTTCTTTCCGGCGGTGAGCAACCAACCAAAACAAATATAACCAACATGATGATTTCATTCCTGTACTTTTGTCAATTGTATTCAGTAGGTCTGAATTACCAACAAAACTTGATTAGGGTGCACAACTCATATGAGACAGAACTGCCTTGTTCTTGTACATAATATGCCCTTGACAATCTACCATTTACATGTATTTCAATTCCAATATCTTGTTCAATTACGCCACTGGGTAAATGTAGATTCAAGTTTGTAATAATCTTGTTTTCAGCCTTCGGGAATATGGTCGGCAATCTAACCTCAAGGAAAATCAAGATCAACGTGAGAGCCCGGCTTATAAGATGTTATATTTGGTCGATTATACGGCGCTGACATATGGACACTGACAAATATCAACAGAAGAAAAATTGAAGTATTTGAGATGTGATTATACAGAAGAATAATACATAAATGATGGATACAACCTGAAAAAAAAACCCCAAGGAAATCATACAAATTATAAAAACTAAAAGACAATTACTCGATACGATTAAACAAAAGACAATGCAAATATTTCAGGCATATCATAGGAAAGAAAATTACGATAAAAAGAACATGGAAAAAATCCATATATACATATAAACATTTAAAATAGAAATTGTTGAAATCATGATCTCGATTTTGTAAGAAGAAACGTTTGTGATCAATACAAACGAAAGTCGTCAGAATAATCAAGGAAACATTCACAAAAACTTTCATTTTCATTGAGAGCTTCGTACTATTCATCAATAATTCGATGAATAAACTCTGATCTTGCTCACATTGTCATTTATAGCCAGGTTGTCAGCAAACAACCCCGCGGAATACGTTTGTTCTTGACGTCAGTTATTGCCACATTGTCGTTAGCAAGCATCTACGAGAAAGGCATTTGGTCCTGATGTCAGTTATCGCCTCATTGTTGGCAAACATCCCGAAAGAGGCTTGCTCACGATGTGCCAGTTGTCGCCACGTTGTCGACAGACATCCCCAGTCGAGAAGGGTGAGTTGTGTCGTTTTAAGGTCATTTCGCATTCGAAATAATTTTCAATCATTTATTTAATTATTTCCAGTCTTTATGAATTGCACATAATGCTAGAGTCATCGTCACGAACGCCAAAGGTACGCATCGTCCCCTAGGATTTGGCTTAAACGTTTATTGGGCTCACTGTAAAAGTCCTGTAAGAGTTTCCTCGTAGCGGGCAGCATATCCCCCACCCGACTTGACTTGGCCTTATTAGCGTTGCTTGCTTTGGTTTTACAGTAACCAGATATCTCCTCCTTCGGCCGCTGACCTGGAGATAAGACAGAAAGGTGATAAGAGAGAGAGAGAGAGAGCATCGTACACAATTCGACTCTATTAATCGATACGCAGATCTGCATCTCCGAAATGGATAAGACCGTTAGTACTGCAGCACCTGCAACAATAGACACATTGCATCAATAGACACATCAATTCATAGATTGAAGGACCGGCGAATTTTTCATATGAGTTATCATTGTTTTGTGCACAATGCGTTAACAAGACAATGTCTATCACGCGGCTAGAGCCTACTTATCCTTTCATTTAATAATTTTAACAGCCATGCTGTCATTTCTAGGTGCACAATCATAATCATAGAAATCAGAGCATGCTTATTGCTATAATCATAAAGCGTGAACAAGACAATGCCTTGTTTTCAACGAAGAGGGCGGGCTAAATCCAGATCAAGGGAGTTTGATGTCCCTAATAATTAATCCACGGCAAATCACTCCATGGTAATTCAGACCAGGGTAAGTTCATCCTGGGGAAATAATTTCGGTGGTACTTAATGCAGGTCCAGCTCTTCTGGGGTAAGTTATTCCAATGCCGTTACACCGTGGCAAACCATTCGATGTCACTATATCCAGGTGAAGTTAATCTGTGACTAAACGCTAGCGGTGAGAGGAGATTGATAAATGATTAGAGGTTTGTGTACTTACTTAATCCTAAGAAGTTGAATACATCTTGTAAGATTCCCGTACAGTTGGAATGCCAGTCCTCCAATCGGTAGACCTTGATTTGGTCACGTGGGAACACTCTCAGCCAATCCTCGAGGTACACGTAGTACAGGCCAAGCAGAATACGCTGTGTAGGACACGTAACAAAACAAGTTCAACCTATAATAATCAATTACTAACACTGATCATATTGTGAGAACTAATTATACTCGTTGTGCCTTCATAATTTTACAAGAACTACGTCCATGCTAGTCCCTGGAGATTCTTGACCACTGAACAGTGTACTCCATCTTGTGAGCTCTCTACCCATCTCGCTCCTCCACTGGAGATTTTGTCAGTCTCCAGCAAGTCTCGGAGACGTTTCTGCTGATAGGCCCTTCAGTAATGCAAGTATACAGAGACCCATCACAAAAAGATACGTCTACAAAAGATTCGTAACTATCACAAAGAGTGACGAAAGGGTATCATAGAGTACCAGAGTGTGACGTTATATGAGCAAGTTGCCAGGACAACTGCCAGAACATCTGTGATTATAACGAGGAGTCTCATTGTGAATGCCCGACACTAGCCTGCTAGACCATATCGGACCAGTCGAGTCTGCTTTGAGTGATGCTATTTAAAGAACCAGAAGCCGGCGTAACAATGGATACGACGACACCACTTCCATACTCTAATAGTCTTTGAATATTCGTCCACAAATCTCTACAAATAGGACATAATTATCATGTGAAAACTCACCGCCCACGAGGTCTGTGACTGCACCAAGTAAGTGCTATATGCGCATGCCCTGAAACTTAACGTCTCGAGACATTTGTTGAACCGATCGATGCTTTTGACAACCTCGTCGTGAAAGCGCTGCGGGCTTACAGACTTCCCGTTGAAATATATGTAACCGGAGTACACCCTGTGATGAAAGCAGATGCAAATACAGAAACGTGAACAGATATCATCATCATCGCAACCATTATGATCATCGTCATGTAACGTCTTCAATCATGATCACAATAATTCAAACAGTCATGCTAAGAAGCTACGAAGGAAGTACATGTTAGAATTCAATCATGTCATATTTATCTTTATTTTGCCTCGCCTTTGGATATATTTAATTGTTCCAATACTTTTTAACTGCAATGCTCATCAAATTTTTATTTTTTTTGATTCAATAGACATTGTTGCAACCACGAAATGGCCTATTATTTAAGATCCATTTCGCTAGTGAGGTAAGCATATGCAGTGGATTTGTCTCCGGTACCCTAAAGCACCAGAGCATCAAGAAGTCGCAAGTCTATGTTTATATCAGTGGTATTAGCCTACCTGTCAACCGGGTTCCGAAAAATGACGATCTGTCTGGCGTTTGGTTGGGCAGCGTGTATGACGTCAGCAGTGACGTATTTTGGTCCTTCGTAGCGGTCGCCTGTCCAGTCCTGCCAGCGGGAGTTATCCCAGAAGGTAGAAGCTGATCCATCCCCTGGGAGAAAGCGGTGTGGGTTAGAGTTAGTGAACAACTTTTGGCACATTATGTGTTAACACCAATACTTATTTGAGACTTTAAACTTACAATGTGTTTTTTTTTTTCAAATTGATATATAGACTTGCTACTAAAATTCCAATCAATAACTGGAAAAATTGTGCCCCATACTGCCATGTTAATGTTCAGTTACTTCCGTAATATAATGATTGTTTACCCGGTTTTGTCGTACGAATACGTCATACATTATCTTGATCACGGTTCACCATTCGCCTGAATACCCCGACCCACGGATACCGCCTCTATCAGACCGGTTCAGACCGGTTCGAAGCAGACTCACCTACTATGAGGGACGCCCTCCTTGCTGGGTTAGACCGCAGTTCGCGATTCAGGACCACACAGCGGTTGTCCACGTACTGGCCCAGAGGTTTCCCGTTGAAGCGCGCGTCCATTTTCGTCCTGTACGTCAAGTCTGGTGCCAGCAGGATGGGGGGAAATAAACAAAAAAAAAATCGGGGTTTAGTCCTTCTCTTGCCCACTCCTTCTCTTCCATCAGCTCATCTTCATTGTATTCATCCCTTCCATCCACGCCTTCCTGTCTCTTTCTATTTTCTCCTACCCCCCCCCCCCTCTTCTCACCGGCTCCCTTACGCTTATGCTGTCTCTCTCTCTCCCTCTCTCTCTCTCTCTCACTCACTCACAGACACTTATATACATCAATACCAATTTCACTTTTCTTTTCTGGTAGACTGCTCCCTGTTCATCTGTTATCGTCTTTGTCTCCCTTTATCAAAATTCTTTTCTTTCTTCTTCTTCTTTTTCTTCTTCTTCTTCTTCTTCTTCTTCTTCTTCTTCTTCTTCTTCTTCTTCTTCTTCTTCTTCTTCTTCTTCTTCTTCTTCTTCTTCTTCTTCTTCTTCTTCTTCTTCTTCTTCTTCTTCTTCTTCTTCTTCTTCTTCTTCTTCTTCTTCTTCTTCTTCTTCTTCTTCTTCTTCTTAGTAGAATAAGAAGTAGTACATGAAGCAGCGTAGCAGTGCATTTTTGTTACTCGTCTCATCATTATTATTATTTTTTTTTTACGAGAATCAGTATAATTCTCGTTTTGTTTTCCTCACTCAGTCTGTGTCTCGCCCACCAGTGCGGCTCTTTTTCCGTCCACTTGATGTCGGGGTGTTTGACCATCTTATCCCACAGGTCAGTGGTGCCCGACTTGGGCATTCCGGCCAGGTAGAAGTAGGGCAGACATCGCAGGCGCCCTGACACCTTCCAACACGAACTCTTGTAACCTGGCAGGTACGAATCAGGGAGGTGGTCGAAAACCTGGAAGTAGAAATTCGTTTCAGGTATTAATACGACCAGGACCGCAGACGGCCCGGCCTCTTCCAACATGACCTCTTGTAGCCCGGCTGGTACGAATCAGGAAGATGGTCGAACACCTGGAAATATTAGGCCGGGGACTCAGAATATTTATTCATGTGAGAAGGGCCGGAACAACTGACAAAGGTCGAAAGGGTGAACCCTGGATATCTCAAAAATGTTTTGCTGGCAAGGTTTCCCGCTTTCCCGCCAAATTCACCACACATTATCAAAATTAAAAAAGTACCATCATAATAATGGTGTTAAAACACCTTTTATGCTCAATTATCTAAGTTGCTTGGTACCTTCCGCTTGCCTAGTACGGGCAACACCATCACTGAGTTGGTTAGGGAATGACAGTTATGTGGGCGACATCGACGACTACGGCATGTCGCGACGACGTTGGAAAAATGCAACATTTTAAAAAAGTTTTGTGCTATTTGGTCGAAACTTTCGATTCTTGTAGTAAACAAGGCATTAGCAATATTGTGTCTCGCCCACTTGCGAAAATAACTAGAAATATCGCGATCTCCGTTGCTACGCAAAAGAACACTGAAACAAACAAATAATAAAATTTAAACAGACAACATCAAAATCAGGTGCAAAATAGTGACTTTGAATAAATTTGCATAAATGTGCATGAGTAATGTTTGCCTAAATCTACATCAGTAATGCTCACACATGCTCACACAATTCTGTGCACAAGTAAGGAAGCCTTCACCAAGAGTCTTGCAAGTAAACTTTAATGTATGACCTCAAATGACCTTTGACCTTATCATGTGACCTCTTACAGCACAATAACATGCAGGTGCCCCCAGTGCATCCATCATCCAAGTTTGATTGCCATTGTAGCAACATGTGATGAGTTATGTGTGATAAGAGAGTTTTGCAAGTGAACTTTAACGTATGACCTCAAATGACCTTTGACCTTATCCTGTGACCTCCAACGGTACCATAACATGTAGGTACCCCCAGTGCATCTATGACCCAAGTTAGGTTGTAATCCAAGCAACCCATGTGAAGTTATTTGTCAAAAGAGAGTCTTGCAGGTAAACTTTAACGTATGACCTCAAATGACCTTTGACCTTATCCTGTGACCTCCAACGCCACCATAACATGAAGGTACCCCCAGTGCATCTATGACCCAAGTTAGGTTGTAATCCAAGCAACCCATGTGAAGCTATTTGTCAAAAGAGAGTCTTGCAGGTAAACTTTAACGTATGACCTCAAATGACCTTTGACCTTATCCTGTGACCTCCAACGGTACCATAACATGAAGGTACCCCCAGTGCATCTATGACCCAAGTTAGGTTGTAATCCAAGCAACCCATGTGAAGTTATTTGTCAAAAGAGAGTCTTGCAGGTAAACTTTAACGTATGACCTCAAATGACCTTTGACCTTATCCTGTGACCTCCAACAGCACCATAACATGAAGGTACCCCCAGTGCATCTATGACCCAAGTTAGGTTGTAATCCAAGCAACCCATGTGAAGTTATTTGTCAAAAGAGAGTCTTACAGGTAAACTTTAACGTATGACCTCAAATGACCTTTGACCTTATCCTGTGACCTCCAACGCCACCATAACATGAAGGTACCCCCAGTGCATCTATGACCCAAGTTAGGTTGTAATCCAAGCAACCCATGTGAAGTTATGGATCATAAGAGAGTCTTGCAGGTAAACTTTAACATTTGTGACGGACGACGGACGACGGACGACGGACGACGGACGGACGACGGACGACGGACGGACGACGGACGGACGACGGACGGACGACGGACGGACGACGGACGGACGCCATTTGGATCCCTTAGTCTCGCCTTCACCTCCGGTGGGCGAGACAAAAAAACTGAACTACCAATTTCTTTAAAATTAAGTTGATTGTGCTTAGCACCTCTTCAGCTTTTCAAACAATATATGGATGTGACATATTGCCATGATTCTGATTATCTTCTCACTAATAATAGGACGTTAAGTCTTGGTAGAATGCGCGTAAAATCGGAGAATATACTAAATTGCACCCGGCCCCTTTCAACACGAAGTCCTATAGCCCGGCAGGTATGAATCGGGAGGGGGTTAAAAACTGGGAGGTGGGAATTTGTTATAAGCTTTACTAAGATAGGCACTGTAGGCGTCCCGATCACTTCCAATACGAACTCTTGTAGTGTAGCAGGTACGAATCATGGAGATGGTCGAAAAACTGGAAGAATTTGAGAATTCTCACCGATTTGCCATACTGGTAGAGGTCTAGGGGTAAGGCGGAAAGGTTGAGCAGCCTGGGTGAGTTGCCGACACTTGCTCCATCCGTCACATCGTGGTTACGTTCTTCTGGCTTTTCAGGCGCGATGATTCTGGAGATCGAGGCTTTGTCTGGGGGCGATTCTGGTGACACGAGCGGGCTGGACTCTGGCTTAGGATCGCCTGGGATAGGAGGGAAAGAAGCAACCGATATCACATTATTCATCCAACGAACTTGATACTACCCAAAATGTTCCTCTTCGAATTATCTTTTGAAATGAGATGTACAAGACTATTTCGTAGATTTATCTCAATACAAACATATATCATCTCGTTTCCATTCATTTTGCACATCTGAAACATTCAAATAATTTGTGCAATAATTCTCAAAGGAAAATTGATGATTGATGAAGCATTTTTCATGATTAACCTGTAGAGGATTGTTATTGTAGTAACTACCTGGATTCCTTTTTTCCCTCGACACTTAAATCGAGCCATTCGAAATAATAAGTGTGAGTTGTTCAGTTCCTTTGTACACGGAATCCAATCGGTATACTTTAATTCTAGTCATTTTGGTATAACTATAATATTTATCGAGTGGAATTCAACAGACCATTTTTCGTTATGTATTTAAATGTTATCCATGTCTTTCAAACAATACATTACTAACAATGCCCAAATTTGTCCGACTAGCAACAGCTAATAGATTCAGAGAGCATTCTACATGTTAAGACTGAAATACTGGATACGGGTGAATGCATAATGTGTAGTATTGTGTAACGACGAAGTTAACTCTTCATGCACTGGTCAATGTTGCAGTTTGGCACAAGCAGTACGCACACAAACCACATAAAGCGGCAGAAAGTTTGAAAAACAAAGGGTTAAGGGGTAAATTATTTATTGAGATCACCCATTTGGACAAATGTAGTTATTTCGTTATTCCTATAAACGCACCGTCGGTGTCGCCCTTCTTCTGTCGCGGTGGTCCAGGCCGCTGATTGGCTTGGAGAGAAGACTCGTCCATTAGAAGGTAGGTGAGGCAGAAACCGAGCAGACCCAGGGCACAGACGGCAAGAAAGGCTGCGAGCTTGCCCGTGATCTTCATTCTGGATGGAACGGAGCAACAGGAACATCAAAGATTAACAGGCTGAAATGCGAACAAAAACTGTACAAAAGCAATCATAAGAACAGCATCCACAAGAGCAATAACGATGACGATGATATTGATGAGATAATATTATGACGTTCCATACATTTGAATATGTTTGAAAGGAGAGGAGTTTATTTCAGAATGAATGAAACCTTAAGATATTGATGTTACTATGTGACCAGAAATGGCCCGGTTGGTAAGTCGCTGTCCGGTAAGCAGTAAATGCAGGTTCAAATCCCTTTGGTCCCAGGACTTTTGTTCTGACTAATCTTTTCATAATTAATTCACAGTATAAATCATTTATTTTCAAATTCATTTATTTCCAAGGTATAATCAGGATAGCTATTCCACAACAGCTTTTCACAATCGCCGGGAAACACTAGACCATGGGCCGTGCCCTAAGATTCTTCTTTTCGATGACCCGTCTTGGAAAGACTTATTACAATGTTAGATATGCTCTTGAGATGTACCTAAACCATAAATGGAACGTTCCCAAATGTCGAATATGAGTAGCAAACGGACGACTCGCTACAAATAGGGGATAGGTTAAAATGAGTTGATGTGATGATTACGTGTACAGTAACCATGGAGAGCAGTTTCAATGGCGGAAATTGAGGGATGAGGACAAATCACAAAAACAAAGGATAACCTCAAATCGGTTACTAAGGGATCCTTTCCCCCAGCAGCGATGCAATTTGGTCCCTTGAATGATGTAAATGTCACTAGATGTGTTCATTTTTTGGAAATGTTTGGATCAACAAATGACCAAAATTCATCATTTTGGTTTAATACGTCACCATTTATGGTCACGTGATCAATTACTGACAATCTATCAGTGGATGTATCATTATTTGAGAGAAAACATTAGCAGTAAAACCAAGCTGCAGTCTTATTTTGTTGTGTAGTTAGAGGACATTATGCGTGACAATGTTTTCAGCACCCCGTGAGAGTGGTGATAAAATCGGCAAATGTGGCATTTTGTATTTTATGACTAAATAAGTAATAATCAATATAAAGCTACCAGCTTGCAAGGGTTATCATATCAATTCATAAACTAGACACATTAAACTATAAAAAAAAAATTATCGTGAGGCTTTGCCACCTGAGATGGTATCCATATGTCATATTTTGTGCCTGGGCCCATGGACTATATTTCGTACTTCAAGCTTCCAATGGGTGGCACGCACTCTGCATCTATCAGTTGTGTTGCTACTCGGACAAACCTCAGATAAGTTTCGGGGTTACCATTGTTAACGTATTGTTTGAACGACGTGATTAAAACTTGCATACATAACGAAAATGATCTAATATGCTGTCATTGTGCACTTCGTTTGTGACAGTTGCGACCAGATGCGGAGATGAAAAGTAACAAAGAAAAATATCAAGCAAACATGAAGAACATATTGATATACATGACGTATAAATGTGCATAACGTAAAGAAGATGCGTGTGTGAATATGTGTGCATGCAATAGTGTACATACGTCTAGGGATTAACAGAACGGGTAGTAATCCGATCTCTAGAGACACCTTAAAACACTGAACAATAGCTAATTACAATATGATATTACCTCCAAAGAAATAACAGTAATTGCATGAACAAGAAGCTAACAATGGTTAATGGTGTACATTGCAAGTGAAAATGAAGCATTCAACAAACTAATTCAGTAATTATTGTCCTTCGTTTTATATTATTTCTTAAACATTCAATTTCTACAGTTTGTACATATTAAGGTACACAACATGTATAGTAATCAATGAGACAACATTGTACCGGTGCTAAGTGAAAAGGGGACCCTGGGCAAGTTCATTATGCTTTCTGTGTTATCTGTATATCTTACTTGTTTGTTATTCTTCCATGCCCCCTGGCGGGGCCGTTCAAGAATAAAATTAATTGTCATTGTCATTGTCATTGCCATTGGTTGCCAACCAATTTTAACAATATCCTTTGTTTTAGTGATTTCCTCCTTACCTCTCAATTTTTGTATTTGGGAACATCTGATATATGATTTATGATATTATGATTTAGGTCCATTTAATGAGCATATTTAACATGATGATATGTACTTCCCAAGGGTGGACCTCGAAATTAAAAAACTAAGGCCTAAAACTTGCCTCGGCTCATGGTCTAGTATTTCCAATAAGGTCGGGAAGTGTGAATGGGTCAAATTACGTCTTTTACCTGCTCTTGACTAGATCCCTCCTCACATCAACAAGCAGAAGATTTTGATGGAATCTCCCAGACAGCGAGGCAGCTCCTCGATCCTGACACGACCCTCCCCCTCCCCTCCCCTTCTCATGCGGGCTAGACGTGGCGAACTACGTGCTGATGTCTGCCCTCCCAACGATGGTGATCACAAAGAGAGAGTGGACCACATATCGATCATTGATAAATCCCTGTGTGCAACAGATGCCGTTTTTCGTACGTATTTCACACCAGTTTAACTGCCTCATGAAACGTTCCGTTTTCAATATACACGTAGGTCGCACTCGGGGTAGTGTTGTAGTATAGACCCCAGCTTACTTGATGACAATGTTGTTCCTCAAATGAACTCGAATTATCTAAAAGTTAGCGATCTTCTAGTTGTGTATAATAATGGACCCTAAGTACGGTCCATGGTATAATGAACACGTATACGTAGGCGCTTTTTTGCAGAGCGCACAGACCATGAATGAGAGTCATTTGAATGACAGAGAGAGTGAATTATGTAGAGTCACAATAAAGTGTGTTACGTAATCGTCTCGCTACGATCCACTACCCACGGCAGTCTTCTACGTATGTAGGTTCTTGCCGCATGAAATCAGCCGGAATTTGTGTACAAATCGCGCGACGGAACTCAGCGCAACGATTCACGATTCGAGTGAGGGATCGCCGAGAATAAGCCAGTTCATAGTTACATTATGGTCGGATACTCCACTGAATCAAATACGACTCGGGATTTGATCATGAAGCTGTATATGTATATTATTTTACAGCGTGCCCATACCAACAATAGAAGCAGGTGCACATGGTGGAATGTTCTTTCACTACCTTCTCAGAGCTGAATCGCTGTTGCCATATCTGCATTATAATGGGTATAAACGTGGTCCACTATCTATGGGACTTCCATTTTACTCTATGAGCGGTACAATTGGCCCGAGGTCATTCGTACCAGTAATAATCTGCTCATGCGCACATTGCAACTACGTGTATATACGAACTGGCTTATTACCAGCCAGGAGAAAACACCGCGCTGAGTTCCGTCGTACACATTCGAGAGTTTACTCCGTACCTGAGTGACGTATGTTAAGACCTGTGGGATAGTTCACTATGAAAGTTGGTTTCCTTCAAAGAAGAAACATGAAATAAACATATTAGTGAAGGATTGACGAAAAGCGGTCAAAAGAGATTTTGACATTGTGACGTCACGTGCGAGGTGCTCTACCATATGCTAAATTAATTCCTTAAAGACAGCCAGTCCCTTTTTCAGATCACCACAAAACCATCGAAACATTGGCAAAACATATAGAGAAGTGTTAACAAGCTCTATATTCAAAATTTGAAACTGATATGTAGTGTAAAATTCAAATAATGCACGTAAACAACGTATGATTAATAGTCTTTACCTCAGGCTCTTAGCAGTTTGTTTTGAAATATCTGCTTTATTGATTAATCTGTTTATTAAATTATAAAACGCATTATGAAAAGAATTGTTCTATGGAAGGAATCATCTCCAAAGTTTGGTAGTTACTCATAAAATTAGGATTTCACACACGCATAATAACCACATAGATACTGTAACAAAGACTAATACTTTTTTCGTGGTACGAAAAAAGTCGGTTTGAAATTTAACGGCTGAAATTTTTTACATATACAGAAAGCTTCAACATGCTATATTCTTTGAAATGGTCTTGAATCACACTCTCTTTAATTTACGATCGTGATAGACGATTTCAAATTTTAAGCTTGCAAAAGGGACGGACAATCTTTAAATTGCTCTTTTCTTTTTTGACACCAGAATTATTTTGTTTACATACTGGTATGTGTGTAAAAACATATTTCTGATAATTTATCAAATGCACAGGTAACAGGATGCATATTTTGTAGAAGATTTTCATCAAGCCTTCAGTAATATGTTGCTTTCATGTGTCTGTTTTTCTTGAAATAAAAACAAAAAATAGGATTAACTATCACGGTGAAAGCTCCTGAAAAAATAGTCGCTGCGTGCGACGCGGACGCACAGCTCTAGCTAGCTGTACATACTTGTATGTTATGTGTGTATTTCAAAAGACATTTTCAAAGAATCAATGAATACTTTGATTGCTTCCCCTGAACTAGCCTAACCCAACATCCAATCACTCTACTCTTACGTTTATCCAATATTTTACCATGTCCCGTTTCGCCATAAACCAGTTAGGTGTGCACTTATTTACAAACCGTCGTTCTTCTCTTTGAAAAAAATTCTTTGAAAAACGGAAAGTTGCTCATAGCCCAAGACCTCAGCACCATACATGTATAATAGAACTGTCAAAACTAAGTGGTCAAATAAAGGGCATTGTTTATCAACGGATAAATGTAGCATTTTTGCCTTTACTAACATACTATACATTAACTCTCTAGCTTGTGTGACCTGTTTAGCGATTGCTTTTTAAAAATTACCATCATGATTAAATGTCACAAAGTCATAAACAACTTCCAGTACACCACCATCATAAACAAATCTGAAATTCTTCTAACTTTTCCACGTGAGAAAACATATTTTTTTAATCATTTTGCTGGCATCGACAACTAGGTAATAGTATCATCAGCATATAATGACGAAAATAAATTATACATTTCAGCACCTCCATAAGGCAATTTTTAATAACAGTATTCAAACGCTCCAATCCCTTGCACTAGTTTCTAATAAATTGTCGAAAATTATTCAGATAAATAGCAAACAAGAGAAGTGACAGGTTTTTCACCTTCACACACTCCATTATTCCATGTAAATAAAGCATACTTCTCTCCCAAAACACGATTAGCACAAAAATGCTGAATTTTAGCCAAGCCATGCCAGCGCGTGCAATACACCTTTACACTCACTCAGTCGCAAATACACGAACATCATGCGTGCGTCCGCACCACTGAACTCTACACGACATAGTAGTGTCGAGTTTTCATGTCTAACGATCATTGCAAGATTCGCATAAGATATCCACTCAAGATTCTCTAACACAATTAACTAATCGCTCTGAACAGGCACGCAGCGGCTATTTTTTTCAAGAGCTTAGGCACTGTGCTTATTTAAAACCATGTTACACTTAAAGGGATAGTTCATAATTTAATTATTTTGGCTTCAATAAAAGGAGACACATGAAAGAAACATGATTAGTGAAGGTTTGATGAAAATCTGTTAAAGGATAAGAAAGTTATGATCTTTTACAAATTTTATTTTGTGACGTCACGTGCGAGGTACTCTCCCATTTGTTTTGTACAACATTTTTTTAATGTGCATTTTCTAAAAAAAGATATGTATCCTTTTACCTGTGCATTTGATACATCATCAGAAATATGTCTTTACCCACATACCTGTATGAAAACAATTATATCGTCAAAAAAGCGAAAGAGCAATTTATGGAATTAATCTTTACATAACATTATGGGGGAGCACCTCGCAAAAACTTATATATATAATAACTTTCTTTTCCTTTGACCGATTTTCATCAAACCTTAACTAATATGTGTCTTTCATGTGTCTGCTTTTATCGAAACAAACATAGTTTCAGGGTGAAAAATTCCAAACATCTGTCAGCGTGCGATGGTGCGAAACATATTGGTTAGGCTATTGTCGATAGTATGATAAATTTCGAAGTCTTGAATACATTATTTATAGAATGTTCCCTGTTCGCATGCAATATGGGACGAAATTTCGCATTCGATGGCAGAATAAACGCTCTACTCAACGAGAAGTTTGTGCTGCAGATAGTACATGTAGTAATTTGCAATGATTAATCTCACGACACGCATATCAGTTGAGTGGTTCTATTGTGTACGCCAGACGCTATCAGTGCGTATGATAATGGTGACTTATCAGCCTTCTGTCACAGTCTTGTAAGGACACCCGTATATACATTGCGTGCTATACACGTACTTGGTATTCAACGTAACAAAATCTCGACTCTATCTATTCGTTTTGCGTTTGCGACCGATTGAGCTACTGACTGCATCATGTGGATAAATGTAGCTTTCTTTGAGCAGTATGCGGACTTTGCCGCTCTTTTTGTCGTCTCTTTTATGCTGACTTCACTTCTCGTAGCTAAATGCGTCTCTCACTCCTCGCCGAGCGGACTGCCGCCGGGCCCGCGGCCCTGGCCGCTCGTGGGGAACCTCCCCGCCGTCCTACCGGGCAGGCAGCCGCACCAGGCGCTGGCTCAGCTGGCTCAGACGTATGGTTCAGTGATGTCTGTGAGCCTGGTGCCCGGGGTTAAGGCGGTGGTGGTGAGCAGCGTAGAGGCGGCCAGGGAGCTGCTGGTGAGGAATGCTGACTGCACCTCACACAGAAGGCTGCCAGGACTCCTTGAGAGAGCCTTCTCAACCAAAGGTTGGTCTAGCTACCTTAGGACCTGTAATCTATATGTGTATTTTATCTTGAACATAGGCTATTATATCGCATTTATGATGTGTATTTTCAATATTTTGCCATTTTCTCAGGACCCCTGGGAAGACCACTCATGTGAATGGGCCACCCTGTTTATAAATATTTGAAATATATTTTGTTGTTGTCTTATTTGTATATATGGCGGTTAGTCAATCTTTATGGCGGTTTTGGGCAGTCAGTCAAGTCATTATTATGTTATATGTTATGTTATATTATTATACAAGCTCCACGTTATGCGAGCATCCATGCTCCACTAAATTCTCTGTTTTACCAACTATCCTGACTTACACGTGTGCATACCCAAGCACTGATCTCCGAAACAGCGGAGGGAGAAGAAGAAGAAGTTGTGAAGATAAAGCTTTGAATATAGACAATAAAATAAAGTATGTTTGTCTAGCCTTGTTTCCAGGCTTTTAAACATTTCAAGGAAAGATTTCCATCTAAATTTGATCTGTTACAGTGACTTTGTAACCCTAACCCAACCGTATAACCATAACCATCACATAGATACCTTACCCAAGTGTGTATTTTCTTTGTTTTTCATTTTGAGTGGCTATCGCAAAGGAGGTCTTCTCCATGTCAAATCCAAGCTATATACTGACAAAACATTTGAGTTTTTAAAGGGATAGTTCACCCTTAAGATAAGTCGGTTTCAATAAAAGCAGAATCATGAAAAAAAATATATTAGTGAAGGTTTGACGAAAATCCGTCAACGGATAAGAAAGTTATGATCTTTTGAATTTTCAATTTTGTGACGTCACGTGCGAGATACTCTCCTCTTTGTTGTGTACAACATTTGTCCATAAATTGCTTTCTTTCTGTTTTTGACACCGGGAAGTTTTTTGTGTAAAAAATGTATTTCTAATGACGTATCAAATGCACAAGTAAGAGGATGCATATCTTTTTGAGAAAATGCACATTTTCGAAAAAAAAATTGTAGACGACATAATGGGAGAGCACCTCGCACAAATTCAAAACTTTAAAATCAAATAACTTGCTTTTCCTTTGACCGATTTTCGACAAACTTCACAAATATGTTTCTTTCACGTGTCTCCTTTTATTGAAACCAAAATAATTTCAGGGTGAAGTATTCCTTTAATGACCCGTGGTACTGATTAAGACTAATTCACATGCTACAGTAGCGAGGCGATGAAGTAGAGAGTCATTTGTCTTCTCCAGCTTAACTTACACACTCCTCCCACATGGTATTATCGACCATCGATTAACTGTGAATCGTGATCATTGCAACAGATCCTAACAAACCGTAAGAGCTCGCATAATGATTGTGCATTCTTAGAAATTACTCATGTTACTGCTTGTATCGTCTTTATCATTGTTATCGTAGAAATTGTTGCTGGTTGGATTTATTCATGTTCTTAACGACAATGCACATCTTGCTGTTTTAACATATATATTACGTTGCCCTTATGTAGCATGACACATAATAAAAGCTATTTTGCGATTTTATTGTATTTTGTATCAATGTAGTTTTATTAATTCTATATGTTTGTTACAGGAAGTGTGATTTGGGAGAATGGGGAGCCGTGGAAGGCCCACCGCCGAATCATCCTGAAAACCTTCCGAACACGGCTCAAGACTCAAGACTTTGAGGAAACTATGCTGAGCTCTCTAAGGCACCTCCGCAGCGCCCTCAACGCCCATGAGGGCAGCCCGTGTCAGCCGCGACAAGAGATCACCTCGGCAATATCCGAAATCATCTGTTCACTCTGTTTCGGCCACTGCCTCAACGTCCGAAACAACCCGAAGGTAGCCGGAGTTATGCGGTCCATGCACGAATTCTCCCGAAGCCTGTCGGGAGTTTCTCTCGCGCACGTGTTCCCATGGTTATACGATACGCCGTTGTACAGCAAACTTCGGAGCAACATAGGAGAATTCCGTGCGTTTCTTCAGGACATTGTTAATGAGCACGACACCCTACTACAGAAAGACTCAACGACGAGTGCCAACAAGTGCGAAATCAAAGGTATCAATCCAGATAAATCTAGTATCAATCTAGCAAACATTCTCAATGAGATAATTAGAGAGAGAAGACTTGAAGGGGTTAGGGAAGGGACTCCTTGCAGAACACAACTAGTTTACCTTGGTCTACCTTGCCACTGTTTAATGTGATTTTTTTTTTCTTTTTGAGAGAGCAATCTCCGAGACTAAAAAGATTACCCTGGTTGAATAAAACGTGAATTGAGAGGAAATGAAGCTTCCCGAGTCGCTTATGATATAGTCTACAAGGTGGTTTTTATAACCATCTCATTTGCCTAAGACAAACCTTAAACCACATCTCTCTCTCTCTCTCTCTCCGTGTCAAGTTGATCTGGAGATGCCGATACGAGTTGGACAATACAATATTTCCATTTATATTTCATTATGAGGCTCCTTGAGTCACTTAATCTGCAGCATGACTTACTAACACGCTTCATCTCCTTCGCATCGTTCAAACCTCAGATATCACTGACGCGTACCTCGCCGAGGCTGTACGTACCGGAAGTGACGCAACGAACGCCTCAATCCAATCCGGATATATCTGGCGAGCGATGTTCGATCTGCTTGGGGCTGCGACGGAGACTACATCTGAAACGCTTCTCTGGGGCATCCTGTATGTCTGTCTGAATCCCAACGTGCAGGACAGGGTGAGTAGTCTCATTGATTTATACCCGATTTACATATTCATTATTGAGCCGAGACTGTTAACATTCGTTTTGATGCAGGTTCTAATGATCAAAGCAGTCAAAAACTCAAGAAAGAGTTAAAATGGAATATGGAATATTGCTCATTAGTGTTTTTCAGTGCTTTCCATCACTTGGATCATTGCAGATTGTTGATGTGTTATGATATGTCATGACGCTTAAACCATTGGAAAACTTTCCTTTTCAATTTGTGGGAGGTGATGTCACAACATGACTGCACTGTTACCGTGTTATTTAACTTTGTAGACACTTTTATTAATTTCGCTTTCAACTTCCTTATCACAAATCAAGATCCACGCAGAAATTGAGGAGAACTTACCTCTGTGCGGGAGTGATGACGTCATTACCTATAAACAGAGGAGCATGCTGCCCTACGCACAGGCGACGATCCTCGAGCTACTACGCTGCGCATGCGTGGCTCCACTCTCTTTACCACGCGTGACGTCTCAGGCGTTTAGCGCGTTGGGCTATTCTATTCCTGAGGGGACGGAGATTTGGGTGAATGAATGGGCCATCAACAGGGATGAGGGGAAATGGACGAGTCCGGATGAGTTTGACCCGACAAGATTTCTGGACGACAACGGGCGTGTTGATGCGAAGAAAAAAGACTGGATTATCGCATTTGGAGAAGGTAAATGATTGTACATGTATATACATTCATTATGTAAATGACTGGGTGCGTGTCATCGAGAGCTACGATTGATCAATCGTAAATATGTATTACAAAGGACCTACGATCGTAACTTGCACTTTATATTGATCGTTGCTTGTGTGGATCTATCGTAACTATACGATGGATTCCAAAATCATGCATACGCTTGAACCTGAAATATAGCAGGGTTTTTATATGATGAGTTGTAATAGAAAGCAACCTTGCAATCGATTGCAAAGTTGATATCTAGCATGTCCATTGGAACTCACTCATTGTGATACGGGACCCTGGTATACAAATAAAAAAAAATCATTAAATTGCCTGGAAGAATAAGAATAATACCATGATTATAAATAAATGATTGAATAAATCACTATCTTTGAGTGAAATGGGCACCAATATACACCATTGCCCCACGGTTGTGTTCTGTGAAACCCTCTGGGTGAAACGACCTTTCGTATGTATATAGTGTAATGTGATACTTCAACAGCGTAGACAAATGGATAGTCTAGGATTGCCTTGACAACTTGCTCCACAATCAAGTACATTCATTGTTGACATATTGCTGTTTGTAATTCGTTTCTACATCGTTGTTTACATGTACTGTGTCCTCCGGACAGGCAGGCGAATGTGCCTCGGGCGAGTTCTGGCAGAGACGGAGCTGTTCGTCTTCTTCACCAATCTCCTCCGGTGGTTTACTTTTCGCTTTCCCGAACATTGCCGATCCTTGCCGAACGTCAACGCTGGCAACTTCGGGCTCGTGTACAGCCCTCCCTCCTTTGACGTCATTATCGAGCCGCGTGAAACGAATGACTAAAGAAACCTTATATTCAATGGATTGTAAGTTCTTATTTTCACATCGATATTTTTATGGAAATTGGTCAGCCATCACAAGGATTTGTTCTTCTCTTGCTATAACAATCTTACACTATTTTTTAAAATGCATTTTTATTAATTTTAAATGTGTTACTCACTGCGGATAAATCGCTAGTGATAATCGTTTGTCTTGCAATATATGGTCAACAAGGGATCTAAGATCACGACGTTTCGTGATCTTCGTCAGGTGTGATATTTGCATTGTTGCTCATGTAATCTGTATTTTAAACGTGTTTATAGTTTTTACGTGATGGATGTATTTGCAGCTGACAAAGAAGTTAGCAGTGAACGCAAATTAAAATTCAGTATTGTTCCTTTCATTATCAGAATTCCACATCTCTATTGAGTTTCATATTTCACATATTATTGTGGACTATGCTTTTCCAATGGCTCATGAAACTTTGTGCAGGCTTTCTATTTGTCTGAAAAGAGAACATCTCTTGAGATGACAAACAGGATCAGACAGCGGACGAATGTTCACATTTACCAATTTTAATAGAAACACGATGACGGAAATACGCAGTTTCATAAGAGACAATCACGTAAATAAACAAATCTAATGAACAACAATAATGTCGCTCTTATATTAAAGAAAACACAAGACTAAGGTCCCACTTCCAGTGATTGTCCATATGAATAGCTTGAAATAGTTTCAAACATATAATTTCAAGCGAGACGTAAACCGACAGATAGAAAGGTGTACATGTACTATGTTATGTATACTAATTCCTCATAAATATAAAAGCTCTTCAACTTGATGGAAATAACATACTGTTAAAGGGAATATATACCACAAAGCCTTCAAAAGGGTAATCGTGAGCAATCATCTTGCCAATGGTCTTAAATTCATGTATAGTCCATTTTAGATCACGCTCTTGAAGGCTTTTTGTCTTCCCAGTACAGTATATTCCCTATAGGATTATGCATATGTCATATATTCACAGGTCTTTAAAGGGAATATACTGTACTGGGAAGACAAAAAGCCTTAAAAAATGTGATCGTGACCAATCTTCTTGCCGTTGGTCTTAAATTAATGTATTGTCCATTTTAGAAACTTGCTGAAAGTTATTTGACCTCAAATGATCCACATTTGGAGAAATCAGTGATTACATAAACAAATCCTCAAAATGTTCGGCCCGAACAGTTTGAGGATTGTCATTTAATCACTAATTACTCCTAACTTGGATCATTTTGAGGTCAAATAACTTTCAGTAAGTGTCTAAAATGGACAATACATGAATTTAAGACCATTGGTAAGAAGATTGGTCACAATCACATTTTTGAAGGCTTTTTGTCTTCCCAGTACAGTATATGCCCTTTAATAACGAATGAATAACGAAGAACATGAACGATGTCAATGGAGATGATTCCGTCATACATGACCAATATTCAAGAGGACTTCAAACAATTGGCAAAATGTACATTTTCCCATGGAAATACGATGATATATGATAAGCATATCAATGCCGAAGGATATAAAAGTCAAAATCATACGTCGACTAATTCAAATGTAATTACATAATGCATTGCGTGCGATTGTCTTTCTTTACCGACCACCAATATCATTGAGATATTCGTACACGATTATAAGCATACATGTGTTATTACGTAAACTAAATCCCGGCCTCATAATACATGTATATTGTTTAAGGCCACCGCACGGTCCGATCAGTTGCACTACTCTGCGACTGGCTAAATCGCATTACAGTACCTGGTCATTGGATTTGTGCAAGAATGTGACGTCACATTTCCAGTCGCAAGCCCTTACGACTGCACAATCGTGTCATCTACGGTGCTCTTAAGACATTATGATAATAATACAACCATTACTTATTCAATCATCACAATTGCATCGTTATATATATTATTCAGGTTAGTGTAGTATTGATTACCGATTGGTTGAATGCGGTCACGTGTCAGCAAGACAAATTTGTATGTTGCCCGCTGACGTCATTTTGCCAGTCAACCCAATGCCGATACTGGTGTTGTGTTTCCTATGGGAGCATTTTGCATGCAAGTGAACGGGAGGAAAGTATCGACATCTACTCGATCAAAAAACATGTACTCGGTTTAATCAACACACGTCTTCCAATATTTCGTCGCATCCCAATATTATATTTCAATACAATATCATGCAATCGATATCATGTTCCTTTACTTGAACTGCAATTAATCCGACAATATACCTGTTAGCAGTGGAAAGGAATAAATGACATATGGAGCTCGTGCAATGGGATAGTTAACATCATGGCCAGAAATACGCGTAGAAATGTTAGTTTATGTCTAAATTTGTGTTTGTTCGTTCAAAGACTCGCCAGTGCACCGCTGATACACGCGCTGCGTCCATCCCCCTTATTATGCAATGTACCGTGCGTACTCCACCGGCCTAGCATGTGTGTGTACTTGATACGTTGTATATATTTGATACGTTGTGTGCGTGTTTTAACCACACATCCGCCACTCTACCTACGCGAGGTGGACTGGTTTTATCCCGACACCTATGTTAGGCTAAATGCTTGGTAGACTAACCTGAATAATATATGTCAAATGTTGGCTTTGTTGTCGTAAATAGCACAAACTGTTTAAACCTCGGCGGTTTTCACTGCTTCTTCGGGAACAAATAAATCCCTCGCCTTTGGCTCGTGACTTATTTACATTCCCTCAGCCCAGTGCAAATCCCCTCGGTATGAACATTCTGTGATGTTTCCTCCAGCAGCAGCCGACATCTATATAATGTTTCTATCATTATTTACATTTCACTTCTTAAACACTATTTTAATATCATATCCCATCACAATCCCACGTTCACCGTGCATAATAGTATCAGTTTCCGTTTGTCTCATAATCTATCTTTTTAGACAGTGTTATAATATATGACATATCTCCTTACATTTTCAATCATTACAATTGAATCTTTATACTTTCGTTCATGAATAATCTATATTTCTTATACACTCTTAAAATATCTAATCCCCTTACGCATTTACCCATCACAGTCATGATAATTGATTCGTTTATATGTTTCTATTACGTAGTGAACTTAAAAACAAAATCGTGAAAAAAAGAAAGAAAAGGAAATACGTGTATTTGTTTGAATATGAATGTTTTTGAACGTTCACAACTTGATAATGTTTTGGTATTGGTATTGGAGGGGTGCAGACAGGTGTATTCATCTCTAGACACGCTATATGCCGATGGTATTGGGTACGAGGGAGGGGTGTAGACATGCTAGATGTTAATGGTATTGGGTACGAGGGAGGGGTG
>OZ022591.1:382500-450000 GCA_963669155.1 Arbacia lixula | reverse complement strand
AAAAATTTCAGGGTGAATTATCCCTTTAATGTAACCAAACAATTACTGAGTTCGCCTTACGGTTACAGCGTAATGTCAGTATGATCTTCTGAGGATTGAACCAAGGACAATGCCTTCATCCACCGACACCCCACCCCACCCCACCCCACCTTATTCTGCGCCCTCCATTGAATGCAGCATCTAATCCTTGTGCCCAACTCGTCTACGATGGCCTACCATATCTGGTCTGCATCATATGCACCTGCCCACCCATCACATGTCCTCGCCCATACACAGCTTACTTGTTGATGGCGATGAGATGGAGAAAGTGTGGTGCAAGGAGGCGGTAGACTGGATGAGACTGTGATAGGGAGCGCTTGGTTGCTATGGCAATGGCCTCCCCGAGGAGGTGGGTGAATCCGAAGTGGGTAGCAGCTTGGTGTACCGAGGCATCCGCGTTGTTGAAGTACATCTTAGCAAGGAGCCAGGTGTATTCGGGATCAGTGGGCAGAAACACCTGTCGGGAAGGGAGGGAGGGCGGAGGCGGCGTGAAGGCGTCATTTCTCAATTTCTCAATTTCTAACAATATCAGCTTAACTCATGAATTATTTTAACAGTTCATTAATGACACATGGTAACATGTCTAGCGTTTCACCCATCTAGCGAAGAACGGTCCAATAATGGAACGGAAGACGAAAGGAAATGTAGACTTAAACGATCTAAAAAGAGCCGACGGGACTGCAGTGGGTATCACATTGGCCCGGAGACTATAGTTGGTGTTCTGGTGGAGAACTAGTCTCCGTGATGTAGCCTGGAGACTAGACGGTTGTCGGGAAGTCGAGGGAAATTCAGACATGCTGTCGGAGACGCCTCAGCTAATGAGACTTGGGGCCATCGCACACGACACGACTTTGCCACAATTCTACAGCCATTAGGGCCCACGACTGGAAATGTGAGGTCGCCTATAAAGTGCGTTTATCATCTCTTTTCTTGGGTAGAATTTCTACATTCGATCACAAACCACATGTATATGACCTCCTTCCTCGGTCAAACAACACAGTATATCTGTGCAGTGACAAGGCGATATGACCGGGCGGGCGATATTAGTTGTTAAACGAAACGTTTTTTTAAAGGCGTTCGTAAAGGCCTTTGGAAACGCCTTTTGATAGTGGGTATTGAAAGGCGTTTCAAATTCTGGAAAGATGATAAACGCGGCCTATGTGTACGACTGATCGTGGTTTGTGTCGCCTGCGGCGGTCTTTGGGACTTATAAAGACGTAAGTGTCGTTCCTACCGGGTTGTCGGGAGCGGGGTCCTGGAAGAGTTGGATAGCGACCGGAAGCAGGGTGCTTTCCTCGTTCAGGTAGAACAGGGCCAGGGGCGCGCACACCTGCACCCACATGAACAGGTAGATAGAGAGAAACACAAAGGATTAGATGGTCATGAGGGATGAGACGCGACGGGAGCCTGAGCTTATTATTATAATGAAAAAACATAGTACACTCTAATCAAATTGAACGTATCTCTATTTCTCCCTCTCTTTCATTCTCTCTGTCTCTCACTCTGTCACTGTCTCTCCGTCTCTCCCTCTGCCTCTGTCTCTCTGTCTCTTCCTCTTTCCTCCTCTCTCTTTCTGCACCTATCGAACTGATTTCTGATCAGATTTCCCTTTTTTATTTGGTCTCTTTCACCCTGTCTCTCCTCCCCTCCCACAGTCTATATGTCACTCTCTGATTATTTATGTCTCTGTCCCTGTCCGTCTATCTCTTTATTTCTCTCCCACCTGTCTATGCATATCTGTCTCCCTCTCCCCCTCCGCTGTCTATCTTTCTCTTTTGCTCTCTCCATTCCTTCAAAACCATACAGGTTTTTTTCTAATCCCTATGGCCTTGACCAATTCCACGAGCCATCAATAATTACAATCTATGTTTAGGTGACTTTCCCGCATTTTGCTCTAATATGCAGAAATCATTTCACGATCTACCAGCACGCTTGCTGTGCGTTGACCGTATTTACAATACAAAAATACCTGTACCAAAAACAGCGTAAAATTCAAAATCACTCATCAATGTCCATTCGAATGCCAATACTAATACCAAAGCCAACTTGTACACTAACACCCATTCTAATAGTGAACATATAACTCTAACGCCAACATTAATAATGCACACACCAATGTGATGGTCTATATCAATATCGCTAAGGGATCATATCGGGACCCTGTTACGTTGTGAAATCATAACGAGGAAATTTTTAAAAGTTTATTTAGTCCGAATGTATAATTGCAATCAGACTCTGGTTCTTGTAGCATTAATCAGGGATAATCTTAGTATTGTTTCGTCTATAGCCTCGTGAAACCGACTCCAATGGCGGTCGTGATTTCTCAAAACTTCCAAGCTCATACGCTTGAAAGGGCACCCGTCACCCTTCGGTGACTGGAAACTATAAT
This sequence comes from Arbacia lixula, assembly GCA_963669155.1. Taxonomy (NCBI): domain Eukaryota; kingdom Metazoa; phylum Echinodermata; class Echinoidea; order Arbacioida; family Arbaciidae; genus Arbacia; species Arbacia lixula. Next base: position 447,572 of record OZ022591.1, on the reverse strand, counting down.
TGGCATTTTGATTTTAAAAGGAGAATGACAGCGTGAAAGAAATGCAGTACTCTAAGGCAAATGTGGGGTTATTATTAGCGGCTTGGCACACCTGTGTAACGGTACTAACACAGGGTTAATAACACCTTGTATCAAAGGCAAGAATATGGATTTGACCTAACGTACGGTGTCACTCGTTTAGAGTTGGCAAGTAATAGAGTAAAAGAGAGTTTGTCGGCCAGTGCAGCGGCACTTTCCTGATGGGTGCCTTTATTCATGTAGAACATAACAGAAATAGACTGATAGCCATTCAAATATAATGAAATATAATTTGATATCATAAAACAGCGGATGTCATTGCGTACCATACCCAAGATCTATCTCCTCCTCTCACTCCTTCCTCTCCCTCTGCCGCACCCGACTTTCTCAAACACACACAAACACACACTCTCTCTCTTTCTTCATATCTCTCTCTTTCATTACATATATATATATATATATATATATATATATATATATATACATGGATATATATATTTCGCTACCTCTCTCTCTCTCTCTCTCTCTCTATATATATATATATATATAGTATGTGTCGTTTCATATCATATTGCACTATATCCCTATGTAGTGAAGTGTAACATATCGTAACTAATTAATCAATAATTGGTCAATGGGATACAGACTATCGGGCAAATGATTCTTGAACCCGTGAGCAGTCAGCATGGTCAGTCAGGGCATACCTTCCGGTCATCCGTGCAGGGCAGGTCGTGGAGGATGTCGTAGTTGATGATGAAGAGTTTCTTCTTGGCCAGAGCCTCTTTGATGGTCATCCGTCCAATGAGAGGGCTCAAGTCCCCCTCACTGAGCGCGAAGCTGGACAACGAGAGAGAGAGGGGGGGAGGGGTAATATAACTGGTCTTTATATATCAATAAGACTATCAGCGAGCAACATATCAACTCGATGTAATTATGATTATATATATAAAGAACGATATGTAAAAAGAAGCTGGACAGCGAGAATAACAGCTTGATGGAAATGTGCGCTATTAAGTTAAGTCCTAACCTGCCGCTGTCACATTTTTGCGACTAAGGGGTAACGTACTCCTGTCGAAAATTTGCGACCAAACTGTAATAGAGAAAACTGTAATAGAGAAAACCTCAGGCACAGAGGGATTTTACCCCCGGCAAGTTAAGAGTTAATAAGGCAATAATAAGGCAAGTTAATAAGGCAAGTTAAGAAGGCAATGTAAACTTGACGATCAGCACAGTGGACTCTTGTTGAAGGATCCTGACATTAATGGTCTAGTTGAATTCTTAATTCTTGGCACACTCGGAACTTACTTGTCGGGAATCTTCGTGCACAGTCGGATCTGGTTCGGGTTGCAACCGGAGAGCCGTTGATTTCCAAAATGATAATCGGATCGCCACTTGCTTAGGACCTGGAATTGCATTCATTCCATGATTATGATTACCATAGCAACATAATCTTAAGATCTTCAATATCTAGTTTATATGTGGACTGTAAGGAATTTTAGAGGAGCATACAAAATAGCAAGTGGGGAGTGCAAACGCCTGCGGATGTTGTTTTGATGCTTCAAAAGTAATAGCTTGGAACCTGCAGGCCGATTCTCTCTATTAGTTGATGAATATACAGATTTCTTTTGTGATTCTCTTTAGAGCCTGGAGTGGGTTGAGAATTAATTTACACTTTTATTGTTGCACTGCTCTATTTTTGTCAGGAGCGATGCACACACAATTCTATAGATTTACATTCCGTCCAGCACTGGTTGAAGCACATTTCTATTCGAAAGACGTATTAGTAAATCATTAATTGGAATGAAAGTTCCTTAAATTGAATATACCTCCTTATTAAAAAAAAAAAAAAAAAAAAAACATCAACGGTGGAATAGATTTTTCTTCCTAGGGTTAAATCAGTGAGAAAAAAAATGGGGTTGTTATTTAGCGTGGCTTCCAGTCTGTTGAACATTTCCAATCCAAACTAAGAACTAGAGTCTAGTAATCATGAGACTAGCCCCTTATCATTTTCTCTTTTCTCAGGCTTTCCCACAGGCCAGAATAACTAGTCTCATTCAGCCAGACCCCTTTATTGAGTAGTATGTGCTGTGAAAAGCAAATTTCCATGAATTTGGACTGAATAAGATATCTTGTATAGTTTGGATTTTAAATTGCCAAGAGCCTGTAAGCCAAACTACCGAAGGAGCTGGTAGGTGTGTCTCATGGTAGGTTTCTTCAATGGCTTCTAGTGAGATCCAGGGTTCGTTGGTGTAGCTCAGCGTGTTGGTCGCTACCATGAGCTTCACTGCGTTGCTACCAAGGTCCCACTGTACACAGGGAGATACAAAGACTATGTCAGCTACTTCCGGGTGACAATTCTAAATTAGTCTTATTGTTATAGTAGTCACTAAACTGAACTAAGTCAATACGTCTATGGAAGCCACCGTTATATTTACGATGTTCACAGCATATCTCCCGAGGTCCCACTGTACGAAATGGTGGGAGTGGGGTGTGGCCGTGTGGGGTATCGTAATATAATGTCTACTACTTTCAGAAGATAGTTCTGAATTGGCTTGACTGTTATAAGCAGTCATGATCTTAACTTGATTGCCCCCTAGTCTTACTAGGTCCTAACTGTGCGTAGGAAAGACAAGAGTGAGCTGTTTGAAAGGGGAACCTGTTTTTCGTTTAGATACAACTTGACTCTGAAAGAGTTTAATCTGTAATTTCCACTTGTGCTACTCCTGAATGATGATAAATCCTCACAAAATATACATTTGAAACTTGAGTTTAATTGTTCGTGATCCAATCTTTAGGTTGGAGGTTTAAGTTGTGAATATGTTGACGTTACTCACCATGACGTCAGTTGAACGTGCTTCATCGGCCGGGAGTGTGCGGCACTATGGAGTCAGGAGGAGGGTGGTGTGGGGTAGGGTGTGTGGGAGCGAAGGGGGAGATACGAGAGGATAGGGAGGAAAACAGGAGGGAAAGAAGGAGAAGCAGAGGAGAATATTGGAAGGGTAAAGGGGTGGGAGAAGGAGGAGGAGGAGAAGGTAGATGACAGCGACATGGAGTGGAGAGGAGCAGGAATGGAAGAAATGGGTGAAAGGAGAGAAGAGGAGGAGAAAGATGAAAATGATTGAAAAGGGGGAAGGTATGTATTACATAAGTAGAAGACAGAATGATAACGATCACAATAATGGCAACAGGAGAGCATGAGATCAGAAGGATTGAGGGAGAGGAGGACATGGAGGAACAAGGGTGGAATAAGAAAGTGGAAGAAGATGTGAAGAGAAGTCAAATTAGGACGAGCATTGTGTAACGAGAGGAGAGAAATAGGGCAGAGAATTGATAAATAAGAGTACAATTTGAACACGACTGGTACCCTATGGTCCATCATCAAATAACGATTCCCGAAAGTCTTTGAGTAAACTCGTAAAGAAGTTTGTGGTAGCGGTATGAACAGAAACACGATATTCCAGACGGTTACAACAGAGACTGTGAGGTAGAATTGTCAAAAGGAGCAGGAAAAAAGAAAGCTGCCGCGAACACGATTCGTTCTCTATACAGACCAATTGACAAAGCGATTCTGTAAACACTTAGAGAAACGCATAGATAGGTTTTACGGTTACAATCGAAATATCAGAGAGCTATGTCAAATAAATAAAAAGGATTGCAGTCGAAATGACTTTTGAAGCGAACTGATTTTAAAAAGCAAACCATACTCTAATCGAACCGCAATTCAAACATTTCAGACGCCTTTTACAAATCGTTGCTTTAGAAATGTCCTTTTCAACCAGTGCCAAGAAATAAAGTAGGTGCGGAGACGATCACACAACACGTTCATCGCATCGTCAATAAAGGTGACCCATAATCACGTTTGATTCTACATGATATAAAAGATCAAAATACGGATGCCGTGCTATTATTACCATCCATTGTATCTAACAAATCACAGCTTAATATATAAGGTCCTAGAGCAACCAGCGTAATTATTTAGAAGATATGAAAAGGCGCAGCATAGAGCGTCGTAACTTAAAAATGCAGAAAATTGCTGAACCGATCACTCAGCCTCGATATGAGCATAATTAATGCAGCTTACTATGTTTGTCGTGCGGTTTTCATTTAGGTAAGCGCTAAACACGGATATTCTTTGTTCTTTGAGTAAAGCACAATATGTATCCGTTGTTTAGTCTGTCAATATCATCCTACTCATTGAATTTAATTGAATTGAAACATACATGTATATTGTCCATTCGTGGAAATTAAATTTCCTCACACGAAATATTACATGCACTTCACTAGATAATGACAGTGCAAAACATGCAAGATTTGTTGCTACGTTACGTATAAGCATCATGTGAAGAAAGAAAAGCAACACAGGAATGTGGAAACGTTCTTTTCTGACTTGGAGCAAAAAGGACGCCTTGGTGGTTTGAAATGGTCGGCCACCGATTTCATTTTTACACGCCATTTCTAATCTTGTACATGAAAAAGTGAATATGATTATGCTGTATAATCTTTTATTGTCAAATCATGTGAACGGATGGATAGGAATGTGGTATACAGCACGCGGCAACGGCTTATACCTTTATTTACCGCAATGGCAGCTTCTTCTACCTTAAAATACCGCAAAGGCAGTGGCGTCTACCTTAATTTACCGCAAAGACAGCGTCTTCTACTTTAATGCACCGCAAATGCAGTGATGTCTACCTTAATTAACCGCAAAGACAGCGTCTTCTACCTTAATGTACCACAAAGCCAGTGACGTCTACCTTAATTATAACCGCAACGACAGCGTCTTCTACCTTAATTTACGGCAGGGCCACCTACCTTAATGTACCACAATGACAATTTCATCTACATTAATGAACAACAAATGCAGCGACGTCTACCTTAATTTACCGCAACGGCAGGGCTTACCATGAGCGTCTTCTATCTTAGGGCAGGGCTTACCATGAGCATCTGCGTCTCCTTGTGCTTGATGACGTCATATATCTTCTTCTTCCTCCGTAGCTCAGTGCGTCTCTGGATGATGGAGTGATCGTGCTGAGGGAGAAGCATGTCGAACTGCTGCAGCCTGATGGGTGAGCCGGCAGGCACCCAGCGGTGCACGGGGAACATGTAGTCCTTCTCGCTCTCGATGCATCGCATCTTTACGAACTCGCAGAACCAGTCGTCGAAGAGCCCCTTCTCGTCTCGCCACAGCTCGACGTCGACCGGCTCGCCGAATTCCTCGTCCTCGATTACGATCTTGAAGGTGTCCGTTCGACCCATCTCGAAGTCGTTCCGGAAGCGGTTGTCGAGCTTGACGTCGCGGGTACGGTTGCCGATCTGGTTGTAGAAGGCGATGAAGACGTCGGCGTCCGTGCCCATGCCGACCCGATTGCCCGTCTTGACGCTGACCTCATAATGCGTGCCACTTTGGAGCTTAGTCAAGATGTCGCCCATTTTGAGGATCGTTGGCGGAGGAAATGGATGCAACTGTTTGGACTCACAGGATTGACACCAGTCTGTGGGTTTCAGACGACTGCAACCCGGTCCTGTGTGATTACCTTGGTACACACGCGACCAGACAGAGGAGAGTTGGGATTCACTCGCCCGTAAATGTTTTTTTCTCTCATGTTTTTTTTCTCTCCTCCCCCCCCCCCCTCTCTCTCTCTCTCTCTCTCTCTCTCTTTCTCTCTCCCTTCCTCTCTCATGTATATCTCTCTTACTCTCTCTGCAAATACATTTCTCTATGTTTTTGTTTCTATCCTCCTCCTACCACCCCCCCTCTCTCTCTCTCTCTACCTCTCTATGCACCTCTCCCTATATATCTCTCTCTTTCTCTCTGTCTCCATCGAATAGGAATATGGGCCGCCCCCCCCCCCTCTCTCTCTCTTTCTATCTCGATCTCTACCAAATTGTCCAATTCAATCCGCACTACCCATACCCAACCCTCCTAACCTTGAGCCAAGCTTGTCGACACGGTTCGGTTATCCTATTCTCTGCTTTCCTTTCAGCCGACATTCCGCTGTACACCCATGCCAATGTCACTTCGAATTCTTCACAAAAAAAACACATCACAAATCCCTAACAAACTTCACAAATCCCTCTATGGAATTATTTACACGTTCATACCCCGACTCGGTATAACGTCAGCCGTCCTTGCACAATGCACGATGATTGAGTGTACTTTTTCGCACATCATGGACTGATTTTAACAAACGAAAAGTGAATTAATCTTTGTATCAAGCAAGATTCCTGCAGAACCTAATTGAATTATAGGTGTTGTTTTATCACATACATGTATACCTGTAATATAATCTGCGTATCCTATACAGCATTTCCCCTTCCGCCGATACCTGTTGTCTGTCACTCTCAACACGACTCAGACAGCCTTGTGGCGTGTTTCATAAAGAGAGTTCAAATCAACTTTTTTGATAGTACAGTATCAGAAATATGGGTGTCTAAAATCCAAACTAAGACTGGATGAGAATCATGCAGAACTAATACGACTCACACTAGGATTGAGTGTTTAAGATCCACAACTAAGCAGAAAGAGAGCAGATATGTGTGTATATGTGTGTGTGTGTGTGTGTGTGTGTGTGCGTGTGTGTGTGTGTGTGTGCGTGTGTGTGTATGTATGTGTGCGTGTGTGTGGTGTGTGTATGTGTGTGTATGTGTAAATAAAACCTTTTTATGTTCGGGTTTGTTGATAATAATCAGTGTTCCTTTTGTGGCATTAAGGTAGAAACGTATCAACATGTATTCTGGGATTGTGTGTATATCAAACCTTTATGGCAAAAAGTTATAGAAAGATTGGAAGCAATAGCTTTTGAAAATGCAGAGTGGATAGATATTCATGTAGGTATCAAGGGAAAAGATCTTAATATAAAATGTTGCAATACAGTCATTTTTATCTTAAAATACATTATTTTTCGATCTAGATCGGAGGGTGTAATTCCATCTCATGAGGTAATATTTAAAAAGATAACGGAATATCGGAATGAAGAAAAAGAAATTGCTTTAAAAAGAAACAAGTTAGGATTACATCTGTTAAAATGGGAGAATGTTACCTTTTAAGAAATAGCACATAAGGTTAGAGTGGTGTGTGTGTGTGTGTGTGTGAGTGTGTGTGTGTGTTTTTGTGTGTGAGTATGTATGTGAGTGTGTATGTGTGTGTGTGTGTAGGGGGATGGGGTGGACTTACACGTTTTGTGTGGAGGTTGATTTATATGTTCGGGGGGGGGGGGTATCAGAAAAGATTTCATTCTTATGTATTATGGAATTGCTTTATTATCATTACTATTATACATATCTATTAGTATTATGATTATTATTCTATTCAATAGGAATATAATTTATAAGTTGCATATTCAGGTAGAATATGGCACATATATATTGTGTTTATATACAAGTGGTATATCATACTTTATTGTGTTTATTGAATCAATAGAAATATTACGTTTATGGATTTGTAATTCTGTTATAAAGTGAAATTGTTTATTTCATTATGTGAATGAAATCAAATAAAGAATATGGAAAAAAAAATGTATGTGTGCGTGTGTTTGTGTGTGTTTGTGTATGTGTGTGTGTTTGTTTGTGTATGTGTGTGTTTTTGTGTATGTGTGTGTTTGATGTGTGTGTGTTGATATGTGTGTGTGTGTGTGTGTATGTATGTGTGCGTGTGTTTGTGTGTGTGTGTTTTTGTTTTTGTGTATGTGTTTGATGTGTTTGTTTGTTGATGTGTGTGTGTGTGTGTGTGTGCATGTGTGCGTGTTTGTGTGTGTGTGTGTGTATGTGTGCGTGTGTGTGTGCGTGTGTTTGTGTGTGTGTGTGTGTATGTGTGTGTGTGTGTGTGTGTGTATGTGTGCGTGCGTGTGTGTTTTTTTTTTTTTGGGGGGGGGAGATCTTCGCCTCCTTTCTGTTACATGTACATGCATTACCGTCAGCATTTCTTACATTATAGACCTTTAAAACTGTCGATACAAAACAACACTCTCCAACTCCAAAATTGAAAGAGGAGGTCAAAGTTTTTGCTGTTTCAATAGATCGGGCCCATGTCTACCGTGTTCCACCCCGGCTTACTCGAGCATATAATCACGATTTTTAAGGGGATTTATACACCTCACAGAAAAAAAAGAAAGCATATAAATCTGAAAACTACACAAAGTGCCATTCTATTTGACGACGGGGTGAGATGTGTCATCTTTTCAAGACGACTTAATATCCATGGCATGTCCAAATTTACTGATATTTAACTTACTATGTCACCATTTATTAATCGACTCGGCGAAATTTTTTTATCTTGCCCAGTTGACTTCATATCAACATGATTCATGTTACTAAGTGGGCGTGAAGAGAGAGTGGAGGTCACATTCAGGGGGGGGGGGGGGGCTCAGGGAGTGTACGTCACTGCTCTCATATGCAACGTGTGAGTCCCTACTTCCACCTTTGTTGTTGTTGTTGTTGTTGCTGGTTGATTTTAGGCGCGTATTCAATCGCACCCGATTATGTACACGCCGGCACACACCCATCAATGTATTGTATTATATGAAGGGCTCCTTCGTGTCGACCCCTTTGGTCTTTGAATCCTGTGGTCAAGATGTTGATAATAATGGGAGCAACGGAACTATTATAAACGGGACTTGCGAATATATACTTTAAGCTTTCTTAAAAACTTTGTGATACACAAATTCTTATGCGACCTAGCATATGCAAACATAAATAGGCCTACAGGTGATCTTTGGATTAGCAAACCATATGGACCCTGTAGTAGGGTCATTGGGCAAACTAAACCATCTGTGCCCGTGAAGTCGTTCGTGGTAGGGTCCATGGTTTAGTCACACTCAGATGACATTCTAAGGATTACCGTTAAAATGAAATATCGAGACACAATAGAGAGTTATAGATGGCTACAGCTGCGACTCTGACCGGCAGCTACTCTTTACAGCACGATGCTTATACGACTGCGTCACGTCCACCTAGATGTGAGCATGGAGCTGCCAATAGCTCCACGATGTGGCAATTATACATGCAGATTTCATATCACAGTCACAGTTGTCGCAATCTCAAACTAGTTCATAATTGAAGACCCTTACGCCAGTCTTGGTAAGCATGCATGGCAAGCATTGCTTGTTCAGACTTTATCAAGACACATGAACTACATCCACATACTTCACAAACTCACTGTGTACCAAACAAACTCATTGCATACAACTTACCATTAATGGTAACTTTGCTATCAATGGAAAATTTCTATGGAAACCTTCAATTTGATTGGCTGTTGTGCAATATTACCATGGTAGTTACCATTAATGAGAGTGTTACCATTAATGGTAAGTTTCATGCAACGGGGCCATGATCTTTTGGGTTTGAGTTATTTCTTCTGCAAGAATGCCTTTGCGGCGCATAAAAAATCGCGATGCAATAACTGAACATCCACAAACACGTCATGGTAAGTCAGACTTTTTATTTCAACACTTTTCAGACTCTTCCCGCCTGCCGACCACGCGGCATTCGTGCTGCAACTCAACAGGCACACGACGTCACAATCATGACAATTATAGTCCTTCATTCAAAGCTACATATCGACAAAGTGCAAAGATAGCTTTACCCCCACTTAATATGTGTTGAACCCTTTTAAAAAGACAGCTTGTAAGTGACTAGGCCATATCCATCACATCATTAAAAAATGATGATTCTTTTTAAGGAATCTTCACGCTCTAGGGAGTATGTTTTCTTTGTGGTATTGGGGTTAGGAAAAAAATAATTCACAAAGGTTTTACGTTTAGACTGATAACTATATATAACTGGTTTAAAGATATTTACACTGTGGGATAGTTGGGCGGGAAAGTGTGGAAATTGAGGACGGGATGGGGGTGTCAGAGATAGTCAGGGGTGCTGAGGCACTTGTAAGGGGAAGCTGGGGCGGGCCTAGGCACTTGCTTTACTTTACATCAATAACAAATATGAAACCGGGAGTCAAACTACCATTCTCCAAAATTTACTTCAACTTCCCTTCATTTGATAACATACTGTGAAGGAAGGGCACATACTAGCACATCAGAGGATTTAATATCAATCCGAGCCAGGAATTGTGAACGGGCAACATCAACCAGATTTAACAAACTACTGTAAAAGTAATTTGCATTGGGAGAGAAGAGGGGGTGCAATAACGAGAATTCAAATTCTTCAAGAGTGATATTAACATTTGTCTCATAAATAAATGATAACCCTTACCACCACTACATTTGCATCTTTCTCACATAAATGGAATCCAATGATTATAAACTATGGCTAAATTATACAAACATATTTCTCATCATCTACTCTGCAGCATTGAATATAACAAAAATAGACATTTAAACATTTTGTGTTGCTATATTATAATCAAACATTAGGAAACAGATGTAACATATACTTTTTATACAATTATATAGCAAAAATTTTGAAAACTTCGATAATGGTGGGTATAAACAATAATCGTTACACATATAGAGAGGAGGCCACCTGTTTGGGTTATGTCCATTATTCCAAAGGTTCGTTATTCAGAAAGTATGTTTTTCTGAATGTTCTCTCTTCCAAAGGTTCATTATTCCCATCACGCAAATGTTGTGTATCCGGAAGCTTGTCCTGAGCTGAAATAGGGTTTGGTAAATAGAAATAGGAATCTCCTTTTCTGGCCGAATCCATACTGATGTATTGTTATAGGTTCAAAAATACCTCAATGGCACATCAGGAATTAAGTGTAAAAAATATGGTGAAGTAATTATTTTCGGATTAAAGAACCTATTTCATTTTCAAATTGATGAACCCTGTTTTTATTATCTTTGGATTAACAAACCTATTCCATTTTCAAATAATCAAAATAACCAACCTTCGAAATAATGAACCTTTGGAAATCTGAACCTTGAGGATTATGAGCTATAAAAGGCTTACTTCTTTAAGAGTGAGGGCTACACATAGTCACGTGATTTGCACACACTCTTTCAAAATCCCAAGCACTAGCCTTGGTTTTAAATCCAATGCCAAGGTTGCAGGAAACTACTTCATTTGCTCAATTCTTCTGGACATTAAAATGGTAAAGGCAGCTAAAATAGTGTCAAATGTTTCTGATCTGGAGGAGTATAGTTTTCAACAGGGAAGATCAGTCTATACGGAATTAGCACAGTAGCACTTTTGCTGACGATTCTTACTGGTACTAGAAAGCTTCTTGAAAGAATAGGCACTCAGTGATAGAATACTACTGATAAATGAAGTAATTATGCAGTCAATGCATGGAAATTCATATACTGGCACAAATATATAACATATATCTCATACAAAAACAAAGGTTCAGTTTGTTTAGCATTAAGTCTCAGATTAATACTGAAAACACAAATTCAGAAAAATCCCAAGCCTGGTTTCGGATGAGAATACTTTCCCCACACTTTAAGATAACGCCACAGGCAATTTTTGTGGGAAGCATACCACGTCCGAGGGACTCTGCACAAATCCTATGACTCCACAGACTCAAGGTGACCTCACAATATACTCTGCATGGAGCCTCTCTTTACGGTGAACCGTTATTTAAGTCACGTTCACACACGAGCGATTTGCTTAACATCAAGCCCCCGCTACAGCTGGGTTAGGCTCTATTTGTTCAGACTGGGAATTAATCCTTGTGTTGTCCATATTTGAAGATACGAGGATGCGTAACAAATTACTCCACTTAGCCGGAACAAAATTTCTTTTGCATCCAGCAGCTTTTTTTTTTCTCAAAACTCGCTTAATTCTGATCATTTCTAAATTCTAAATTTTATAATCTTGTATGTAGCGAGTGGCAGGTATTACTTTGTCGCAATATTTTCTTATAAAATATTAGGAGCTTATTGATTTACAATTAAAGTAACCAAAAAGTACGCCCATGAAAATGGGCTATTGTGTTTATTTGAAACACCCACCCTATGACCAATCCCTTCATTGTAATATTTTATTTTTTTCACAGATCTAATGAATATATTTCTCTACAGTAATTTGAAAAAAACATGATAGATACTCTCAATAAATTACAATTTCCTATAGGATTTCAACAAGTCATAATTGTTTTCACATATAAAAAAAGAATAATCTCGAAATGAGTTTCAAAAACATGAGGAATTTGACAGCATTAGTTCCATTACAAATAGAATTACAGTACAATGAAATGAGATTGTCCTCAATCAAGGAATACATACATATATTTCATATATTTAGACACAGGAAAAAATGTACACAACAGTTAACAGATACTTTTTCTCTCTTCTCATTCTCTTAGCTAGTACTGACACACTGGTTTATTATTAGTTCATGTATGCAACAAATACACTTAGCAATGCAAAAACCTCTTCTGAAGAACATGTCTGCATCTGGATTTCATTGTGAAAAGTTTTAATAATGAGAAAATCCCTCCATTATACTCCATCAGAGAGGCGGATCCATGCAGAATATTTGGAAGTGAAATACAAAATAGAATACAAGCAATTGATAAGTACTGCAGTGATACTTTGTTTTGATTTATAAATGGTACACACTTAATGAATGGAGAGAAGAGAGCTGCGATGTACAACAAAAGTTGACTAAGTACTGCACAAGCCAAAGCTTCAACATTGCTTGCTCACAAAATGGCTGCTTATTTGAATACATGTACTATCAAAACACAAGAAACACATCACATCATAATATTAGTTTTAACAGCCCTCTTTAAAAGAGATTACTTGAACAATATCTGTACATGAATAGAGTAACAATAATAAAGACTCATAAATATATAAAGATGCGTTCTAGAGAACAACATGAGCAGGAATCTCTGAAGGGTATCAGCTACAACTAGGAACAACATTCAACCTTTCCCCTTTTCAGGCTTGATTTCAAATTGCTTAAGAGATTCCTCTGATTGGAAAGTGTTGTTCTTTTTCAACAATCAAGAGATTTACCTGTTGTAGGTAAGCACGTAGCCATTAACAACCATACCATAAACTGGAAAAAATAGTTCCATTCTGACATGTGACTCCATGAGATTTTCTATGTCGATCAGGGAAGCACTATACATATGCACCCAATCAGGCCGAAATATCACCCGACTCCTGGACCAAAACACTCTCTCTCCAACGTACGATTCCATTCTTTCAGATCAATGTACTGCGACAGCTCAACCTAAGACGAGAAGTACATTAACTCACTCGTCACTATCTGAAGAAGCTAAAAGATCCACGAGCGAAAGCTTACCTACAACAGTCAAATCTCTTAATTGTGGAAAGAAACATTTTCATAGTTTGATTTCAAATCATAGCTTAAGATGGCTATCAAAATGATTGTTTGTACTGAGTGAGCTTGTAGCCTGTATATATACTTCATATTTGGCTTAATCCTGATCTCTTGAGTTGCACTGCACATTCACAACATTGAATGATATCCAAAGAAAGTAGGAAGATATTATAATCACTTGACACTTTGATGCAAAATTATCTATCAGTACAGGTACGCTTACATGTTATGAATCATTTGATATATTTAGCATATACCATATGCCAACCCGTCCTAATAACACAAGCATTTCCAAGGTGATGAAATATTCAAACACATTGTCCAAATTTGATACTAAGTGTACTCCAAGATCTTTAACCAACAAGATTTCAACAAGGAACGTTAACATTCATCCAGATGAATGCATTCAGATACATTTTCAGACCTTTTCACTATAAATTTGTGACCAAGAAAGAAATAACTGCTGCAATATTTTTTAATTGAGAGACAATTATTCCGTTACCCCAGGATAACTCACTGAAAACTGGTGTACTAGCATATTTCAGGAATGGTACAATTTAATGCATCAATTAGCATACAAATGATTAATAGATTGGAAAACAAGAATGCCCTGTCTTCAAATCCTGTACAGGTATTTCATATAGTACTGTTTTATGTGAACTGTGTCAAATGTCAGCAACAAATTCATGTCATTAACTCAAGTACATCTGTATTATCAACTATAAATAAGTAATCTGATCGGTCACATGACGCTGCAAATGACTGAATGGCAGGATCTGATTATTGGATTTGTACAAGTAGGTGACCTCACATTTCAGTCATAGATCCCTATGCAGGCAGAATTGTGACAAAATCGTGTCGTCTGCTGTGGCCTTAAAAGACAGGGTGTCCCTTTTGCAAGTCAAAATTATACAATTTTGTAAAAAAAACATGAAAAATGGAAGAAGATACTGTATCAGAACTTTCCACCAAATATTCGAACTGGAAACTAACTTTAAGTGAAATTTTGAGGAGGTTTAGGGCTGGCCATCTGAAACATATAGCCTTAGAGACCGGAGACTGCTGTGCGCTTTGGTCCGCACCATGTGCATTCAATGCGCAGCATATTTTGCACTGATAGGCTCAATATGATTGTGAATGTAGGTTTGTGAGGCTAAGACTATGAAATTTCACACACGTTCTCATTAGGGTATATTTCTGATTCCTGCCAGATTTCATGACTTTTGCAAATGGGACACTCTGTCCTTCACTTTAACTTTAAAATCATACTTTGTATTTGCAAAAAAAACCATGTTCATTCCATATGTTCAGTCAAAAGGGGAACAAACAGTAATACAATAGCTCATGATATCCCAGGAACACATCAGCAACATTCAATATAAAGGCCTCACTCTATCATTGATTATGAAGCTGGTATTCACATGTCCATGCCGTGCACTGAGTTCCACATAAGTTCCAATGTTACTTGAGTTGTTTTATTAAATAGTATGATGAAGCACATTTGAATAAACAGAGAGATTTTTTTGTCTCTTACTGAATAGAACCTGGGGGCTGTTTCACCAAGCTGTTTGTAAGCTACGCACAAATTTACGCATGACTGGTAACTAGTTCTTGTGCTAAATGAGACACCCAAATTTGTTCCTGCTTTAACATGGCGGTAGTTTATTTCCAACAATCCTAACAATATCTGACAAATCATGAAATTTTTATTCAGACACTTGTTAACAACGAGATCCTTAATTTACAAATATGTGATTTCAACTTTAGCTGGTGGGAATCACAATCATTGAGAATCTGATCTAGCACAGGAACAGGTCACCAGTCATGTGTAAAGTCCTTTGTAGCTTATAAACAGCTTGGTGTAAACCCCCCCTGAGACCATATGAAGCTACACCTAGATGGCCAATCACATTTGGGGCTTCTCATTCTCTATAAAATTGGTAAAATTGGTAAAAGCCTTCCTGTCCAAAACATGATTTATTGAGCTGACCTACTTTTTCAGGGAGAAGAGGAGGAGGTGGTGGGGAGCCGGGGAGGATGAAAAGGCAGAATAAACATTCAATCATCTACATGCAGTCAAATAGCACCTGGTCTCTCAATCCCTTACAACAAACCATGCATCACATTACATCATACAAATACCAAGTTTAACGTACACAGGTAACCATGGTGATGGTGGAAATCGCAGAAGGGGCGTGGCTACGTGGTGAACTCTTTGCTCCTGAAGCTGGCCTGGCACTGGTTACCATGGTAATGGTGAAGGGGCGTGGCTACGTGGTGGACTCCTTGTCACTCCTGAAGCCGGCCTGGCTCTGGTAACCATGGTAATGGTGAAGGGGCGTGGCTACGTGGTGGACTCGTTGTCACTCCTGAAGCTGGCCTGGCTCTGGTTACCATGGTGATGGTGAAGGGGCGTGGCTACGTGGTGGACTCGTTGTCACTCCTAAAGCTGGCCTGGCGTTGCCGCATTGCCAGTGTGAGGCACTGAACCCACTGCTCTGCGTTGGCTCCGTCTCGCGTCTTGAAGACGTACGTCTTGCTGTCTTCGGTAAAGATTTCAAAGGCCTTAGGGATGCTTCTGTCCCTGCGGCGTAACGTCTTGACACTCTGCACCTTGCCCAGCTCTATGGGCAGCGTGCCTGTCACTTGCTGCAAGGCATGGGAGGAGAAACGAGATGTTCATTGAAGGACAAGGAAGCATAAGAGCTGAAGGGAGATATTCTGTGAAGAACATTGCTTGCATTGCTTGACAGCATAGAATCAAATGAGTTTCACTGTACCCAATGAAAGGATCATGGAGAGGAGAACAAGTGAGATATTTATTCAAAGAATTTAAAATGATTGCAGAGAGACGACAGATGATATTATCTTTATTTTACTGGTACTCTCCCTTCGTAATGAAATTAATTGATCAATCAAGTTAGCATAAGCAGAGAAAAAGGAGATCATAAGGGGAACTGAACCTGCATCTACTGCTACCACTTGTCCAATGGGAATAGAGGCCTTGGGGATTGGTTCCTATGTATTGTGTCATTGTCACGGGCAGAAGTAGCCATAAACATCACAGACTCATTACCAAGTTGCCAATCTGCCATCTCAATCTGTAATTGTTGGAATCATTACAACTTCCATAACTGTCTTATTAGTTCCTCAATTTTCCTCAAACTTTGTTTGCTCTGCTTCTGAGATTTTTCTGCTTCTATCTACAATAGCTAATTTGGGATTGGAATACTGGTTGAATGGTTGAGAGGATGAAAAGCTGGAATCACTCACAGACTTGTTCTTGCCATACGGCAGCTTCTTCCCATCAATGTGAAGGGTCAGTAATTAGAATGGTTAGAGTTGAGAGGGTTATGGGTTTGGGGGCAGGGGGATAACTCACCAACTTGTTCTTAAGGAAGAGCACCCTGTCCCCATCAATGAGAACGGTCAGTAATTAAAATTTTAGAGTTAAGGGGGTTATGGGTTTGGGAGATGAGGAGCTAGGATTACTCACAGACTTGTTCTTGCTGTACAGCAGCCTCTCCCCTGCCAGGGTGAAGTAGCGTGTCTTCCATCGTCTGAAGAGCTTCCAACGGACCTTCTTCTCCTTCAGCTGTCCCTCAATCAGAGGCCTGCCGTCAGTGATCAGGTCTGGGGCAAAAAAGAGCCAAGGATGAATCAACAATCAAGGACACCACTGACATATCAATTTCAGATATGCCAGCCTATACAATCCCAAAATAAAATGCCAATGAGTAGAATTTTAAAAGCGAAGTTTAAATGTCATGAAGAAATGAACACCCACAGCACTAATATTTATGCAAATGATGAAATTAACAAAAAAAAATGATACTTCTGAAGAGGAATAGAGAAGGTTTCTTATGAAACTAACCTTCCTAGCGCATGCACAGACCATTGGTTTGTTACATGGTGAATGAGCCAATGGTAATGAGTGAGTTAATTACCCATTTTGCTTATGAAACTAACAGTTCTAGTGTCAAGGCATGCATAGACCATTGTGTTATTACATGGTGAATGAGCTCATCGTAATGAGTGAGTTAATTACCCATTTTGCTTGGATTGCTAACTCTCCATTGGTTTATTACACAGTGAATGAACCCATGGTGAGTTAATTACCCATTTTGCTTATAAAACTAACCCTCCTAGTGTCAAGGCATGAATAGACCATTGATTTATCACACAGTGAATGAGCCCATGGTAATGAGTTAGTTAATTACCCACTTTGCTTGGATTGCTAACTCTCCTAGTGCCAAGGCATGAATAGACCATTGGTTTATTACACTGTGAATGAGCCCATGGTAATGAGTGAGTTAATTACCCATTTTGCTTGGATTGTTAACTCTCCATTGGTTTAATACACAGTGAATGAACCCATGGTAATGAGTGAGTTAATTACCCATTTTGCTTGGATTGCTAACTCTCCATTGGTTTAATACACAGTGAATGAACCCATGGTAATGAGTGAGTTAATTACCCATTTTGCTTATAAAACTAACTCTCCTAGTGTCAAGGCATGAATAGACCATTGATTTATCACACAGTGAATGAACCCATGGTAATGAGTAAGTTAATTACCCATTTTGCTTGGATTGCTAACTCTCCATTGGTATAATACATGGTGAATGAGCCCATGGTAATGAGTGAGTTAATTACCCATTTTGCTTTGATTGCTAACTCTCCATTGGTATAATACATGGTGAATGAGCCCATGGTAATGAGTGAGTTAATTACCCATTTTGCTTGGATTGCTAACTCTCTATTGGTTTGTTACACAGTGAAAGAGCCCATGGTAATGAGTGAGTTAATTACCCATTTTGCTTATGAAACTAACCGTTCTAGTGTCAAGACATGAAAAGACCATTGGTTTATTACACAGTGAATGAGCCCATGGTAATGAGTGAGTTAATTACCCATTTTGCTTATGAAACTAACCGTTCTAGTGTCAAGACATGAAAAGACCATTGGTTTATTACACAGTGAATGAGCCCATGGTAATGAGTGAGTTAATTACCCATTTTGCTTATGAAACTAACCGTTCTAATGTCAAGACATGAAAAGACCATTGGTTTATTACACAGTGAATGAGCCCATGGTAATGAGTGAGTTAATTACCCATCTTGCTTGGATTGCTAACTCTCCATTGGTTTAATACATGGTGAATGAGCCCATGGTAATGAGTGAGTTAATTACCCATTTTGCTTGGATTGCTAACTCTCCATTGGTTTAATACATGGTGAATGAGCCCATGGTATTGAGTGAGTTAATTACCCATTTTGCTTATGAAACTAACCGTTCTAGTGTCAAGGCATGAAAAGACCATTGGTTTATTACACAGTGAATGAGCCCATGGTAATGAGTGAGTTAATTACCCATCTTGCTTGGATTGCTAACTCTCCTAGTGCCAAGGCATGAATAGACCATTGGTTTCTTACATGGTGAATGAGCCCATGGTAATGAGTGAGTTAATTACCCATTTTGCTTGGATTGCTAACTCTCTATTGGTTTATTACACGGTGAATGAGCCCATGGTAATGAGCGAGTTAATTACCCATTTTGCTTGGATTGCTACAGAGGAAACAGGTCCAGCTGGCTGTATGAGCGTTGTAGGTGAACATGTCGTAGTAACTGGCTCTGCACAGCTGCCTGATCAGACCCTGCTGCACCTACAACAACAGAGGGAGACAAAACAGTCAAGGCCAATCCACAGTTTTGCAGAACAAACTTCTTCTGCAGACATGCGTACAATGCAACATTTTATCAAGCCTATCTTAGTTCCCTGCATTCCATTTCCACATATAAAGTGAATGGTACTGAGCTGATTAAAAAAAATCACCAAAATGCCACTAGTTAGATCATCTTGAAATTTGATACATCGTAAATAAATGTGATGAACATTTCACCATACAGAATGAAAAGATAATCTATCCAGTGGAATGTTTGTTATAGAGCTAAAATTATTATTACTTCATTTATCCAATGAATATACATTGATACAGAGGAATACACAGCAACAAACTGAAGTGAATAAAAGCAGAAACGGAGCATTTTCAGCACTTTTATCATGAGACCCTTGCCTTGGCATGAGGGAAGTTCTGGGTGATGAGTTTTAAGAAGGTCATGTTTCCTCCGACCGTCTTCTGCTTCTCCCAGCTCTTCTTGAGGCTCTGCACAGCGTTATCGTCCAGCGATACCGGGCTGGGGGAGGAAGCCTGGAGGCACAGGGGGAGGGGGAGGAAGGGGCAGGGGCAGGGGATTGGGCAGGGGAGGGGAGGGGAGGGCAGGGGAGGGCAGGGGAGGGCAGGGGAGGGCAGGGGAGGGCAGGGGAGGGCAGGGGAGGGGAGGGGAGGGGAGGGGAGGGGAGGGGAGGGGAGGGGAGGGGAGGGGAGGGGAGGGGTGGGGAGGGGGAGTTTAAGTCGTACGACAAAAGTAAACATATTGCAGTGTATTAAATGAAGCCTGTTGTTGAAGTCAGGAAATTTGATGAATTTTACATTATCATAAAATGTCAGACAGAGATATTCAACAAATTTGACATTGGATAACAAGTTTGATAAATCACAAAATTGTTGACACACCACTTTAATAATGTCGAGTGATCGCTGAAACACACTCTACGTTGTGATTTACATGAACTTCATTTGAAATCAAACAAAATATTCAGTCACATTTAATATCAGGAGGACAAGCCCATTCATCAAAGATCTAATTTTGAATATTTTGAAGTACGCTTACTTGGAGATGTAAATATTTGAGATGTATCCATGGCAATATTTGTTTGGTTTCCATGGTGAAGGGCATGGTGCTGTAGAGACAGTGGGGATCTTTCAGTGAGCAGTAGAAGTCCAGCATGCCGACCGGTCTGTTCCGCATATCCTCTGGGACAACAAAAGTGATGCAAAACAAACAATAAATTGATTGCATTGTTCCGCTACTAGCACCAGGTGATGATGCAAAAAAAAATGACAACTTCAAGGGCAATTTGCATATTTCATATCGATCACAGTCACTGCTGAAAACAAACCATTTGCATGTCTCCATGAAACACACATTTGCTCAATAGTTGCGAAATATAACAAACTGGAGCTGCGTGTGTTGCAAAACAAATGGTAAAAATTCTTCCTGTATATCAGCCTCTTCACAGGGTAAATTGTAATACAGTTATCAGCAAGAAGAAATAACAACTACAAGAAGTACAACTTACAATTGGTTGTGTATCTGATGCTATCCGTCAATAAATTTGTCTCTGTAGATCTTCATGGAATTTACTGGTAGGGGATGTAATATCACATTCTTTGGAAGTTATATTTTCCTTTATAATCATATCAAAATATATCTCCTTTACATGTTATAGTACACCCCCAACCAGTCAATATCAGTATAACGTGCCACTGTCAGATTTATACTTCATTAATATAAGCAAATTCAATAGAGCAGGTATTGCCTAGCAGAGAAGGGATTAGCTCACCATGCACAGTGCACTCCTCTGGGATGGGGACTCTGTCCTTGATGGACTCCATGTAGCCACATATCTCCTTCTGCCTCTTGAACAGGTATTGCTGCAGACTGCTGTCCCGGTTGCTCCCTCCACTCGTCACAGACATCCTGGCAGTGTGAACGCCCCCTGCCTCAGATGAGGAGGAGGTCTGGGAGGTTGGGGAGTGCGGCGTCTCGCTGGCCGGGGAGACGTTCCCTGGTACTGAGGTGGTTGCCGTGGCTGCGGTGTTGCCGTTGACCTGGAGGTGGGTCTGTTGTGTCGACAACGGGCTCCCAGGGAAAGTGGCTGAACGTGATTCTAGGTCACCACTGTTTGGGCCTGTCCCCACTCCTGATCCAGATGCTGAGCCATGCATGCTACCTTTGCCGCCGCGATTCTGCCGGTTGTTCAGCTTACGTTCAAACTCAGACTTTCTTGATGGGGATGTTGTTTGTTTCCGAGGACCGGACCGCAATCCCGTGCCACTGGTACCGCCACCACTGGTACCATCGCCACTGGTACCATCGCCGGTGCCTGGGCTGGACTGCATGCTACCCTTGCTCTCGCTGCGACCAGCCATCTCCAGGACACCAAGGCTGCTGGAGTTGACCCGGCCGATGCCAAGGGCCGAGTGAGGGAGGTGCAAGGCCTGCTCTGAGTAGGAGTGGACCGGCTGGCGCAGCGGCTGCAGCGAGCCTGCAATCTCCCTCGTGTGAGGGCGCCCTACAGCCTTGCGGTACTTGCGCCTGTCCTCGGACATGAGGCTGATGTTGGTGGTGCTGAGTTGCTTGCGTCCTTGGGCCAGGTGTCTCGGTTCGATCATGCTGACTGGTCTGTGCAGCACATGCTCACTACAAACACATAGAGGAACACAAACAAGGTTGGACTTCATATCGCAAAGTCCATCTTTTTTGCAGACTGAATTCAGTAGGGTGGAAATGCATTAATGAGTTATGGCATCCTGTTTGAGTTAAATGGACACAGTAAAAATCTCATAAAGCCATACAAAATCAGCAATGATACAATGCAAGCTGACTGGCTGACACAGTGTCACAGTGTGGCACATGGATGGTTCTACAAAGAATGGAAGAAATCTTAAACTGAAACAGAAAGTGTGGGTACAGTATCTGGAAGCACACCTCACACTTTGTTCGACTAGCAATTAGGTATCCTCAGCATATATCATTCCACTCATTGTACTGTTGTAGTTTTGTCCGACGAGCAGTGGTCACCTTTTACTATCATTATTTTCTCAACATTTTGATAATTTTCAATCATACAATATGAATAAAACAGGTAAAAACAAGGACACAACAAAAGGTGTGTTCATGTCGATCGTGCAGCAACTGATTAACTCTAACCCTAATCCCTAACCTGACTAACCTGCCAACAGTATCTCGTTGCAGCGGCTGTACAATCATCCTAGCTGCCGTAGAGGGGTTGTGTCCCTGCTGACTGATCTAATCCTAACCCTAATCCCTAAACTGACTAACCTGCCAACGGTATCTCATTGCACCTGCTGTACAATCATCCTAGCTGCCGTAGAGGGGCTGTGTCCCTGCAGATTAATCTAACCCCAACCCTAATCCCTAACCTGACTAACCTGCCGACAGTATCTCGTTGCAGCTGCTGTACAATCATCCTAACTGCCATAAAGGGGCTGTGTCCCTGCAGACTGATCTAATCCTAACCCTAATCCCTAATCTGACTAACCTGCCAACAGTATCTCGTTGCAGCTGCTGTACAATCATCCTAGCAGCCGTAGAGGGGCTGTGTCCCTGCAGACTGATCTAATCCTAACCCTAATCCCTAATCTGACTAACCTGCCAACAGTATCTCGTTGCAGCTGCTGTACAATCATCCTAGCAGCCGTAGAGGGGCTGTGTCCCTGCAGACTGATCTAATCCTAACCCTAATCCCTAATCTGACTAACCTGCCAACAGTATCTCGTTGCAGCTGCTGTACAATCATCCTAGCTGCCATAAAGGGGCTGTGTCCCTGCAGACTGATTTAATCCTAACCCTAATCCCTAACCTGACTAACCTGCCAACAGTATCTCGTTGCAGCTGCCGTACAATCATCCTAGCTGCCGTAGAGGGGCTGTGTCCCTGCAGACTGATCTAACCCCAACCCTAATCCCTAACCTGACTAACCTGCCTACAGTATCTCGTTGCAGCTGCTGTACAATCATCCTAGCAGCCGTAGAGGGGCTGTGTCCCTGCTGGCTGATCTAAACCTAACCCTAATTCCTAACCTGACTAACCTGCCTACAGTATCTCGTTGCAGCTGCTGTACAATCATCCTAGCTGCCGTAGAGGGGCTGTGTCCCTGCTGGCTGATCTGGTGGATGTAGGGACCCAGGATGCCTTTGTGGCGGTCAGCGATGCCCTTTATCTCAATCAGGATGGCTGGCAGGGCAGTCTGATCCACACAGCTGAGCTCCTGCACCAAGAAGTCTACACACGACTCTCCTGCATCCTGTCAGATTAGAGACAAAGGATCAAAGCATTGAAATTAAAATGAGCCCACACCCAGTGATTTGCACAATGATTTATGACCCGTAATAATGTCCAGTACTTCCCTCACAGCCTCACCTTTGAACCTTCAAACATAATCAAGGATAGTTTTTCACTTGTTCTGAAAATGTTTGTAAAGCTATGACTATGAGATTATATATTTATACAATCCAAAATCATCACCACTACTTCCCATCACCTTTAACTCTCTAAGTACTAAGTTATGAAAAATCCATTGGTTTGTTACAGATGTGTGTGCCCATTTGGCTGTGAAGGTTAAACTGGTAGTGAGCACTCACCCTATTCAGCCTCCCCACGGCTCCAAAGATCTTGCCTGCCATGGACAGCAGTGCGGGCTGGCGCCTCATGCCTGCCTGCAGCTGGGCCAGGCACAGTGTGAAGGGGGCGGGGTCAATGGATGCCACGTCAACCAGGGCAGCCAGCACTGTCTGAGACGTCGCTACATTGCTCAGGTTGGCCACCAGCACAGGCACATAGTCCTTCAGAATCTGGGAGGAAGAAAAGGAGAATTTAGAAACATAAATCCTTGTTTGATTCGCTCTTGGCTTAGACTCATGGGCCTATTCACACACATGCACGCTGTCCTTCACGATCTGGATGAGAGCAAAGGAGATCAAATTTCAAATCTAAAACATTATTTTAGATCTAAATTACATTTCAAATTCAAAGTAATCTCTCTAGGATTTGTTTGTAAGTTTATAGTCAATAGTGTTTGTGCATGTTATCTTTTTGTTGATTTTTACAATGCAATTTTATGTGCAATGTAACTTTTTGTCACAAATGAAAAAGTCTTTCAACAAATAAACCAATATTGAATTGAATTCAGTTTAGATATATATATTCCTTTGACAGGCTTTTTCATTTAATCATTATTGATTTATTTAACCATTATAAAAACAAAACAACAAAAATATAACATATTTACAAACATAAAATAATGGCAAGGACCCCTAAGTAGCAAATCTGCTTATGGGCGGGGCCCTTAGACTTAACATGGACTCATAGGCCATTCACACACATGATCGTGGACAGAGAATGACCCCTCACCTCTGGTTTCCTCTTGGCCACTAAGGCCATGAGCTGCAGAATATTTGACCGCTCGTTCTCGTCACAAGACGGCAGGATGGATACCAGGTCAGGCAAGCACTTCTCGATAGGACCGGGGTCCTCCGTGTAGATTTGGGGCAGGATCCTGGTCAGGGAGCGGTTGCCTGCAATCACAGAGAATAGAGATTAATGATTATTTATGATAGAGATTATGATGTAGTTTCCTAGTTCACCATGTGCTGGTTCTTAAATGGACTGCTGAGTTATTCATTTAAATAGCCCTGAAAAGAACTCCTCAGAGAGCAATTGAGAAAAGATGAGTAGAGAGGGTGACAATCAAAGTTTTCTTTCGGAGAGGTTAGCTCTGGAAAGAGCTTTAGACTCGACATTATGAATCTGGTTGTGAGATCATTGTCAGGAGTGAGGAGTGGTATAGGAAACAAAGCTAAATTGATCATTGTGCAGAGGTGGGCATAAAGAGATCTAGCTTACCATTTATTATGTATTGATGTTGTCACTAAAAGGTACATATGCAACCCGACGTTATCACTAAAAGGTACATATGCATTCTTTCTCTTTTCCATCATCTCTTCTCAACCTGTCACCATATGCATTAAATACATTTGTCTGTAAAGACCACAAACTTGAATCCCTTCATACCACTTGGCATATTGCACCTGTCTATGATCACCACCTACCAATCTGTCTGTTACCCTTGTGGTAATCAATAAGAATGAGTTTCACTGTCTTTAATATGAGACATAGCACTCAACAAAGGTTAAATCTGAAAACCTTGTCTGCCCTGTTCTACTGTTCATGTTGGTACATGAAATTCAAGTTCAAACCACACCTTGTGTAATGCTCTGAATGATGTCCCTGCTGTGCTCTGATAGCAGGTGTGCGTTCTCTATGGCAGCTAGGGCCAGGTAGCTGGATACATTCCTGATCAGGTCACGGTTGCCATGGAGCAGGAAGTCAATTGCTATGGGCAGAGCCAGCTCCATCACATTCCGCTTCCCATAGTTTTGCTGAAAGAAGATTCATATGATTCACATATTTTTCAAAAAAAGGTTTTCAGTGTAAAATTACTTTACTACCTTCACACATATATGCTTAATGTTATGATAAAACTGTTAAAAGTACAAAATAATTGGCGCAAGGACAGATTCAGATTCAACATATTTCAGATTGTATTCAAACGTACCAGAAATAGGATAATACCGGTAGTGGTTAAGATTCCAGGACCCATAATCATGGCAAAACTATTCTACCATAACAGGTCTCATTTTCCTTTAATTTCAACAAGTTTGTCATTTAGAGATTTTTCTTTTACATGATTTCACTTGTCCACAAAGACCTCCCAACTTGAAAACCTAAAGACCAGTTTTGTTTCCTCGGGATGGTCTTTATAGCCAGGTTTGACTGTATCATCATTACTAACACTATGAGACCTGTATTAAAGACTGCTCCAGACGTGAAATGTGGTCTCTCTATACAGATGTTTGCTAAAGTAGGTTTGACTGTACCATGTTTGACTGTATCACTACTAGTAATACAGTCAAACCTGAACAAAAAACTGCTCAAGGAAGTCTTTCTATACAGGTGTTTGCAAAAGCAGGTGTGACTGTATTATCATAACGAACAGAGTGAAACCTGTATACAAGACTGATCAAGGGGCAGAAGTAATGTGGTATCTCTGTAAAGGTGTTTGCTAAAGCAGGTTTGACTGTATTATCATAACGAACAGAGTGAAACCTGTATACAAGACTGCTCAAGGACAGAAGTAAGGTGGTATCTGTGTAAAGGTGTCTGCTAAAGCTAGTTTGACCGTACCATGAAGAGGCAGCTCATGACGTCTGAGGCAATCTTGGCATGAGGTGGATCTTCGTCCCTGTGAGTCAGCTTGAGGCTGTGGTGAAGACACGACTCCCACAGAGACACCAGCGCCTCCACATGCTGCTCAATTGACCCTGTGTCCCTGGGGTACAATGGGGTCAAAGGTCACATGTCAGAGGTCGTAGTTGACTTCCACCAACTCAGTGATTCTCAATGTTACACTATGTATGACATTCAGATAATCATGTACAACTTCCTCAGTAAGATACTACCATATTGACAATATTACAATGTACATCGTTCACATTATGACACTGTGTACAAGCTTGAGAATCCACTGAGTACATCCTTCACAGTATTACACTTTAAAAAAAAGCAATTACACTTGTAAGCAATAACAAGGTGCATGGACAAATGTATGAATCCCACTGGTTCTAAGATTATTTTCTCACTTGTTTTTTATGCATTTACAAGATCACGTATGCACTTTTTTTTTTTACTTGTCCAGGGTGTAACAGTCATATTCACAATAGTATTCACAAAGTAATTATCTATGAGTATTGAGTTCTGTGGAGGAGCAAAAGAAATACTGAGCTTGTTCAATACTGATGCGTGAAAACAGAGCATATGCTAGCAACATGTACATGTAGTATAGATGTCCTCCAATGTTACAATCACATGAGAATACAGTATGTGGGACTGGGAACTATGTATGGTATCCCAGAAAGGTTTTGCTCCAATACCTGATCGCAGTGGTGACACGGGTTACACAGATTTCCACCACCGCCTGGTCATTATCACTCCTCACATAATTGTCTGAAGAGGCTATCTCTTGGATGCAGTACAGGGCATCAGACAGGTCGTGGACGATGTCCGCATCTGGGACCGAAAAGAGGTCCCCAGCGCGGGAGAGATCCCGACGCGACAGCACTTGGCTGAAGAGCTCATGCATTATGACATTGTTTGTCGCCCTCTCTTGTCAGTCAAGGTGTGACGTGATGAGCAAGTTGAGGTAAGGTTGCTAGGCAGGCAGGATTACAAAGTCATTCTTTGGTGTTTGCAGTTAACTCCTTCCCATTGGACAGCATATTCACTCCTTCATCTCGCATGGGTGCCTTTTTCTGTGTAGATGTGGCAGTAATGCTGTGAAGTTAGCATCACATGAGGAGATTGGACAGGTCGGACTCTAGCTGTACAAGAATCCATTGGAAGATAATAACTGAGTTTAGCAGTAAGACAGCAGTATTATACAGGCACATGATATTAATGATATAAATTATAAGTTGGAACCACCATATCCAATAGACAGGAATAACCGTCTCATTCGGGGCATTCTTTAATCGAAATGACATTTTTGGACATAGGGCGTTCAGACATGTCAGAGGAGCCAGATGCAATCTCAGCGGCAACGTCCTACAGAGACTGATTTTTCGGTCTACATGTAGTTCTACATTATACATTATGTCCGGTTCTTAACCAAAATGACGTGCACCCACATAATGCGTCTGTCAAGATTATCTTGTTTGCTCCTCTCACTAAGTCTCAGACTCAGCCTCTCATTATCATCACTCTGTCTTCAGACTCGAGTCCGGGACCCTCTCGGGCCCCGGCCCCGATATGGAATGAAACTTACCGGGCACTTTCCTGTCGCTCCCGATTCCTGTAAACTGCCTCGATGAATCCGCTAAATTCACACGAAACCGTGTCGTACTTTGCTTTGTTCCACCTCCAGTTCCAGGCCTACTCAATTAATTTCACCCTTCATAAGCGAAGATTCTGCAACTGGCTCTAGCATTTCATACAAATTTAATTGTCGAACTCAGACACAGGCTACTTACGTTGCGTTCGATTCGGAATTCAATTACACGACTAGCGTTAAAAGATCCGACAGGTATTTTCACATATCACTGCACTGCATGCATGTATTGCACGTATAACTCCTATTCCAGCCATAAGTGATTCGGCGGACAAAAATATTTCCTCGACGATTACTCACGGCATGCACATAGGAGTGTGTGGAATCGGGACTAGCTAAAGCCAACGAAGGGATAGTCGAATGCGATAAACAACAGTGGTATCTGAATGACTGGTTTTTAACAATAACCCCGCCTACTACAAATACCCAAACACTCCTCGTTTCAATGATGCTAGCAATAGATTTCAAGTTTCTCTTCTGCCTCAATAGCAGGACATATCTCCTGAGTCTGACAATTATGTGTGAGAAAGACATCGTGTATTTCAATTTAAAAATGCACACAGGACAGTTTATTGTCCATTGCCTTTTGACAATGAATAGTGGACTGCTAGTATACCACTGGCACTATTCATGTTGACTTTTCATTTCGCATAATATTGACGGAAAGACATACATCCTTCAAATGAAATGGTCCGTGATGAACAACCTCAAAATCATATTTTCCTTGTTGCTCGGCCAACGGATATGTGTAGCTGTACCCCACTCCCCCCTATTACCACCACAATGCACTACTCAAATTCCTCCCTTTTTCCTTCTCCAGCACACAATACATGTATTTCGCTTTTCTGTAAACATTATTATCTCTTGCCATCCCCCCCCCCTCTTTACCCCCCCCCCCCCCTCTTCTCTCTCTCTCTCTCTCTCTCTCTCTCTCTCTCTCTCCCTCTCTCTCTCTATATCCCTCCCTCTCTCTACCTCTCCCCTCCCCCCCCTCTCTCTCTCTCTCTCTCTCTCTCTCTCTCTCTCTCTCTCTCTCTCAACATTTTCTCTCTACAGACAATTTCCACCTCATTCCGACCCGATTATTGTCTTTTCTTCATATATTTGTTTGCTGTATAGTTATAACAGAATAACACTGATCAGTAGCTCTAGCCTAGGTACTACGTTGTGAGGTGCATGGACACAACCCAGTCCGTTAACAACTATGTCTGGTAACACAGACTATGTTCTAATGATGTCATAGCTCCTCTGAGGAGCGAGGATAGGATTGGGGCATGGTCTGTCTTACCAGACATAGTTGTTAACAGACTGGGTTGTGTCCATGCACCTCACAGCCAGGTACCTGGGCTACAGCAGCTCATGCTGAATGGACCAGCTTACAGTAATCACGTACGCACACATTAGAGTCCATATCCATAATGATGCTATCCACCTATCAAATCCATGTTTGGCGGGCCTCATCAATGACTACTAGCTGTGTTTAAAGATAGCTATGATATGGAGAATTATATATTGAGAGGAGTGCTGCATGACATAATTAAGATTGCAGTCCTCAGTACCTAAGTGAGGTGGATTTGCTAAATCTTTCAGTATTTCGTTTGAATCTTATTAGTCCGGATAAGTTATGTTTATGTTTTCAGGCCTAGCCAGCCAGCCATCGCGTGTGTGCGTAGAATGTGAGTTTTCTCTAGTGAATATCAATTTGTGCTGAAATATATATATATATATATAATAAAAAAAAGGAGGGAAAATATACTATCATTACTGCAAATGGAAAGCAGGTTTTTTTCCCCCATAAAGCTTCTTAAAATATTTTCCAGAATATGTATACCACATCTCTAATGATGCTGCCTGGAATGGCCGGGATCAATGGTTAGTGCTTATTTGGGGAAAGGAAATAAGCCTCTTGGAAGATAAAAGAGTTCTATAATGATGACTGTAATACATTAACTGATTCCGATAAATAATCAGATGATAAGAACTGCTTTCCAGTTTGTAAGGTGAGATTTTTGTCAATAAATGATGAGGCACTGATTATGTTTATAATTTAGGGACGCATTCTTCAGGATTCTTGAAGAAAAGGAACTTCCGAGTTACTAATAGCTAGGCTATACCAATAAGTAGCCAGAATTCGTCCCTTTGGTCAGCCAAGCGCTCCAAACTGCCAATATTTTGAAGAGCGACATCTTGTGCTATACATGGATGCAACGATAGGCCTGGTGCGCGAAGTAATATCTTTTCTATCTTCTTCAAGTGGTATTATCTTCTACCTACCGTATCAAAATATGCATTTGTTACTTCCAAGCGTATTTTGTCGTAAATGCTGTGAGGAAAGGTAGCTTTCCACAAACAAACAAATCCATTTACTTAAGCTGTAGAATGCCCTCTAGTTATTATGTAATGAACTCGGGACTGGATGCATCCACCTTCATCCACCCGGGTTCCACGAGTTGAACTGCATTGTACATTATTAATGTTTGGGAATATTCTTTGCGCGTTTTTATAGAGTCCTAGGGTTAATAGTTGTGATTCCATCGCAAACAATCATATAAATTAAAACAGGAGGTTACAAGAAGGCCCTAAGGTCATATTTTATTGGCTTGACCTGTACCCGGATATCGTACGCGCGCGCGCCTGCACAGTGCATACATGTGTAAAAGACACGAACGTAACGCACACGTACGTACACGTACCGTACGTAATAGCTTTCCGCGCGAGCTGCCGTTACTAGCACATCACAGGTTGAGGCGTCATTCACAACCACTAGGAAACACCGAATTTTGCAAAATACGATCTCATAACCGGGGAATAATCATAAATGTTTAGAAGTGAATGCACGAAAAAACCTTATCATTGAAGCGCGGCTTTTCGTTTGAGTGAATTTACCGTCATTTACACCTTGACCTGCCGGTTGCATTCGTTGCATTGGCATTGCATGTGACATTGGAAACCGTGAACCAACCACCGGTGAAGGAATACCGTAGCTGCCCGTGGTGCCCCATTGATTTGTGTGTTGAGGATCCAACTTCGAGCTGAGGACTGGGAGGTTGCACGGTTGCAGAAAAACCTCTCTTGTCTTCGAGCTGGACTCGGGACTTTTGGAATTAAGCAGGATCAGAGCTGATAGAGGCATAAATCAACTGTCTTCTTGTATAACTTGTAGTGGTGAACTGACAATCAACTTTTCACAATGCCTAGCAGAGCAGAAGATATTTTAAAAGGCTTCAAAGTGTATCCTTTATATTTTAGTTTTATTTGCAAACATGTAGACCTAGAGGCTAGACATGTAGGCCTATGTTTCAAATTAGCATCACAAGTTTATAGACTCTAACCATGCTAACAAGTCCAGTTTACATTTCATGTTAGAGACTTAGACATTCATTGCAATTCTTGCTGTTACTTGTAAAGTATTGAAAAGGTGACTGTAGCTGTAGTTAACAACATATTTCTGTTTGATACATGGAGTTGATAAGTGAGCGTAAATAAGATGATGTTCAGGCACGTCAAACAGAAGAAGACTAGACGAGAAAGGAGCTTCTAGGAGTAGGATGACTGCAACAGTTGATTGCTGGGCATTCTGTGGGTCGCACCAAGTGGAAGATGCTTCTCTGTTTAAGTTGCATATAAATGTACTGCATCCATATATTTCGTGAGTCTAATTTTTTGTGAATCAGGATTTCATGACAATTTCGCGAGCGGTTAAATTTGCGATCGTGAAGTAGGAGTACTACATGTAGTACTAGTAGTAGTACATGCATGTGCTCGTGCACGTCATTCATATTTTTGAGTGTTGTTAAATTCGCAAATAATCCAGACTCGCGAAATTCGTGAAAATAAAAAACTTCTTCTTCTTCAGGTAAAGTTCATCCCACCTTCTGGTGTTTTACGTACTGTTTGTGCTGGCCAGTGCAGTGTGTACCATGCAAGGACTAAAATGCTATATACAACATGTGCAAGTGGTGCAAGTAAAATCTGTCATCTCCAGTTTATCGGAGCTGGGTCTGCTGCACATCGCGGCGAAAGAGGCCGATTGATGTGCAGTTTGCCACTTCCTGGGGCAAAAAATACATACAAAAATGTAAAACCCAGCAAAATATATGGCGTATACAGTACATGTAGTTTGCAGGTCAGGTCCGGTCCGGCCTGTTGAATGTAGACCGATAGCATCTTGCCTCTATTACCATAGGCTTAAAGATGTACTGCACATACTGTACACCGCACACATGATAGGCCCTGAGATGCTATCGCTCTAAGACCCCATTTACACCAAGCTAAAAGGCCGGCCTCGGGCCGGCAGAGGCCGGCCTAAAGCTCGGTGTAAATGCAAAGGAGGCCCGAGGCCGGCCCCGATTTGGGGCCACCTCTGGAGGTGGTCTCGGGCCGGCCTAAATGCGGTTTAAAAGGTGAGGCGAGGTTAAGAATGGAGGCCTCAAATCGGGGCCGGCCTCGGGCCTCCTTTGCATTTACACCAAGCTACGGGCCGGCCCGA
The DNA here is from genome assembly GCA_963669155.1 of Arbacia lixula. Classification (NCBI taxonomy): domain Eukaryota; kingdom Metazoa; phylum Echinodermata; class Echinoidea; order Arbacioida; family Arbaciidae; genus Arbacia; species Arbacia lixula. The sequence continues at coordinate 415,221 of OZ022591.1, read as the reverse complement.
GGCCGGCCTAAACGCTTGGTGTAAATGCACATACAGTAATTGAGGGGCTCAGGCCTCCAATTTAGGCCGGCCCGAGGCCGGCCTCGGGCCGGCCTTTTGGTGTAAATCGGGCCTTAGATGGATTGAACATGTGTAGTGTACCAACTACCGAGCTGGTTTGTTCTAATGATGGCAAGGAGAAGATGGGGAGACAATGAGGCTGGGTAATAGAGGTGGAGAGGTGCCGGTAGTGTGGTTGCTGACCTGAATGGTGCTGATATTTTGAAGGTGATTGCTAAAGTGACTCTGCATGTCATGGTGTTGTAGATTCATACTCCACTGGGTTCATGTACCCTGATCTCTAAAAAGTGGCCAGGAATAACAAGCAGAAAAAGGAGATTGTTGAGTCAACAAGTTGTTCCCTGATGTGATGGATACACTCCAGCTCAAAGGAATTGGCATAGGGAAAGGGAAAGCTACATGTAAGAAAGGGAATGAGCTGCAGTTTTAAACCATGGTATATTTTGTACAGTTCAGCATGATGAAACACAATGCTTTTTAAGCTAAAGCATCGTGTTCCATGCTGAACTGGACAAAATATACTGCGGTTTAAAACAAGGGCTCCTTCCCTTTCTTCCCTTTCCCTATGTCAATTCCTTTGAGCTGTAGTGTACATGTATGGGGATTGTTTTTGTTTATGAAATCAAAGAGGTTTGGGTACGATTTGGTACTTAGCTAAAAATCAATTTCCAGGAGGCGATTATGGAAGAAAGTCCAGTGGAGAGAGTGCAAATGTGTAGGAGAGAACAGAATTCTGGGGGTTCGTGGTGGAGATTGAAGCAATCTCATTCCTACATGTAAAAAAAAATTAAGTAGACTTTACAAATATTTATTTTGAGGATTCAGGCAGGAATTTAATAAATTATACATGAAAGAAATTATCCAAAATGTACATACATGTAGTAATATCTATCAAAAGGCATTTAATCAGCGCAAAAAAGTGCTCCTGCTCAACGCGGGATTCATTGTGGTAATTTCATGGGGATTTTCATTGCAAGTTTGGCATGCAAAGAGCAGTGAAGGACACCTGTAATTGGAATTGCACTGTGTATTCAATCATGATTTGACATAATTTATAATCTTGTGTTCATGTGTGGTTTAATTCATGATGTACGTGTACACAAACATGTCATGTGAAGTCATGTCATGTCAATTGGATCAAACTTGATATGACTGTACTACACATGTACTGTACAGCATTCTCTCCCCACTGTAACAGCACTACTTACACTGCATTCCTCTTGAAATTAATTCTTGATCAGTTGCATTAAACTTTTGAGGTTATTGTTTTGTTAACCATTTTTTGTAACAAAGATTCTCAGAACCAATGTTTAAAACCACACTGTCAAAGTGAAGTAAATATCGCAGCGTAGCAGCTTCACATACTTGTATGTACAACTGTAGCACACGATTTCTAGGTAATCTCTAGCTGTGCATGCTTATGCATGCATCAGATCTGAAGATAGAATTGGTACTGCTGTGAAAGTCCGATATCTTTATGACTGGAACATGTTTTTGAACACATTTGTTTGTGTTTGAAAACGACGTCTTTGAAGACATGGTTGCATGAATAAATTCATTTCCTGACATCAGGCTTAAAAAGTAGCACTATTAATACACTTGTTTTCCCCTAGATGTAACTTTGTCCTCTTTCCTACACATGTTTTTTTTTTTTTTTTTTTTGATTTATTGGGTGGCAGTGAATCCACTGACATACAGTACATGTACATAGTGTACACTGTACATAGCATGTCCCTAATGTTGACAACATTAGTGTGTACCAATCATGTACTTGTGCAGAGACATCTATTGATTGCCTGTTGATTGACACAGTGGTCTGCTGCATGAAAGGTACATCATGACATGATTCAATAAGCACACAGTGGAATTGGAGTAGAAGGAAAGGGAAGGGACAGTATGTCACTTTTGAGAGAGTGTGTGATGGATGTACATCATGCAAGTAATGTCATTGTTGACTTCACATTGATTTGAGGGCACTAAATGAGAATCAGTGCAGTGTTTACACTCTGCTACTGTCTATACCGTACCCTCTACAATCAGTGGCTGAATTTAAAGACAGGGTGTCCTATTGGCAAAAGTCACGAAACTCAGCAGGAATCAGAAGTATACCCTAACAATAATCTCACAGTCATACATGTAGCTTCACAAATATTTTCAAGAAAAGTGAAAAACTATCCTTGTTTACATTTGAACAGTGAGCATACTGTAGTCGATATTTATAATCATATTGTCATTCTCAATACACGATGCAGGAATTACTCCCATTGAGCGCATGAACCTTGGAATAGACAGATATAGACCATAGGGCACATCAGTCTCCTGTCTCTACATGTACATGTAGGTTTCCGATGACTTGGCCAAAACCTTCTCAAAATCTACTGATTGCTATAATTTTGCCTAAATTCATATTATTGGGAGGGTACTTTTAATACAGTAGCTCTAATTTTCTGTGGTTTTAACAAAATTGTACATGTATTTGACCTACAAAGGGACACTCTGTCTTTAACATGTGTCATAATGACGGACACAAATTGTTTTGCCTTGAGTGAAGATTATTCTACACTCCCTGTTCCACACTCCCTGTAAAAAAAAACTATTAGATGTTAATGGTTAAGAGTCAATTTTGACTGAGAGCCATAAGATACAAACAACAGAAACTTCTTGTCGGGAGCAGCTACTATACAGTACATGGCCTATAGTAGTCACAGCAGTCTGATAATTATGTACAATCTGCCTCATGCACTATATAAAAGACATGGGTATGTGCACGCAAACTAGTCATGTCCTGTAGAGTAATATTACAGGAACGTGCATGTAGTGAATTATAGGGTCAAAGCTTTTTGATGAACATGTTAACCTCCTTATAAATATTGTGATTCAGAAATGTAAATGAAGGTAATCTATAGATAACACACTCCAGCTCAAGGGTTATTTCAGAGGCCTTGCAAAGTCATGGACACAACTTGTTATGTATTTTTGTGTTCAATGTACCGTTACCCCCACTTTTTTGTCTGTCTGAAGTCTGTCTCTGTCTGTCTGTCTGTCTGTCTGTCTGTCTGTCTGTCTGTCTCTGTCTCTGTCTGCTTGCTGTATCAGGGATGCCTGTAACTGACACCCCATATCCCTGGTCCATGTCCAGATATCATGATGAATAGACCCCCCTCCCCCCTCTCTCTGTTTTCTCTCTCTCTCTCTCTCTCTATGTACTTGCTCTCTCTCCCTTGCTTTCCTGACTCTGTCTATCCCTCCATTGCTTTGTATACTCCTCCTGTAATTTTACTTCTCTGTGAAGTTGACTACAATGTAGCTCAAAGATGTATGGTGGATATCCATTCAAAGAAGCCCTTATACAGAGCATGTCCTGATTACTGTACCCATCCAAGATTTTAAATCTGCCCAAACTTGGCAAATAGCTCACTTCTTTGGCAAATTTGGAAATAACATACTGGTACAGTACATGGAGGATTCCAGTCAAATACATTGTACATATGTGGCATGCTAGTATTTACATTTGAATGGCAGTAAATAATTTTTTTTACAGCGTACAATTTGTTTGTATCAGAGAAGTGTTTCTTTTCCAATATTAGTCTTTCATTAATTTCCACATCAACAGGCATGCAAATCTATCTCTCTAAATTTCATTGATTTCGCCACTGCACATAATAAACTGACAAGTGTGCAGGAGAGTATGTTACAATATCAGACAGAGATGGAGCTGTGTTTGTCAGGCTGATTGCTGTAAAGTGGATTAGGTTTATGGAGCTCTCGTCTGCTGTGGGCCAAATGGTGATTATCTCTCTGCCTTTACTTTCTACTCACTCACATAATGAATACATCAATTATTTATGAACTTGTTTTCCATGAGAGAGGGGGAGAAAGAGAGGGAGAGAGATAGAGAGAGAGAGAGAGAGAGAGAGAGAGAGAGAGAGAGAGAAAGGGAGAGAGGAAGAGAGGAGGAGACCCCACTGGCTGATTGCTAGCCTAGCAACGGCTTGGGATCCCTCGTTTCCATGGCACCGGGTGTACACACAATTTGGGTAGCACTGTGTTTACCATTGAGCAGAGTGGAGAGAGAGGTTATGTCGCCCTGGCCTGTACATGTACAGTACATGAACATTGGGCATGGAATGTGATGGAGCTCTGCTGCTCTGATTAGTGTGATATGCTATGGGGATGTTAGCTTGGCCCATACATTTATAACGTACACTGTAGGACTGTAGGTGGTGTAAGTTTATTGCATGGAAATTACTTGCATGCACTTACAGACATGTACATGTACATGTACACAGCATAGGGTGGAGCATGTAGCATTGTTCTATCTGAATATACTGTATCTATAGTAGAGTACAAACATGTACATACTCTTTACTTGGACAGCATGATGTGACATCATGCTGGACTGCTGAAGGCCTTAAATCTGACTGTTTAGCTCTTCAAGTACCTACATGTACAGTATGTCGCATTGAAAACCACATTGACTCTTTTTTTTTTTTTTTACATATAAGGTTCCTTAATAGCAGTACATGTATATACAGTAGGTCAAAGTTGACAGAATAGCATGTCATTTGTGTCCTCGTTAGACCAAAGCTGCAATTTTTTTTTCTGACGATGAATTAGCGCAACAGTTTACGTCATCAGTCTAATAATGATGGCGTCAGTGAATTAGGAACCTATTAATGAGGCGAAAATGTTGGTAAGCCTAGCGCGGGGAATATCGCCAGAATCAAAATTGATTGGTATAATACATGGCTTGCCCCATGAGGCAAACAGTAGGAAATAATAAATACAGACATACAGTTACCTCTTCTGCTTGTCTTATAAGAGAAAACATGTATTCCATTTCCGCCAGTCACACATATAACTTCATGTACAAATGGAATGGCCCAAAAGAGTTGTCACTTGGCACTAAACATGTATGTATTTATAATTGTACGCGTTATTCACTTAAGGTTACCACTTACCAAGGATATTTAAGTTACATGTAGATGGAGTACCATCGGCCGTTTGATTAATGCAGATTAATTGTACGAGCTTCTTCTTGTCACAGCAAATGCTTTACAAGGATTTTTTCTTTGATCCCACAGTACTGTATATGTTCAATGCCAGCCAATTCTCTGGATAATATTTGCCTGGATTTGATGTACATCTGTACATAAACACAATAGGAAGCGCAGAAGAATTTGGGGAAATATCCTCACCCCATATGCTTGCACAGTTGGGACATGCAATACATGATGTACATGTACCTATAAAGATTTGATTGAGGAATATTGTTACAAAAAAGGCCTTGAAAGTGAATTGAAGTTGCAGACGTGCAAAATCTCAATTTCACACTATTCCGCATAACATTCCATAAAAAAAGATGCTGGAAACGTTACTACAGTGTATATACATCTCGAAAAGTATCACATTTTGTATTTGCTTGTCTTTATTAACTACCGGGTGTAACAAGCGCTTTGTGACAAAATTAAGATTTATCAACGAAAGCTGCAATGTACACAGTATACATGTTCGTGTACGTTCAGGAGTATGCACGGCTTATTGTAAAATCCAGGTTAACAAGATGCAATCGTGACATGCATCATTTTTTTAAGAGTAGCTGCTAGTCATGAAAATTGAGCGGCAGATTCAAACCTTGTTCAGAGGGATGGATATCCACTTCTTTAAATATCGTTGCAGTTACATACATGTGCCTGTATTGTATGTTGTAATGTGCGAAAAGAGATCTGTGGCATATATATATTGCAATATAAAAGTGTCTGTGGCCAGTAATGGTACTCAAACTCAATCAAACTCAATCTTTAAATTCAAATTATGCATTTTGTTTAATACATGTACAAAGTAAAGACCACAAACGAAATGGCCACTATACAGTTTGTAAATTTCCATTTCACTCATGTTTAGTGGTGAAATAAAGTCTTGAGTGCCTTTTTATTTAAAGAGAGTGACTATAACTCAATCAGAGAAATAAGGGCAGGTGTGTAAGGTACTTGTTCATATAAATGGAGGAAAAGCTTTTTGTGGGTTTTCATCCCCCCCAAAATCGTTTAAACGGACGTTCTTGCTGGAGATTCTTCCCTCTCTCACTGACCCTGGGGCGAATGAAGCGCATGCTTGAACAGTGCATGTTAAAGTGCTAACAGGGGATGCTAGGATGCTTTCTATGTGCCGCAAAATCAATGGGAATAATGTCCGAGCACACCTCCTCCTTCCCTACTTACACTTCCACCCTCAAGCCACTCTTAAAAGCACGGTCCACTGACGATTTATTCCATTTTCAAACAGGGCCTTTCAGTGAACTATTGTTGAAGCTCTGATGAAGTAAGTCGTAATATTTCATTGTGAACATTAGGAATTTTCTTATAAATGGTGTTAAAAAAAAGAAGAAATTTTTGGTGACATCATGTTATATTCTTTCTAAATAGTATTTATAACACTCTCACCACAGATATATTCAAAGAACAAGTAATTTATTTGTTGACCTACCCTTTCAGACCAAAAACATTACATGGTGGTAAAAGTCAAGCCAAGAACAAAATTTTCCTTTCAGATAAAAAAATAATGAATCAGGTATCCTTGGGTGCATCCAGGGACACCCAGGGAATTTTCTCCTGATTTGTAAGGGTTATGAAGAGCATGTTCCACTTCTGATGTATGGCCATTCACTCGGTCAAGGGAGTCAGAACTTAAGGAGAGGAAGAAAATTGTGAAGAAACAGCTCTTCTTAGGGCTGCTGTACCCTCAACAGGAAAAACTATGCTCCTTTTTCTGTGTACTTGTACTTTTCTTCTCTTCTGACTCCGCTTTCAAACAATCCTTTTCAGTAATCAGGCCTACCATTTATCGACCATACACATGGTCCCCAGTATATCTCACCTCACTTTGTGTGCACATGTGCTTGTACATGTACCTCATCACGCCAACACCTTCCTTCAAGGTCAAGCAACATGTTGTCTTGTCATAATGAGAAAGCACAGTGAAGTGCAGTGAAGCCATGCGCTGATGCGCTCATAGAACCCTGCAGCATTCAAACAAGCGTTCACATTCATGAACGTCGATATTAGAGCTACAGCTACAGCTAAATGGTGGAAGAGTAATGAACAGAAAAGAGAAAAACAAGTTCTGCAGCTGAGAACACAGACAGACATTTCTTAAGTGAATAAAAACGGTCTTTATTTAGCATTCCTGAAAAGCAGCAGCATAGTGGTAGTTTCCGCACCTCGTAGTTCAAGAAAAGAAAAGACAGAAGAAGATGATTTCTACTGTGCAGGTGTTCTGCAGACTTATTGTAGCAGGCGCATGAACAGAACGGAAGGGAGCATCAAATTAGACTTTCAGATTTCAGTAGACCGTTTAGATCAAGAAAGATTTTCATCATAAAAACAGATCTTATTTTCTCTCCCGCATTCTGAGGAGAAGTTCTAGGTAAATCACAGTGATGCAGCTGAGATACACTCCATGTATAGGTCTCGTGACCTTTTAAACGTAGATTGCCTGCTTCTTTGTTGTTTATTTTCCTTTTTCTCTCTCTCCCTTTCTTTCACTCTTTCACATTTTTCATGATACTATAGTGATGGACATATTCTTGATCAACTTAACGTTATTACTTTGCCATGGTACATGTACCCTAATGCCAGAATGACGTTTGTTATTCCCGTTGGGTCTTGTAATTAACATCAAGCCTCTTTGTGGTACAATCCAGGATGCTATTTCTTTCATTGGTATCTAGGTCTAGTGGGTACGGAGCAGCAATGTGGCTCAAATGTCTGGTTGAAGGATATCATAAGTGGCCACTTACAGGAGTCAGTGGATATATTTACATCCCATGTCATGTCATCTCCACAATAATAGAGTGACTCTGAAGTCGGAAGTAAGCTGGAATGGACATCACAACGCTAAAACCCCAAATGCCAGACAACAGGGAAAGTCAGAGAAAAGGTCAGTCCCTAAGCTGCACTGCCCCATGCAATGTCTGCATGGGTTGTCATGATTCCAGAACGATTCATAAAAACTAATCTGACCTATGATTGACAAGAGAAATGCATTTGACCAAAATATTTCTATCGACCGTAAACTTGCAGAGCAAAATAATTGAACAGGTATTTTTTCACCATGCCATGAAGAAAAGTTACAGAAGGCAAGGCAATGCTCTCAAAATGTAGCGTCCCAGTAGCTGGTGTGGTGCCACCATGCAACCATTCCTACAATTCATGTACAGAAGCTAGCAGGCAGTCAGATGATATGATCAGGCAAATCTTTAATAGCGAGTTGAATAGTGGTTTGGTCAATATGCAGCAAATGACCATTTTTATCTTTAAATCAAATGCAAGTACCAGGATATGAAAAGCATGCATTTATACAGTATGCCAGTCATTATGTAATTAATCTAACCAGGGATTATCCTTACGTATGCAACATGTACAGGTCAGTTGTACACTGGTGTATGTATACACTTACTCTGTACATGTGCTGTATGCTGTGTCTGATATTAATTTGATATTCATGCACACTGCTTCCTGCCATACACATTTATACTTGATAACTCTTCCCCTGACAAATAACCAGATGATCATATTAGATTGGAGACCACTGCGGGCAAGATTGTGTTCATTAGCAACCAAGTATACCAGTGTCGCTGAGTGCAGCTCAAACTGCCTAGTCATTGTGTGCCTACACACATTGCTAGTGTGCATGTGCCTAGCTATGCTGTGGAAGTCATTTCTACGTATAATGTACTAGACCTAATACACATGTGGATGAGTGATCTGTGATGTCATTGGGTAATCTGCTATTGACACTGTTTTGTCCTGAGGATTAGGAGTCAATATTTGCATCCCTGTCCCATGTACCTGCTCAATACCAGGTACTTGTCTCAGACCCTTGGACTTCTTCTTTTAAAGTGTTTTTCCCTCTCTCTCCCTCCCTCCCCTCTCTCTCTCTCTCTCTCTCTCTCTCTCTCTCTCTCTCTCTCTCCTTTCTTTCTCTCGTTCATTCCCTCTTTCTCTTTCTCGCTTCCTCTCTTTCAGTTACTATTTCTCTCTGTCTTTCTCTTCTCTTCCTCTCTTTTTCTTTTTCGTTCAATCTTTCTGTTTTATATGCACATGTATGTATGTGTATGTGTGTATGTATGTGTGTGTGTATGTGCCTCTCTCTCTTTTCTCTTCTCTGCCCCTTTCTCCTCCCCTTCTCTTGTTATATTTTCTCTGTCTCTCCCAATATGTCTGTTCACATACATATATTTGTGTATTTATACAAGTTGAAACAGTTCATGTCATACTCTTTACAAATTACAACATTACTGATGCTGTGTAGTTACTTCATGAACATGATTACTCAGAGCACCCAATATGCTTGCGTTTAGTACCTTCAGTCCTCCACTAGTGCATGGTAACAGTTGCTAGGCATTTGCATGATAAGTAAGTACTGTCAATGAGCTCTCTTTGCTGGATGTTCCTGCACGCCCCAGCCATTAGTTCCATGACCTGACCCAGTGCCTTCCTTGATGACATCTTTCATGCAATCATCATCCAGGGTAGTACTCTGATTCTTTAATACCCTTTTCTCATTGGGTTTTCTTAGCCCCGGACTATCCTTAGCCCCGGACTATTTTTTTAAGCTTATCACACTGACATTTCATAGCCCGGTACTATTTCTCTAACATGATTACAAGAAATCCACGCTGTTCCCACTCGAAACTTTTAGCCCCGGACTTTCTCGACAGCTTATGAACATTTATGAGTGTACGTCTTGCACATGTGCTCTTTATCACAGTCACAGCGTCTCGGCCTTGTGAGCTGACACCGCATTTCCTTATTTTTTGTTTCTGTGCTCACTGGCGCTCTTAGCCCCGGACTATTTGGCTTGGCCCTGCTAGTGTGAATATCTGTTCTTGTTTGGTTTATTGCCCTCATGAAATGATCTGATTATTGACATGGTAGATGCAGTAAAAGTCTTATGGTAGCCTTCCTTCCAGCCTTTCAGAATCTCCTAGTCTTGTCACCTACTGCTGATCAGACTGTTCCTGTTGATTCATCCCATTGATTGATTTTAAACTACATGTGCTAGTAAACTGAATGACATCAAGATGTGTACCCTCATTTGAAGGTCCCATTTTAGAATTAGCCCCTAGACCCACTTCACACCTGCAACATTTTATCCCAGCAGCAGAGTCTGCTTGCATTATCTAGAAGTGGGGAAAAAGACGTTTCTAATCAAAACTGTAAAACAGTGTCTGCTCAGAACTCACTAGACTAGTCACTATTTTTTTTTTCTCAGTCTTGTCAAGCTGGAGAAGAACTAGTGAATGATTAGTCTAATTTAGCCAGACCCACTTATTGACAAGTTTGGATTAGAAATGTCGAACTGTCTGGAAGCAATTCATAGATATAAGATGCATTAAACTGTATTCAAATACAGAGACAAGTTGAAAAAGAATTAATAACTTGATGGTATTTGGTAGGATTATATTGGTTGCTTGTAGTGTTAATCAAAATTTACCGCCCGTAATGGATTTGGATTTGTCAATTTGCATCTGAGTGGTTTGTTAGCTAAACCTTGGCGGTTAAGCTCTGTAAAACTGGACTGTAACAAAGTGTGGGGGAAACTAAGCTTGTTAGCACCAATATAAATGCTGTTTACACAGAGTGCTGATTGAGTGCTGATATAAAACTTGGGCCCTGAAAAAATTAAATTGATTGAAGCTTTCAGGTACCTATGGAAGACCGATAATGACGGGTATTTAACCCAGTTTTATTACCTTGGTTACACCATGCAGTTATGGAAAGAGAGCTGCACAGTACACGTTCCTCCATAATTACCTACACACGTTCTTTAATGGCAACTTTACATGGGGCCTCGGAGCAATTTTTGCCAGCGATGTACAAGAAAAGTGCCCTTAATCACAAAAGAGCCGATAGGATAGAATAATGCTAATAAAAGCTGCTCAGGGCAGTTAAGCCCCCCCCCCCCCCTCCCGCCCCTTGCAAAATAGAGAAGAGACCCAGTGAATGATTATAGAGCTGTTGTGAGAGGATATTTAGCCTCATAGCCTGAGGTAGAGTGACAAATGAAGTTCAGGCTGTTCAACTGTCCATTTCCTGGCATCAGGTCTGAAAAGAAGCCCCCATGATCTAATGTGTAGTTTCTTTGGTAGTAATGTATAGCATAGTTCAGACAGTGTGTTCGTCTCCTGAGAAATGGAAGTTCTTCTCAGTATCATACAAAGACTCTGATGTGCCCTCTTCTCTTCAAGCTTCGGGATGAAATTATGGGCTTCATAATTTTTAACTTGAGAACAGAAATTAGGCTTACACGTTGTATTAAGGATAGCATGCTCCATCCAATAAAATTAATGAAAGATAGGTCTGAATATGTTGAATTGATTTTAAAGTTGATTTGAAATTGATTCTAACTTGTGCAGGAATTCTCATGAAAGTTCACATACTCCGATACAATGAACAAATCATACTTGCATGCAGTGTGTAATATTATGTTTGTTTGTTTCTACTGAGGGTTTACTGTTACATGAAAGTTTCCTTGACTAGAGTTTTCTTTCAGCAATTGGATGAACCTGAGAGATGCAGATACAGGCAAGATCATGTGGCAGGGGCATGATGACTTGTAAGTATTGTCTTGGGAAAGGTACTTCTAGATTAGCATCTCGGGTTAAGAAAACACAACATTTGTGACACCAAAATATGCCTTTGAAAACAAGTAAAAGTTTTAAATTATTATTGTGAGTGGTTACTTTTCTGCTTTATCAGTTTGAACCATCACAGTAGCAAGCAATAATAGTCCCATGTCATTTACAACACAATTTATTACCAATGGGACTGAGCGGGTTTAGTATTAGCATCGGTATGTGATAACAGATTTACGAACAAAAGGTTCCTAAAGCAATTTCCTTTTTGTTTGATTTTGTTTTGATGGGATATGACTTGTCTTGAAAAAAAGTACTATAAATATTTAGATTAAAGGAATGAAATAACATGGACCTCAGGAAACTCGGATTGCAACTGCTCAAAAGGTTGGCCTCATGTTCCTGTATGTTTAGTCAATGTGGGTGAACTGTGTCATGTCTTACCTATTGCCTTTTTATAGCATGCATACCTCCATGTTCAAGTTGATAGAGAGTCTTCCCAAAATATATTCTTCCTCTCTTCCTCTCTTTCTGGAATGTTTATTTCCCTTCCATTCCTGTATGTATGCTAGTGTTACATTGTATGTCAATGATGACTAGTATGATTTATGGAGACTGACTGCATGTTGGCAGTGGAAATTATCAAGGAAATGTGATCTTTGATTTGTATTCGGTCTGACATACATTTATCATTGCCGGGGTTATCAAGCTTTGTAACTCAATCTCTTGTGATGTACGTTTTACATGTTTTCATAATCCTGTAGTGAAGGATCAATGTTATGATCAGATAAAACCATGCAAATGTGCCAAAATAGGACAAGCAACCTGTAACTTAACCTCCTCTTAACACTCTTTTGTTACAACATTTTTTTTTACTCTTAAAATGTTATTTTCTGACTGATATGATAAGAATATCCATTGTCAACCGTATTTGTTTCTTGCTTGTATGTTTTAGGGTTTATATTTTCAGTCCTGCAAGGCATGGATAATATTGTTGAGCAAATTGTGTCAATTTCTGTTTTGTTGTTAAATCTGGTTTGTGTTGATCTCTAGATCATCGCCAGATGGAGAACATGAAGCACGAGTGCCAAAGAAGATCCTGAAATGTAAAGCCATCTCCCGGGAAGTCAACTTCTCCTCCATCGAGCCCATGCATCAATTCCGTCTGGAACAGAGGGTCCTCTTCAAGGGGCGATGCTTAGAAGGTGAGTACAGAAGCCATGGTGGGGATGGTGGTGGTGATGATGGTGATGGTGGTGGTGGTGGTGATGGTGGTGGTGATGGTGATGGTGATGGTGATAGTGGTGATGGTGGTGATGATGGTGGTGGCGATGGTGATAGTGGTGATGGTGGTGATAATGGTGGTGGTGATGGTGGTGGTGATGGTGGTGGTGATGATGGTGGTGATGATGGTGGTGATGATCGTGGTGGTGATGGTGGTGATGGTGGTGGTGATGGTGGTGATGGTGGTGATGGTGGTGACGATGGTGGTGGTGATGGTGGTGATGGTGGTGGTGATGGTGGTGGTGATGGTAGTGGTAGTGGTGGTGATAGTGGTAGTGGTGGTGGTGGTGGTGGTGGTGGTAGTGGTGGTGGTGATGGTGGTAGTGGTGGTGCTAGTGGTGGTGGTGGTGGTGGTAATGTTGGTGATGGTGGTGGTGATGGTGGTAGTGGTGGTAGTGGTGGTGGTGGTGGTGATGGTGGTGGAGATGGTGATAGTGGTGATGGTGGTGGTGATGGTGATAGTGGTGATGGTGGTGGTGATGGTGATTGTGGTGGTGGTGGTGATGGTGCAGGCGATGATGGTGGTAGTGGTGGTGATGGTGGTGATGATGGTGGTGGTAGTAGTGGTGGTGATGATAATACCAGTGGTGTTAGTGGTTGTGATATTGATGATGAAAGTTTTCATAATGTTGGCACATGTACATGTATGTACATGGTATTGATCCTCTTCAAAAGATAGTGCTTAGAATTTTGGTGAAGATGGTAGTGGTGGTGGGGTGGAAGTGTTGGTGGTGGTGGTGGTGATAGTGGTAGCAGCGTTGATGATGGTGATGAAGGTGATGATACCAGTGTTGTTGGAAGTGTTGTTGATGAAAATGAAGGTAACAGTGTTGGCACTGTACATGATAAGAGTCCTCTTCAAGAGGCGGTACTTAAAGGGTTGGTGGAGAAGCCACGATGATAGTGGTGATGGGGGTAGTGGTGGTGATGATGATTCTAATCATAATTCTAATGAAGATGATAATGTTGGTCATGATATTGTTATCTTAAAATACTGATGAATAAAACAAATTGTGGAAAGGGTACATGTGTAGGAGCGGGAGAGAGGGCTAATGATGATGATTGTGTTATAGCATGGCAGGCCTTGAAGTGATGATGATATTGTTGGTAGTAATAATGCTAATATTGGTGTTAGATATTAATGTATGTGAAGCCATGCAAATATGTTTACAGTGCACATCACCTCAGAGTTCTAAGCATGTGCCAAAGCGATGTTTGACATTATGATGGAATTGTTTGTGTAAATATACATGTACACTGTGTACATGGTGCACACATGTTCCTCATTCCAGACATTCACAGTATGTGTACTGTATGTGCTCTGCTCATGGATTCATGTCACAGACTATATATCATGTAAAAGTTATTTCATCGAGGAGACAGAACCGACAATTATATTTGATATATTACAATATCGTGTATTTGAACTGATTTGTTCCCACTCAAATAAATACATAATTTGTCTTTGACTATTTTCATTTGGAGTGGCAGGGGGGTTGGGTAACAGAGACAAAATTGATGATTAACTTTTTAACTTCTAAATAAACATGTAAAGGAAATGTAGCCCTTAGCAGGTACATTTAAAACAAATGATGGTAAGTAAGCACTATAGAAAATGGAAGAAAAGACTGTAAGCTCTCATCTCATAGTGTTAGAACTGGAAACTGATTTTAAGTGAGATAAACTGACCATTAGATTTTGAGTGAGGATTGGACAGGTTGTCAAACACTCAGCGTTTCCTGTAGTTTAGAAAAATGAGACAGCAATAGCACTTAAATCATCTCTCTAGTATACCAGCTTATAGCTGCGTCTGAAAGAGGCGGCTATGTTTCATGCTGTATTATTGCTCCCCAGGGAGACAGGTGCCAGTGATCTGGACGGCAGAAGATCGCAAATTTCCCATGATGCCACTTTTTCACTCTTGTTTCCAATCATGTCCGCTGTCTCCTGTGTGTGAGTGGGAGAAGTAATGACAGAAAGAGGATTTCATCATTCTCCATGGTGATGTCGGAGTTGGCATTTCCATCACTGAAGCGTCGCGTCATGGACTATGTTCATGTGTAATATGTGTGTGTGGTAATTTTGTATAGGGTAATTCAAATGTGCAGTTTGATATAATCATCACTGCATTGAATTATCTGGCCACAGAAGAATCAAATGTCAAAATGGATGTGATGGTGTAGGCGACAAGATTGTAAACAATGGGTCATCTTTTATTTGATAAGCAAGAAGAACGGAAACCTGTACGAGTATCTCCTGTTACATGTTTAAAGTACTTACAAAATTGTAAATATACAGTATCACATGATACTCTCTATTGTACAGAACATCCATACATGTATTCATATACTTTGATTCTTCACTCCATATTCTGATTCTTTTCTCACTTGCTCAGCAGCTCTTTTCAGAGCTATTCTGAAAGAATAATCCAACAGTCCTTCTAAGGATTAACGCATAATGGACTGTGACACTCATCATACATTTTACTAAAATTGATTGTTTGGATTATCAGTCCCACACATTCTACTGACTTCTTTCCGTGGCCCCTAAGTGGCTGGCTAGTTAAAAGCTTTGATCTAATGACAATGACTCTTTCATTGGTATTTACCCCCAAGATGTGTCTGCATCAGTCTGAAGCTGATAAAAGAGCCACCTTTTTTCTGAAATTAACCGGACATTGAAATTGTGTCTTCATCTGCCTGAAGCAAACAGATGGGCTATTTTCACAAACTCCTGCTAGTTTTTAGGGTGATGTAGATGGTCTGACACACACACAAATTTTTTTTTGGCGAATTAGCCAATTATTTTGCTATCTTTATCAAGATTTGGTGGGAATTTTTCCGACCAAGAAGCTAGCTTTCTTGTGATCTGTGTAGCTACAGTAACCCAATCATGAAATAGCTGGCTGTTTTGCCCCATTGGGCTGATGGAGATGGTTCTCCAGAGAGCAGCTTGAGCCAGATTGATGCAGAGTTGGTCAATCAGTAAGACTCCTGATGCAGATGGCCTCGGACAGCCGCAGTTAAAGACCATTTAATGTCAAGGCGTCTGATGTCGTCATAAGCAAGCTTTTAAAATTCAAACGCTCAAAGGTAGCCTGTCCCTTTTGCAGACCTAATTCTGAAAGTTCTCTGACTTTGTCATCATTTGAGAGAGAGTGGCTATAGAACCTTTCCCTGGAATGGACAAAGCGTAATAATCGGTTTTTGGGAAATAATCTTCGATAATTGATCAAGCTTTTGTTTTTCGTTTCACTAAAATAGTCAAATCTCAGTGAAAACTAGTTAGATTCTCATTTATTTTTCGGGAGTTATAGTACCTCTAACCTTAAAATTTCACAGTTGGTATCCCAAAGATACGTGCTAAATATGTGCAAACTTTCATGAAGTTTGCAGATGTTTGTGAAAGGGACGGGACATCTTTAAGATACATGCAACCACTTAGGCCTATAAGCCTTTTTCATTGATATACAATACACCATTCACAGTGATGAAATGAACGATCTGTGGCTAGGTATCTTCTCATGAATATTTGATACCCCTTCTTTCATTAAAGCTCTGACTGTAGCTGAAGCTGAGTAATTCCTAGTCTGAAGGGTTTGCCAAGTCATATGTCACCTTAATTTAGAGTGGTTACATTGTAGAATGGACAAACACATGCAGACATTACTAGGTTGTTGATCCATTTTGGTTGGGGTCAAAGAGCTGCATTGTATGTGGAATATTAGTCTAGATGATCATACTCTGATGTCACTGCAAACCAGCTTCTTTAGGAGGATCAGCTTTTGATCTTGCAATCCATTTCCACATCTTACCTTCTACACTACAGTCTACATGTATGTTCGTGTAGTGCTCTTTGTGGTTTCCTACTTCAGGTTGCTCAAGAATGAGAACCGGTACATGTATGGGTTACATGTATCTCCTTCCTGGCTTAAACGCCGAATAGTGAGTTTTTATTGAAATCCTAGTCATAGTTTTGTGTTTATCATTTATACGGCTTTCAGAGCGGGTCTCTAGGTGAACCTCTGATGAAGAAGTCATGAAATTTTGTCGTAAACAACTTCTGATGAAGAAGTCATGAAATGTCAACAAAATCAAATGTCAACAAAAACAAAATCACCGCTGTTTACGACAAAATTTCATGACTTCTGATGAAGAAGTCATGAAATTTTGTCGTAAACAGCGGTGATTTTGTTGACTTTCCCATTCAGACCAAACTCGTTAAAACGGCGGTCAAGGCCAGCCCAGCACATACTTCCTGTACCTCCACAGGAGGTGCAGTGTATGCACCCAGTGTACATGCAATCAGCCAGCATTAGTTTTGGGAGATTATAAATAAACTCTGACCTTTCCACATTGAATTCATCATCAGAGATACCTTTCAGACCAACATCTACCAGGGAACCACCGATGACTTGAGTAGGAGTAAAGGAATAAAATTTTTCTCCAAATTGTCATTGGTGTTTTATCTGTGGTTCATCAGCAATAGACCATTTTCGTTATGTATGCAAATTTTATTCGCAACAACTAATAGATTCAGAGTGCGTTCCACCCATTGAAAGTGAATTACAAAGTACAGGTGATTGTAATAACACGTTACCAGTATTACCACGCATTTACACATAGGGAGAAAATTATTAATACATTATGAAAATGGCTCAAATTGTTTTCAGACCTCTGAAAATCATTTTTTTTTTTTTGGTTTTGAAAGTGGTAAATAGAGAACACTTGTGATGATTTCTTGCAGTCTACATGCCTCTTGTATTGCAGACTTGGCCCGTAAAGGGTCTCATTGAGTGGATGTCCTTTAGAGGGTGTCCTCCAGAGGGCATCCTCCAAAGGGCCTGTAGTGCCTTGGCTGGGGGGCAATCAATCAATTAGTGATGTAATGTGGGAGAAATCAGTGTGCCTAGAGAGAGAATGATTGGAGCTCAATTACTGCTGCCGGATGTGGCGTAATGAGGCAGAGGAATAAGTCTTCTCCATGCCTTGGTCGTCCATGGCGAGATGGATGCTTCATGCTCAAAGCCGTTAACATGTCTGGTTGTCCACGCAACAGCAAGTAATATCATGTAAGGAAGTAAAATATTCACACATATCTTTTGTGTTGGTAGCATTCACATCGTCATTATAAAGTTCACACTTTTTCATGTACAGTTGTATTTATGTCACTGAGAATTTGAGATGTGATAGCAAGAGATGTTGCATCTGAATGTGTTCATGCAGTGTGATGTTCTAAGAAGGGAAAATCCCTTCTTGAATTGCACAGTGAGATTAATGAGATGGATAAAGAGACTTCCATGCAAGTCTAGAAATAAGGCAGATGCTGCTTACATGGCTCTTCTCGTAGAATCAGTCATGGAATGGAGTCCAGACTAAATGTCAGCAGAGCGAAAAATATATCTTTCTCTGATAGAATATGCTGATTCTCACCCTCTCCACTCTATTCTCAGTCTTTTCTCTCACACACACTCTCTAAGCAACGCTTTATAGGGCTATTCTGAAAGGATAACCAAACAGTCCTATTCAGGACTACCACATGGTGTACCCTGAAACTTGTTGTATACATCTCACCATTCAAGAACCTTCCTTCATGTCAACAAGTTCATCAAACAGCATACCGCTACATGTTCATGACTTCAAAGTAACTTGAACATTTGTAACAGAAAACACAAACTTTCATGGAAAGCAGCAGGAAATTTTCATATAAGCATTCTCCCCCATTTATTTACTGGATACAAAGTGTTAGCCTTTAGAATATATATTTTCTAAATAATGAAATGCAATGAAAAGCCACACCATTTACCAGTTACGTCATTGAAATTGAACAACTAGTATTCTGACAACACTACTTTGTAACATGTAAGAAATCTCCAGTACTAGTTTGTGAGTTGAATATGATGACAGATTTTGTTTAATTAATGCCAATATAAAGCATCACAATAGACTACGCACATTCATCAAGAGTTTGATCTTCACAATTGCTTATTAATGCAGTGTCCCCACCAATTTTGGATGAAAATTGGTCCTTCACCTCTTAAACACAAAAGAAATAAAGCAGTGTATCATTTTCTTAATTTCCCATTATGATACAGGACGTACATGTACATGTGTGACGATGTTAGTGGATTAACCTTGAGATGTCTCATCATATAGGGAACTGTAATTGAAGGTTGGAAGGGATGGACTCTTTCTCTCCCCCTCTCTCTCTTTCTCTCCTCTCTCTCTCTCTCTCTCTCTCTTTCTCTCTCTCTCTCTCTCTCTCTCTCTCTCTCTCTCTCTCTCTCTTTCTCACTCCCCCTCTCTCTCTCTCTCTCTCTCTCTCTCTCTCTCTTTCTCTCTCCCTCTCTCTCTCTCTCTCTCTCTCTTTCTCACTCCCCCCTCTCTCTCTCTCTCTCTCTCTCTCTCTCTCTCTCTCTCTCTCTTTCTCTCTCCCTCTCTCTCTCTGTCTGTTAATCTCTTCTCTCTGAATCTTCATTTCTTTTAATCATCTTTGCCTGGCTCGTCCTGTTTTTCTCCTTTCCCATCTCTTTGCCTCATTTTCTTTTTTTGTTTTTACATTTCTGTATGCAACAATGCTATTGAACACACTGTTTATACAGGTATGTGTCAGAAAATAATTCACTTGCGTCATTTGTACCACGTTTCTGAATGAAATTAATTCAACTGGAAGTGTTGTGGGCCTATGATTGAGATATCGTAATCCATTGTACGTTTAATGATGAGATGATATTGAGCCCACATATGTACAGTATTGCAATGGCGGCTGTTTTTCTCTGTGCACGAGCATTGCACTTTGTGCTCGATAATCAGAATGTTTTTCCTTATTAAAATCGTTCATGGATGGTGCATTAGAAGAATCATGTTTTGTCTTCGTCTCTTGCCTCTCCTCCATTTGTCTTGCAGTTTTCTTTCTCCATCCTCCTTTTTCTTTCTCGCTGTCCACTCTCTCCCTTTCTCACACTCACAAAGACAGTTTTTCCTTTTCTCTCTCTCTGCCTTCCTCTCCTGCTCCCCCTCTCTCCCTATCTCCCTTTCTCCCTCTCTCCCTCTCTCCCTTTCTCCCTCCCCCTCTCTCTCTTTACCCCCTCTCTCTCTTTCCCCCTCTCACTCTCATCTGTACATGATTTTTCACACGTTCACATGCACACTTTTCACAGAAATTCTGATCATTTGACTCTGTTTCTTTGTGACCCTTCCATTAATTTGTGCTGTGAGTAGAGGAACGTGAAGACGAGCTGGGTATCTTGGCTCATTCAGCCCCATTCAGCTGCAGTAATGAGAAGAAGCTATCCCCCTGCTGAGAAGCGATACACCATGGTAGCACACATCCCTTTCATCCTTGCTCTTCCTAATACCTGTGTATTTACCTTACCTTCCTTGTTTTACTGTAAATATATGCAGTATGACCACAAAAAATCACAGGGGCTCTATTTAAAAATCTTTTTTTTTTGCATTTTATATCTATTAATTTCATTTTGATTTAATGTATGTCATTTTTTTTGTAGTTTTTGATTTAATTTAATTATCATTGTATTATTTTTTTTTTTATTTTTTTTTTTTTTTTGGGGGGGGGGGGGGGGAGGGGGTAAACCCCCTGATCCCTATGCCTGCTTTATTCCCCATTTGAAACCTCTTGTGACTAATTTTTTTTTTTATATAAACAAGTATATCATATTCATATCCTATGCAAAAGAGACCCAGCCACAAACAGACTCATAGTGTTGCATAACAAGAAACAGCTCATTTGTCCCATATATTTTGCATATTTCTGCAAATCAAATGCTATGTAAAAGTGATAATTTAGAAATAAGTAAATATAAGGGGTTCTTGGTGAATAATATTGACAGTGGTCATCAAAGTGTTCACTATAATTTTGCTCCTGTGTATTTTAGACCCGTCTCTATTGTTTCTAAGGAGCTTGCAGGCTATCATACATATTTCAAATGTCAATTATTTTGTTATCTTGAATCTTTTAGTTTTTAAACCCAGAATTAACCATCCCTTGAGCTCCTGCACTTCTTTGCAGTTTTCACCCTGTAGTCAGAAAAGAAGATGCCTGTACATTGTTCAAGATTAAAATTGTTTTTGATCGGCATGCATAGCCTTGTGCATAGGGACTTAAATTCATTTTTGTGATATGCGCTATACAAGAATTGTTCATTATTATTATTATTATTGTGGTCTAGTCTGCAGGCATAGACCCTTGTCAGTCAGTGAATGAGTGAGTTTGAATCAATGGGTCTGATATGCAGAGACTACATGTAGCTTTAATATGTTTGTACATGGACGTGCTTGCCTCGCAATACGAGTGTGTGAGACAGCTAGCCACATTAGGGCTGTAGTCTTATTACCTAACACGTTTTCAGACAGTGTCACAATAAAGTCTACATCTGCAGACTAGTAGGAGCTATCCCGAGGCTTGTTGTCATGTTGGACATGGTCACTATCACAATCATTGGCAGCCTTGTATGTAGCTTCCCTGTAAATCCATTTCTCATTCTCTGTCCATCTCACTCGAGGGCTTGTTAACACTGTGACCTTTATCTGGAGCCGGACATGCTACGTGTTTGTAGGGCGCCTCATTTCCGTGCTCCCGTTCTCCTGTAATAGGGTGCTCTGGGACGCGCTGCCAAACACTGAGCAGGAAGGTCGGATGTCACTGAAGGAGTGGGAATGACACTTGCCTGGGAAGGAGTTCTTGGTGAAGAGGAACAAGTGAATTGTGGACTAAATAGAGGGAGGGATGTTTTACATGAAACACAGTGGTACACGTACATTGTAAGTAGTCCAATCTATACGATTTGAGTGGAATGCCTGAAGTGAAGTGTGTCATTACAAAGGTCAGGTGGATTCGTTGCTAGTGAATCATTACTTCTTTCCAGACATCGTATTTTGTTTCAAAAGTGTGTTTCTAACCTCAGATACATTTGTTTCAATCGTATATACTCCTATTCCTGCATAAATAAACCACTTCAATTTGTCAATGTAATCGCCCTCATATCTCCATCTAAGGGTGTATTTCATATTGATTTTTAGTATTTTTTCATTCAATATTTATTCATTCAAATGTATTTATGTGCATTTTTTTTCTTGCACAGCCCCCCTGAAAAACAGACTTTGGCTTAAGTGGGTCACCGTGCTTAATTAAATAAAACTGAACTGAACAGAACTGATTTATTTTTCACAGAACCAGTGTTTTGAAATAGCTTTTACAAACGCTGATCCTTCATGCTAATGCTAGTGTGCAGCTAATTAAGATGATGTTTTGACCTCTACAACAAGATTCAAAAGAGGGAGCACTAGTACTTTTGTGTTATGGCCAACCATGGCCAGTGTTAGCGGCCACTGTGGGCTGGGTGGCACATGCAATACATCTTGTACATTTTTAGACTCACTCTTGTGTTTTTCCTCGTGCTTTTAAAAACTTACATGTATTTCAGCCAATCATGCAGAAACACACCCTTTTTTCACCACCATGAATCTCATTCTATGGTCCCTGTTGAAGCTACCACAGATTAGGTGAAATTCAACGTACATGACGTACAGTACGTATGCCAACATCTATTCCTCTCTATTCACAGATATTTGGTTATGTCATTTTCATTCTTAAAATAATCCTGTTGCCTATTAGTGCTAGAAGCAAATTTATTTGTGGCTTATGAACGTATTGTTCATTGCTTTGCAAAGTATGACCTTGCTCTAGCAATTAGCATTGAGTAGCATTGTATCATTGTCACATCCCGGTCAGAAGAATCAACATTTAAATTTGAGTTGAGACTTTGATGTAAAATAGTATTGCTTATTGCTTGTTTAAATCTAATGAAGACACAATTTCAACTTGGTCCCAGGTCTGAAACTAGCATGCTATTTTGTGAGTTTAGGGTTGCTGAGACCCACCTATAGAAAATACAAGATGAGATGATGTGATATACAGCCTCATTTTGATATGGCCATTCACTAGAGACAGGAGCATCTAGAAACACAGGATGAAAGAGAGTGATAAGACGCATCTGCCACAGATCTGGGTGAAAGGACATGTCTATTGGGACAGCTAGGGTGTGGAAATGAAGATGTTTGTGCTTGGATATTTTATGACATTACTAATATTTTGTAAAAGATACTAGAGCAAATTGTGTTAAAGTTCAGCCATAGTTTTCAGATGGGAATGAAGACTATGAAACCCTCATATATCATTCATAGTCCCATGTCAGAGTTTGTGTGGATGTCCCTATAGTTGGGTAGAATCAGCATCTCTATATTTAGTTTTGACATTATTTGCAGAATATGTTATGTTTGAAGGAAAACAACTGCATATTTTGAAAGAATGAATACAATGTTTATAGGCTAAATCAAGTTTATATGCAATAAAAGATTACCAGTGCTTTGCATGGTACCTAGTGGATGTGTGTGTGCGTGTGTGTGTGTTTGTGTGTGTGTGTGTGTGTGTGTGTGTGTGTGTGTGTGTGTGTACAAGGTAAGGTGATGATGACGAGAACAGTATTGATGGTGTTGATTTTGATGTTGGTGGTGATGATGATGATGATGATAGTGGTGATGGTGGTGGTGGTGGTGGTATAGGTCCTTATGATGGTGGTGCTGATAATGATAGTGAGGATACTATAGTTGTTATGGTGATAATAAATGCTGATAAAATAGTGGTAATGATGATGTGATCTCTGAATAATGTACTGTGACATCTTTGTCTTTTGTGGACTCCTGTGTATCCGTCACAGAGCATTCACACTTGGTTATCCTCTGCTTCTTCCTTCCTTTAAATTCCCATCAATATATTGAAATAGAAGTGAATCAAAGAGTGCCGTGCTCTTTCACCCTGTTGTCAGCGTGCCCTTGCTAAGGCATAGAGAGGGCACGTGATACTTCCCCTGACAATGAATGGGCGTCAACATAGTATTAATCTGATTAGAGTTCTGCTGAGGTACAAATGACATTGTAGTAATGAAGTGTTGTTCCCTGGAGTAATGTGATTTGATTATGTCTTGTTTCTGATCTCTTGCCTTGAGGCTGGTAATGTAATAAGACTTTGTGGAGTACAGGGTTCCGTCTCTGCAGGGTTGTTGGAATGAAATGCTTCATTATGTTTGTAAGGTGTGAAGCAACTAGGAGACCAAAAGTTAAACAAATATCATACCGCACTGTGAATTGTTTGTTTTCATTTAGGCACTTTCCAGGATGCAAGAAATAAAGCACATTCATTTCTTTATTGATGTTGTACACTGACTGAAGATATTTTTGCCATGTGTTTTCTTGTCTTATACATGTACAATACCTAATAAGATGCTTGCAAGTTGTTTGGTAGATTGCACATATTTGCTTAAAGTACTATCGCTACCATCAAGCTCCAGCTATGTAGTACTGCTTAATCAAATCACACCATCACACGCTGGTGTCCTTATCAGTTTTTGTATCATTTTATTCAGATGTTGCGATTGTCTTGTTTGCTTGGCGCAAAATATTAAGCCTTCCTGTGCTGAATAATGCTGCTCAATGGGATTTGTGTACATTATTGGTGACAACATGTTCACATGACAGTCGACAACATGCTCACATGACAGTCTGGCATAAAGAGTTCAGAATGCAACCAAGGAGATGCATAAAAAAATCAGGGGCTTTATTACTTCTTCAAAATCTTGTAAATTGACCTTAATGACCATTATGTACCTGGATGTATTTTTATATTATCTCAATCTCGATCTTTAAGTTGGCCCTCAATTGCAAAGTACTAACTTACCTACTTAGAAATGAGCTTGAACATTATGAACTGAAGTTGAAAGTATTTCCATTGAACAAAAGTTTCACTCTAAAAAAATGAAGAGTGTACATGTGTAGGCTACATGTTGCTCCCTCATATCTGGTTCTTGTAAGAAATTGTTTGTAAATGAGATGGAATAACATTGAGCGTAGAATTGGAATTGATGTAAGATTTTCTCTCTTTGTTTCTTCCATGACCAGAATGGTTCTTTGAGTTTGGCTTTGTGATACCCAACTCAACCAACACCTGGCAGTCAACCATTGAGGCTGCAGCAGAGGGACAGATGATGCCTGCATCAGTGCTCAGGTAAGGGATTGACAGAACGAAGGATTGAAGGAGAAGGGAAAGGAGAGTATAAGGGGATGGGGGAGAGAAGAGAAGAGAGAGAGAGAGAGAGAGAGAGAGAGAGAGAGAGCATCAGAGGGACAGATGATGCCTGCATCAGTGCTCAGGTAAGGGATTGACAGAACGAAGGATTGAAGGAGAAGGGAAAGGAGAGTATAAGGGGATGGGGGAGAGAAGAGAAGAGAGAGAGAGAGAGAGAGAGAGAGAGAGCATCAGAGGGACAGATGATGCCAGCATCAGTGCTCAGGTAAGGGATAGACAGAACGAAGGATTGGAGGATAAGGGAAAGGAGAGTACAAGGGGATGGGAGAGAGAGAGAGAGAGAGAGAGAGAGAGAGAGAGAGAGAGAGAGCGCATCAGAGGAACAGATGATGCCAGCATCAGTGCTCAGATAAGGGATTGACAGAATGTAGGATTGGAGGAGAAGGGAAAGGAGAGTATAAGGGGATGAGGTAGAGAAAAGAGAGAGAGACAGACAGACAGACAGACAGAGACAGAGAGACAATATATGCATCAGATGGACAGATGATGCAGCATCAGTGCTCAGGTAAGGGATTGGCAGAATGAAGGATAAGAGGATAAAAGTGAGTGAGTATGAGTGTTAAGGTGTGTGTGTTTGTGTGTTTGGAGCAGGGGAGAGGGGGAGAGGAAACACAGCGGAGGAATGAGAGGATAAGGGAAAGGAGTTACGGCTATACGGGAGAAATAGTACAGCTTTGAAATAAACAGTGCTAGTATCAGTGCTGAGCAAAAGGATTGAGAAAATGAAGGATAAGAGAAAGGAAAGAAAAGGAGAGTGTTGAGGGGGTGGGGTGGAGATAAAAGACACAGCTTTGGGTAGCAATGCCTGCATCAGTGCCCAGGTGAAGGATTGACAGAACGATGGATAAGAGGATAAGGGAAATGAGAGAGAGAGAAAGAGAACGTGTGAGTGTGGCTATAGTGGAGAGAGGAAGAGGAAAAGGAAACAGCAGAATGACAGATGATGCCAGCATTTGTGCTAACTGGATTGACAGAATGAAGGATAGCCATTCCAGAGGTTCAGTATTCCTCTACATTGCATTTTCCTAGCATTTTTAGATGGGTTTAAATGCTAGCTGAATTGGGACACAGCTTTCAGCGAAATAATGATGGATAAACGAAGCCCGCTAGCTGAGAAAGTTTGAAGTAAACCAGCTCAAATCTGCTAAAGCATTGGCATTTGTTATAGGATGGAGTTATTTTACTCTGAATCCGAGTCTGGTTTCAAAGGTTACTCTGATCAGATTGCAGCGAACACATTGTACTTTTCCTGCCACCCCAAAACGGAAACAAAACCAAATGATTCAGCTTTTGATGGCCGTTATGTGCTTGGTAGTCAAATAGAGATGTGGGCATGGCTGTGTTTGCATTGCTTCAAGATTTATTGACAAGCTTGGTGATAACTCTCATTTCATGGAGGTTTGATGAGTGTAGACAAGGAAAGTGTCTTGAATTTGATTGGAATCGCCTGATTGGAAAGTGCCTTTAATCCCAACATTGGTCATAACTGTCAGCATTTCATACCTCATTAGTAGAGTTTTCTAACACCAGCGAAAAGTGAAGGCTGCTAGGCAACTGCCCCAAACATAGCCCAAAGGATTTTATCTTGCTCTTGGGTGTTTTTTTTTTCTTTTAGAATATTTGAAACATCACTTTTTATTTGCCAGTGTAAATTGTAGCATGCTGGCAGTCAAACCACATAGTTTCTTAGGCCAGTGGTTGGGTAAAAATCATGATTTTCCAGAAGTGATTTTCTTTTTAAGTGTCAATGAGCCGCAGATTGATAGTAACTCTCGGCATGTGGAGCCCCATTAGTGTTGGGAGTGACCATGAAGTACTCTGGTCTGATCAGCAGACTGCTGATTATATCTGCTTATGCCTAATGATGTGAGTGAGTGGGCTGAAATGGGGACAGATTGCTATGTGAGTTAGAACAGAATAGTAAATATCAGAGAATAAGCTTTCTAAAAGGTTTTTAATGAACATGTACCCTTCTTCAAATATCAATGTGTTTGAGTAACCAATGAAAAGTGCCCCCCCAACAAAAAAAGAATAAAGATAACATTGACATCTGACATATTGCATTAAACATGTTTTTCAGACGATAAGCTTTATACAATGTTGAGTATCAACATTTTGTTAGCAAAGCACATTGAAGCAGGAATACTCACCATTCTGAGCACCTTGATGTTACACTGTCACCTTGATACGGCTAATGACATGCAAGAGAGGTGAAATGTTGTTTATCACTAGCTGGATGTGTTTCAGAATGACAGACGTTGCTTCCTTTTAGGGGAATATCGCGTTGTATGGATTTTGGCTTATAAGAATTGTCCCCCAAGGCTTATGATTATACTATCCCATATTTCAGTCCAGAGAAACTGCAGATTGTATCTAATGATCGATAATATCAGGTGGCTTTTAAGAATACCACCCCAGGGTGTATGATTGTTAACAACCAATAAATCAGTCAATAGAACATAAAGATTAAGAAGGATATGATGAATGCTTGTTTTGCTTGAACCAAGGAAGCAAGAAAGCAGTACAGTGCTTGACTACCTCAAACAATCAATGATGCAATGATATTGAAATATCACCTCTGATCATCCCATCTGATCAACCCATCCATTGGTCTTCATCTCTCTGAGGATGTTACAAGAAGAAACGAGTCGCCCTGTGCAGCCTGGGACCCTTCACACGCGCCATCTTTGTGTTGATCCCGGAACTCTTCAGACGCATCTCCTCTCTGTGCCACCAACTTTTCCTGCTTTAATTGATCTGCGCTCAGACCCCTTGTGTGATATCCGTGACGTCCCTACTGGGAGAGAGATTCACGGTTTTGCCTGATGATTCATTCATTTTACGACATTTCCTGGCATAGTTGGGTTCATGGGAATTCTATTCCATCCAGTTTGTTGCCATACTAATTGATCACTAAAAAACAACTTTTCATTTCTCATTTAGAGCATTTTCTCTTTAAAAAAAGAATCTAATACTGGAGAATAAAGCAAAACCTTAAAACTGACTTTTATTCATTAAAAACAATCAAGGTTTTATGAGCATTTTGGGAAAAAGCTATTTGAGTGAGGAAGTATGGTTTTGATAACACTCGGCCTGAAAGCCTTTTCAATGTACACACTATGTCATCTACAGACAGGTCATAGAGGTCATAGTATGTGAGAGTGAACTTATTGACCTTGTACACACTTCATTCAAACAAGATAATGCTCAGGTATCTTTCGCAATTGTAAAAGCAAGATTTTGTCAGATTTCTTCTAGTTAAATAGTAAAATTATGTTTCACTGATTTTCCTTGAACTTGTGTCAGCCCGCTTTTGTGATTTGTCTGTTCTTACTCTAACCATTATTTGTTGTTTCCTTTTGAATTAATTTAATACTTCCATAACGATATTATGAAGCTTGCACACACTGGCCAAGAAACCTTTAGTGTGGTCAATATATTGGCAGTAGTGTGATCACACAACTAACTTAGGATTATGAAATGCTGAGAATGCATGATTGGGTTATATTTTGAGTCTGACCGCACCCTGTATGTAATGAAATTAAGAGATTCTAATCCAGCTATTGCCAGTCAGGGGCTGATGGGGATGCAACGTGTGAGTTTGAATGCAAACCAACTTGTGATGAGATATGAGAAGAAAGGAGCTTGGTTCAATATGCAACCCAAGTGAGTGTAAACCTAGACGTCTTTTCATTCTGGCAGCTTTCTCAGCTCTGATTGCTAGGCAGCTTTGTCCCTGTCATACTTCTTGTTGGTGGGGAGATGGTCGTCACTGCCTGCTATTAGCCATCATCTTGGGATTCAAGCCTCGGTTGCTTTCTCCCTGTCACAGCTTAGTCTGGCTTCCAGGCTTTTGGATATTTTTTATTATTCAAACTGAAATAATAGACTCTACTACTCACAAGACGAGCCACTCTTTCATTCTTCTCTGTCACCCCTCTCTTTGGGTGAGGCCATGAAGGAATAACATGTTATTGTAATGTATTCACAACTTTCTCCCAAACTAATGAGTAACGAGTTATGACGTTCACCTCTATCTAGTGATTCAGTTTCAATTAGTGGAATGCATTCTGAATGTATGAGTTGTTGCTACTCGACAAACCTCAGATAAGCTTTTGGGTTACCAGTGTAAATGTATTGTTTGGAACGATATGCATAACATTTGGATACATAACAAAAATGGTCTATTGAGAATGATTGTTCTACTGTAGCCAGGCCCGTTTATTGAGTATCGCAGTTTGTAGAAATCGCTGTAGGATCTTGTAGTTTTTAGACAAATTGTAGAAAATGCGTGGATGCCAGACTACTATAGTCAAAGCTCTGATAGAATCCTACCCCCTTGTGTGCTATTGGCTTTCTGACCAGGAGGGTGTTAGGTGACACACTTTCAATCCAAAATGACCGAAAATAAATATTAAAGATGAGGGAATTGGTCAAAACTTGGCAGATCTGATTCCTTGATTTTTGATTCACATTCACACACAAAAAAATGATGCAATGAATGAAATTGGTTCTGAAATTGCCAATCCCATTTCATCGATCTACAATTGCAATATGATATTACAATAACTAAATCAAGTGAATTGGTCCAAAAATTGCTGAGCACAATTTTTTTTGTGCATACAGTTGCAATAAGATATGACAAACAAGGGACTCCTTTAAACTCTGCTGATCAAGTTATTATTTGAGGGAGTTCTGAATGGATATTACTGGCTCTTAGTCCTTCCTTTTTAATTATTCACTTTGGGTTGATCATGAGAATTGCCAATTTCAGCATTAGATTTAAAAAACAGCATGAACTTCAAAAACGGATGGAGCATCTATTGCATTTAGACCTAACCACCTGTTCTTAAGCAGTAAGTAGTCTATCAGTTTTAAATTAAATGCAACATTATCCCAATATTGATATACCACAATTCAATTATGTGCATACAGGTACAATATTACTGCCATAGTGCATGTGACTGCTTTGCTGTAGGCAAGGGTGACATACACTGAGAGAGACATGTATATGTACCCTCTCCCCTGCTATTTAAAACATGGCGCGTGTCCCATCCTCACTGTTTACCCACAATTATCCCGGCCCGAAAAAACATTTCAACTCTGCATATATTGGGTTACAAATCGGTGCAGGCAGGCTGAGCAGTGTCATGAGTAGAGATGTGAATGTGAGCTGGGAGATGGAGGTGATGCTGGATTAATATGGCTTGGTGTAAGGTGAGAATCTGCCCAGTGGTACGGGGCAATCAGGGACTCCGAGCTGCATGGAAGAGAGCCTGCCTAGGCAGATTCAGCCGCTGATTTATCTTCTTGCAATGACCCAATTTCTTACGTTTACAGAATGTCTTAGAGGTAATGGAGAGTGGTGGTAAAGATTACAGGACCGGTAATCAATGCACAACTGATCTCCTGCCATTACAGGTCCTGCTTCTTGGGATTTTTATTATTTACAATTATTATTTTTAAACTGTTCTATCATATGATGCTGAATATCTTGCTAGAACGGAACGTGTGGTCGCGTCAGAATTGATCTGCAGTGATTTCTACCCCATACTATCCATTTCACTTAATGTGAATGTTCTTATACATGCTTTGCAATTGAATATAAGAAGAGATGAGAAAGTTCTTTAAAGTGTATGATTTGTTTGTGTGTTGGAAAAGTGCTTAGTGATCATTATGCAGACCATTTATCACAGGGATATTGTTGAGGTGAGGCACTGTGAATTTTTTTATCAAAAACAGAAAAAACAGTTACATGAAGACATAATGACTTTGCTGCTCGTATATTTCAGAACTGTCAGTGTTAGTTTAGTTTTTGAGTTCTTTTTAAACGAGGAAAACAATGCTGTATGATTGTATATTCATTAATCATGTATAGATTCATGAAAATCAGACAGCATACTGAGATGATGTACAGTGTAGTCTAGAGGAAAAATGATGGACCAAGTAATGATGCACAGAGATGTGCAAAGATGTACTGATACCAGATGATAGCTTCTATTGCCTAAAGGTGAACAATTGGTTGTCTGTTCTGATACATAACAAAAGAAAAGTAAAAAGTGACATGAAGTGCATCAGGAACAAGCGACCACTATAGTGAGACAGCATTGTCTCTAAGCATTGAGTGAATCAATTAGGCGAGGAGAGCGGATGCATTAGGACCAACCAGCTCCATCATACACACCTCCCTGGCCATGAAGCTCCACTAGAGAAACTATGAGCAGTGACAGGGAGAGATAGGAGGAGATGAATGGATTCTAGCGATATATAAAGAGATGCTTAATTCAATCAGGGTAGCTCCACACCTCCTTAGAGAGCTCTAATCTTCCTAGGCAGCGTGCTCTGGATCGCGTGCTCTGGATCGCGGGGGAATCCATGGACACACATTATATCCCAAGGGAATTAGGAAGGATCATTGCTTGTATCTGGCCAGGCTTGGCATTCTCCTACTTGTGATTGAACTTAAAAAGCTGCACGCAGCAATTACATCTAACACTGATGGGGCTGCTTACTTATATGCTTTTCACACTGGCATTTCTTAGCCCCGTACTATTTCTTAAACCCGACTAGCTTTTCACACTGTTCTCACTCGAAATCGTTAGCCCCAGACTTTCTCGACAGCTTATGAATATTTATGAGTGTACGTCTTGCAAATCGGCTCTTTACCACTCCGCTTCAAGGTCACTCGCCCGTCGGGCGTTATCTGATTGGTCTCGGCGTTTCGGCCTTGAGAGCTGACACCGCATTTCCTTAGCCCCATACTATTTTTCGTTTCTTTTCACACTGGCGCTCTTAGCCCCGGACTATTTGGCTTGGCCCTGCAATTGCGGTGTTAGCCCTGCTTTTTTGCAGGGTCAAATAATCCCGGATTATTGGTGGTGCTAGCCCACTTTGGTAAAAACCAATGTGAACAGAAAGTGGTCTAAGCTTAGCCCCGTACTAAAGGTGGGGCTAAGGCCCCCCCTTAGCCCCACCTATAGTATGGGTCTAAGGAAATTTTTGCCAGTGTGAAAAGCATATTACAAACTTTATTGCATACATGTGTTAAGGGAATGTTGACAATTCTCCATGTAACATATTTAGGTCATTTGTTATTGGTCATGAATCCCTGGGGCAACCAAGCCTGATCAGTCCTTCTGAGACTGATTAATTGCACATTGATTTTGACACATCCATGTAGCTACCCCCATATTTATTATTTGCCCAATTTGTGTGTGTAATATCCATATTGTATGATGTGCTATTAATCAACCTACATTTAGATTTGATATATTTTATTTCTTATGATACATATATCAAAGGTGACATGACTCTCCATTTTCCAGGTAATTAAATTTATTCAATTTGCTGCTACTACGCACAAAAGTGTTTTTATAAGCTCACAAAATCAGTCTGTAAGAAAATATCCGCATCATCTCACTATTTGTGTTATGAGATTTTATGGGTGGGTTGAAAGCATTGGAAAACAAAGTGATAATATGGATGTCATGGGTGATTAATCATTGGTAGGCATGCAACCCTTCATCTGCTGGTATCAAGAACTAGGGCTGCGTTTGTAAGAGATTGCGTTGCCATGGATT